>OX030948.1:142283512-142636012 GCA_943735915.1 Pherbina coryleti | reverse complement strand
CTCGCCCAAGTTCATACATTTTCATAGTTAGCTTCCATAGAACATCATCCTTAAAAGGAATCTCCTAATATGTAAAGAACTTCTTTAAATGGAGGTAAGTCCACTTTTTTTAGATGGAAGATGCGTCCACTTTTTCATGTTGCACCTTTGCGTGCAATATTTTATTCTATGATGAACCGTTTTTGAAAATAGCAAATTGTGCGTTATTTTGTAGAAAAATTTTTTAGAAAAAGGTATGTTTAACAAACAAATATCATACAAATACTATATGCAGGGTGTGCCAAATGTAAGTTTTTTTTTTAAAAAATGCAATTAAATGAACAAAATTTAATTTTTTTTTTTATTATTATGGCTTTATTAGTAAGAGCAAACATTCCCATTATTTATGGAACACAACGTCGTTTAAGTGGCTGGCTTCGCAGTAGCTCATTCTGTTACTCCAATTTTCCAAGACCTTGTTGATGGTTTCGAGCTATAGCTCACGAATTGCTTGGATGATATTGGTTTTAAGTGCTTGAATCGTTTCCGGATTGTTGGCATAACATCGGTTCTTCACGGTTCCCCACAAAAAAAAGTCTAAAGGGGTTAAATCGCAGCTCCGAGGCGGCCAATTGTCATCGCCAAGACGGCTGATAACACGATTTGGTAATTTGGTGCACAAAAGATCGATTTTGGCATGGGCTATGTGGCATGGCGCACCATCCTGCATGAACCAGCGGTCGTCCAAATTCATGTCTCCAATTTTAGTAAAAGAAAAGTCGGTTAACATGGCTCTGTAACGACCATCGTTGACCGAAACGTTGTTAACAGCATCATTTTCAAAGAAAAATGGTCCAATGATTCCACCACTCCACAGTCCGCACCAAACTGTCACTCCCTATGGATGCATTGGCTTCTCGACAACAACGTGCGGGTTTTTCGAGCTCCAGATGAAATTTTGTTTGTTAACGTAGCCGCCGAGATTAAAATCCGCCTCGTCAGAAAAGATGATTTTTCGCCCAAAATCGTTGTCAATTCAAGCTGCTCTATGGCCCAAACTGCGAAGCGATAACGAAGGGATGGTCGTGTGCCGGCAATTGTACCTTGTAAGTGAATAATCCGAGATCTTTGTGCAGAATTCTCCTCAGGCTAGTGCGTGAAATGTTGAGCTGTTGAGATCGATGGTGAGTAGATTTTCGT
Source organism: Pherbina coryleti (assembly GCA_943735915.1). Lineage (NCBI taxonomy): Eukaryota > Metazoa > Arthropoda > Insecta > Diptera > Sciomyzidae > Pherbina > Pherbina coryleti. Next base: position 142,634,833 of record OX030948.1, on the reverse strand, counting down.
GAATAGAGTCCCACACTATCGGCTACAGCAGCCCCATTCTCGTCTGTGCGCAACGTACCACGACGGGGACCATGAGTGTTGTCCACTAGCATACCAGTCTCACGCACTTTCAGTCACGCACAAACTTGCGTACAGCAGGCGTGGTGGGTGGTTCATTTCGGCCAAAACTTCTTTTCAAATAACGCACTGTTTGGGCTACACAGCACTCACTTTGGAAATAAATTTCCAATATATCCCAACGTTGTTCAAGCGTAAAGCGACTCATTTCTTTCCGCGGAGGGATGATACTGACTTTGTGTCAAGATTTCGAGCGGGAAACAGCTGTCAGTGTCAAAATAACCTATGATTTAAAAAGAAACCACTAGATGGCCCACCCTGTATATTCGATCGCCTAAGAAAATGATTGAAATATGGACTGATAAAAAATACTTATAAACAACTAGTACATTTTATTCTATGCTTAAATATATGTTTGTTTACCATCAGATTCCATCTAGCAAGCAAACATATCCACAAACTTATAAACAGACTTGTAACAAATAGTTGGCAGCTCTGCCAACCCACTTAAACAGCACCCGGCTGCTCTACAACAACAACAAATACGGATCAACATAGCGGGAAAAAAAGAACAAAATCAACACAAAATCGTTTCAACTTTCGGCATATTTTTTTTAAACGATGCGCAACGAGCTAAAAATAGCGACTGTTGCTGTTTGCATCAAATGCATTCATTGTTGTGTGCAGCAGGCGCAGCAATATTCGTTGCACCAACAACAATGAATCCGTAGAATTGCCGCCATACGCCATGAGATAATTTAGTGTAACTCATGGTTGTTGATGATCTATCTTTTTGTTGTTGTAGTTGTACTAGAATTGTTTGCTTGTTTTTCTTTTTTGTTTTTGTGATTTTGTTTTTGTTTTTTTTTTGCAATCATCGAGCAGATAGATGATAATAAGCTGAAGTGTCCACGGGATTTGTGTGATTCTCTAAACGGTCTTGTAACGTGTGAGTGCATGTTTGCGTCGGGGGTGTGCGCTTAGCGGCAACAGCTTTCATTCCCGTTATGCACAAATCTAAAAAAATAGCTTCGTATCTGCATATCTGCATCTGCAACAGCAGACAACATTTAAGTGACGTTTTCCTTAATTTAGGTTAATTGTGTGTTTTTGGTGTAGCAATGATTGTGACGCAGAGGGGGAGGTGGTTGAGGACGCAATGTGGTTCTTAGCACGTAGTTTCAAAATTACAGTCAGTGCTTGTATTTTGTAATATTCTTCATTTCATATTTCCTTCATTTTTGTTTTTCTTCTTAACATTATATTTCCATTTATATATAAAGTTATTTTTGGTTACCCCACGCTGCTTGGAAACACAAAATTTATGTTGGTTCTATTGTGAACGCACGACCGCTAAAAATTTAAATATCTTTTTAATTATCAACAATTCAAATGAATGTTTCTTAAATGTTTCTTCTGTATCTAGATACAACGCATGCGTCATTTTAACCTTGATTCTTTTCATTTTATCTCAAAGTTGCGCGTGGAAGATTTTTGAACACACTTCATGTATTATTTTATTTTTAATTTTATTACTTGTTTTGTTTAATTTAATATTCATCCTATTATTTTTTTCAACAAATTATGAAATTTTCTCACGTGTCATGAATGTGTCAATAAAATGTTTGACATGTTGCTAGTAAATGTTAAAAGAAATATTTCAGAAATTATCTTGTGTTTCTTTCAAATGCAAAACATGTGTTATTGCAGCGCAGATATTACTAAAGTCAATAGCATCCACACGCACATTCTTACAGCCGCACACACAACACATCAACGTGATTTGTATTTGAAAGATATAAAAAGTATAAACATTCGTCGGTCTTCTGTGCGCTGAGGATAGATAATGAAGTACTGCAGATAATTTGGTTATTTTGTTCAAATGTGACAAAAATGTTATTGACGTCAAGAGGCTTGTCAAAGAAGTCAGTGCTTCCCAAACTTTGTGGTAAAAGCATAAATCAATTGGTATTTTAAATTAAAATTTTAATTTAAAAAAACTTAAGAGGAATTTTTATTTTCTATCAACTATTTCACTGTTAATGAAATTCTGACAAAAGAAAATGGCAGGCTTCACCATAGGGATGACAGCTTTTGAATTTGCATGCGAGAGCACTTTACAGAAAAGTTGCATGTGAGCATCTTAATCCTTATGATTATCTTTATTCTTATTCGTTTTTTTATTCTAATCTATATTTTTATCCTTATCTGTATTTTTGCCTTGTCTGAATTCTTATCCTTATCTATGAAATCGTTTAAATGAATTGGTATCCTTGGTATCCTTATCTGTGAAAACGTTTAAATATCTCGGAGTAGGACTTGATTGCAAGATGAATTGGTCTGACCATACACGTGCACTGAAAAAGTGTCTTATGGCAGCGACTAGACATTTATACTTGTTGAAACCAAATTGTTCTTCCAGTCTTTCATATATTTTGGTATCTTCCAGGCAAAGTTAGAGTATGGACTGACATGTTGGGGTGGTAAGCATAGCAATAAAGTACTTCCGCTTTAAGTGTCGCGTCCCCTTTTAAGTAGTATACCTATATTTAATGACCTGAATATTTAGTTCCATAAACATCTTTATTACTTTAAAGTCCTAAAACGTTTTTCGATAAATCTTCGTTATTCAGCTAAAGTTTTCTCGGAAAATTGCACAGAGCTGGTGGGTTACATCTTTTGAAAAATTAGGATTCAGTGTGAGACATCTTCTATTGTACAAGTGGGCATGAAATACAATAAAAATAATTTCACTTGGTTTTTTTATTAATCTTATTACCAGAAATATTATATTTGTTCTTGACTTATTCTTCAAACAAATGATGCTAATAAGGAACGATATAATTTTGAAAGGAGAAAGGTTAGAAATTTATGATTAAGAAATTCCTTATCTGGGAGATGGGAAAAGAAAAAGAGGTTAGGAAATATATCAGAATAGTATTAGTATAGGCATAAGTATTTTAATATAGTATTATAAGTATAGTACAGGATAACGATAAGTATTTTAATATAGTATTATAAGTATAGTACAGGATAACGATAAGGATAAGGATAAGGATAAGGATAAGGATACGGATAAGGATAACGATAAGAATAAGGATAACGATAAGCATAAGGATTAGGATAAGGATAAGGATAAGGATAAGGATAAGGATAAGGATAAGGATAAGGATAAGGATAAGGATAAGGATAAGAATAAGGATAAGGATAAGGATAAGGATAAGGATAAGGATAAGGATAAGGATAAGGATAAGGATAAGGATAAGGATAAGGATAAGGATAAGGATAAGGATAAGGATAAGGATAAGGATAAGGATAAGGATAAGGATAAGGATGATGATAAGGATAAGGATAAGGATAAGGATAAGGATAAGGATGAGGATAAGGATAAGGATAAGGATAAGGATAAGGATAAGGATAAGGATAAGGATAAGGATAAGGATAAGGATAAGGATAAGGATAAGGATAAGGATAAGGATAAGGATAAGGATAAGGATAAGGATAAGGATAAGAATTCTGAAAACTCTAGATTTTCTTTATTTATTGCTCCCATTGGGTGAGGAGCTACTTTTAGAGGAAGTTTTTAGTTTCAATGGCGGTTTTTGATAGAGAATTAAAATAAAACTACGAATTAATAGATAAAAATGAGAAAATTTTGTTGGATGGAGTAATAAAAATGGTATCGCCCAGAGTTTCCGAGATACACTGCTTTTTTTTTTAATTAAAGGGGTTTTTGAACGCCCTGTGAGAATATTTGGGGGAAATAATGTTTCCCAATTCTAAAGGACATTAAATTTGCAAGAATTTTACTGAAGGTCTTAAATCAAAATTTTACTTTGTTAGGAGTTAAAGGAAATTAACTAGTATATAGTATTAAATGTGACTGAAAAAATTGCTTATTTGAGCTAACCCAGAAAAATTCTTTGGACAATATGTTCTATGGACCAATGGCTATCAGAAACCATTAAAGTTTTTCAGTTATTTAAAATTACCCTTAAATTGTCGCACAGTGTAATCAAGAGATTTCACAATTATTTTTTTAACTTATTTTGTGAGAACACTTTCAATATTTGGGAATCACTGGCTTGAAGAAGACAAACTTTGTTTCCAACTCTTTTTTAATCATTCATTAAAACCATTATAGTGGTTATCTAAAAATATTTGGTTTTGCTTTTCTGCCTAATTGAACAATATTCAAGTCATAATATATTCCAAAAGAATAAAAACCTTCTCTATCTAAGATATGCCATCGTAACTAGTAGTGTGTATAAACATAGTTTAATTAACCAAACAGGGCAATATAACACTTAAACCACCCGAGAGAAACAATTAAAGCCTAAACAAAAATCAGATCACTGACATGGTAGACAAATTTGTTTTTATCATGGTATGTGACGTTCATGCGCGCTCATACACACTCGTACATATATGAATCAGTGTCATAATCAAGTCTTAGTTACGCAGCAATAATCTCAAACTTGTATAAATTTGCGTCGAATAACAATGTGATTTCATCGAGTTATCATGTTTGGACAAAAAAAAAAAGAAAAAACCCGCTTAAGTTGATTGTGTTTTTTTTTATGTTCTTTCTTTATAGTTGTACTTGGTTATTCTTGCGATAAAATACTTCCTGGCATTTACAATGACCAACATCGACCAGTGACTACAATTATAATCAGCTGTAATGCGGTTCGCTGTTCAGCTTGGAATAAATGCAGCTCAATTCTGAAACTAAGTCGCATAGCATATTTTTCGAAAGTTTCTAAGAAGCTTAAACGAAACTAAGTTTATTATATCATTAACATGTTAATGCTTACGAATGTATGTAGTCTTGAAAGAAACATATAAAAAAACAATCAATCTTGGTTTAAAATACATCTTGGAATATCTATGAGCTAATACAACGAATAATATGTATTCTTTGTTCACTTAAGATAAGAGAAGTATTTCTACAGCACATTAATCTTCAAAGTAAACATTAAAAAATTCATCAAATATTTGCAGAACCGCGTATATTTTATCTTATAAAAATTTGATCAGAGAAAGCTTAAACAGAATTTTCTCAAAACTTATTCACAAAAAACTTACTTAATTTAATAAAATTTGCATCTTTATTTAGAAGCATGACGCAATCTTGTTTGTTTGTTTTTTATATGTAAAAAATTTATCTTGCTTGTTAGCCGAGTATAAAAAGAATGTGTCATCCTACTTATTCAAGAGTCACAACAATTAAATCTGTCCCCATCCCACTCTCTCTGAACAAATACTTTTTCAGTTTTAGTCAGTGTTCTGAGAAGTTAAATTAAATGCTATTTTATTGTTTAGAAAAGCATTTTTGAGTTGTAACCAAAAGTATCGCCTTTGAATCCTTCTTTTGATAACTCTAATGTCTGGTTGTGACAAAAAGATTCCATGACAGCCTTTTTGAACTTTATATCCGGAATGAAAAGGTTCAAAAGTTAATTTTCATTTCAAAAAGGGTTGGAAGAAGGAAATTAACATTTCTTTTCTGTGGTGTATGTATGAGAGGTTCTCCTTTCTGGAGCCCTCCAAAGCTCTTGACAGATAGCAAAAATATTCACCAGCAGTTATTTCGAAATCAATTGGAAAAACCAACTTGTTAATTTCTAGTGCAATTCGATCTAGAAAAATTACATTCAGATGACATTGCACACTATTTCAGCTTATATGGTGAATGCGACTAAATTCAATAATTCTTATTAATATCAGAATCATTTTAGGGCTGGTTACAACCTTACGAAAAATGGGTGGTATTGGGAACTTCCACGCCCACTTTCCGCATACTAAATATATACATGGATGTTTTCCATTTTCAAAAATTGGCGTGGAGGTTATTTGTCACGCCTGTCTCCCATTTTAAAAATTTAAAAAAATATGTAAGTATGCGAGTGCAAAACAAAAAAGGGTACGGCTAATAAATATTTATTTATTTTTTAAAACGTTTTTATTAGGTTCACTTCATTTGTCTGTTCCGTACAAATTTTGAAATCCAAGTTATTTATTTTTTTAAAAATAACCAACTTCCCGAAGAGCTAGACTTTTTAAACTTAAAATGTAGCTTAGAACTGTTTTCTGGTCTGTACGTTTATATGTTTGGCTAAAATGCGAAATTATTTGATACATACAAACATACATATTAAAAATGACAAAAATAAAAAAAAAATTAAAATCTCATTGACATTTTAAATTTAAAAAATTCACAACTGAAGTGAATAAATCACATTATTATTACCTCATTTAGAAAATATTTTCGTGTGAGTTCTGTAGCTCAGAGCGTAGAGCGATTGCTTTATAGCAGTGATGTTCACGTAGTACCACGCGTGGTGAGACTCGACGGCTTTATTCGAGAATCGAAACACGTACAAGATCAAAAGCACAAAGTTCTGTCAATCAGTTGGCGCTGATACTTCAAGCGAAAAGGTTCACGCTGTAAAAATTCCCCATGGAAGGTGGAAAAAAATTGTAAAAAGTAGTATGTTTGATTTATTGCTATTTAGATGATGTCCATTAAGTGGGTTTTGTAGCTCAGAGCGCACGGCGATTGCTTTATAATCGTGAAGTTAAGAGTTCGAGCCTCGAAAATGACAATGAATTTGATAATTTTTTTTTTTAATTTTTGTATTGTTTTTTTAATTTTTGTCTTTATTTTTTTTTTAATTTTTTTTTTATTTCTTTTTATTTTATATTCATGGAACCATTTCGGTTTTTAAAACAAATTTTTTGGTTAACAAACCTTGGTTAAGAAAGTATTTGTCTACTAACATATTAAAATTTTTAATTGCTACAAATAATTTCGCAACAATTCATCAAAGATAGGCAAAGATAGAAAAGTTTTAAACAAAAAAACTCGACAGCCTTGATAACTTCCGATAACATTAAAATTTAAAAATTCTGAAACCCAAGTAGAACTGACTGGACTGAACGCAATAAATGTCTGCAAACTTGAATCTGCCATCCATGCAAGGACTTCTAAAAAATCATTTGTTCACTAACGTACCAGAATTATTAATAACACTCCCCACTATTCTCTAGAGCAGTGATGGGCACACCAATACTATTATATTTTCTGTAATCTTGTGCTTGTGGTAGTGGAGTCTCGCTCTCAGCACTGAAAAAAAATTTTGTGCAGGTATCAATAAATATTCCGGCTCGGCTCGTTTGTTTAATATATTATTTTAAGTTTAGATTTAATTTTATTTTCATGATTTTTTTTTTTATTTTAAAATTTAAATAAAAAAAAATTAACTAAAGTTATTAAAAAACGATTTTTTAGTAAACAGCCAAATTAATTTTAAATTCAAATCTAACAAAAACAAAGAACACAAAAAAAAACAAATAAAACAATTCTTCGATCCAAAAATATAATTTAAAACTCAGTGTTTACTTTATTCAGTAAATTCTTATTTTTTTGCCCATCTATTTTTTTCGGTGCATAACAATCAAGTTAAAAGCATCATGCAGCGTAGACTCTACAGCAGTGATGTTCAAGTAGTACCACGTGAATCGAAACACGTACACGATCGAATGCATGAAGTTGGCGCTGAAACTTCAAGCTAGAAGGTTCGTGCCACTTGGTCGTGTGCTTTCCACTATACACCTCACAATAATCATGATAATGATAGTGACAATGATAATGATAGTGATAATGATAATGATAATGATAATGATAATGATAATGATGATGACAATGACATTATGACACAATCTTGCTTAATACTTACACAAAAATTTTTGTCAATGCAGAGAGCTACTAACACAAGCACAAAAGTCGAAAATTGAAGTAGTATGCGTGTGAACAAAACTGATCTAGAGTATGCGCCCCAATTTTTATGAGAGCTAAAAGCCCCAATCTTCCAGAAATTATTTTATACTTTTTAGTTCGTTTTAAAATCTTGGTATATTAAAAACTTTTTGTACTTAAATTATTTTTATAATAAAAAAAAAAAAAAATAAATAACTGGCCATTTCAGCCCTTGAAAGGACTTTGACCTAGCTTCTTATGATCAATTGTGTTGTGCGTGTTATTAAGTTTGTACACAATTGACCGAGAAATGGACCTACATGCTTAACGCCGACTCCGAACGGCGATGAACGGAATGTTCTTATTCTCAAGAAGCTTTACATGGCATTTTGATTACTCTCTGAGGTTTGCCATTGTCTGCAGAGAGGTGGCGGCCGTACAGAAAAATTATTTTAATTCAAATAATTTTCTGTCTGGCTGGGGTTCGAACCTGGGTCTCCAAGGTTCTTTGACATAGCGGCCACGCACTTTAACCAACTACGCCATGGACGCCACAATTATTTTTATAATACATTTATTTAAAAAAACTAAACGACTTATTCAGCTGTATACATAACCATATGAATTTAAAGCATTTATTAAATGTATTAAAATAGTTTATAGACAAAAAAAACAACCTAAATTGAGCTGGGATAAGTTTATTTTTTCTTCGGCATAAGTTCTCGTACTTTGACCTTATCTACCATTTTTTGATATCTCATCTATAAGCCACGTGTAGAAAATACTAAAAAATCTCATCAAATGTTAAAAATAAACATGCGTGAGAACACGCACTTATACGATAAACCTAAAATAATGAGAAATAAACCAAATTAAAAAAATTAGAAATCTCATAAAATATGAAATCTCATGTTCGAACAGATATTTTCCCGCCAAAACGGGCGCATTCGGGCGGCTCATTCCTTTTAATATTACAAATATATACTTTAAGTCCTTAATAAAAAAAAAAAAAAAAATTAGGAGGGTACTTTGAGGAAAAATATATATGGAGACTAACCTTAATTTAATGCAACTTTTGAGTGCAGTAAACCGTTCTTTACGGATAAAGACATTTCAGGATATGATTTCATCAATCGAAAAATTCTATTGAGCAGTTTTTTTTCTACAGTTTTGCTGTAATTATAAGTTACGTGGTGAAACATGATAATAATATAAGCTCTTTTGATGTCAAATTCATTTCGAAGTTAATATTGCAATGATTATTTAAAAAAAAAGGGTTACAGGGGAACAATCTTGATGAAGACACTTTAGAATGGGTTGAAACAGATCCTAATGTATTGAGTATTTCCAAATTTATCTATTCCGATATGCCATTCATTGCTTGATCGTTAGCTTTTCATGAGTTTGTGTCACATGTGACTCATTGACTATATTTGTTTACACGTCTATGAAGTATATGTGATACAAAAACAGATTGATACTTACTTCAATATATTCATGCGAACAAATAGTTAAGGATGTTAAAATTTTTGTGGAACGTAAGAATATGTTTATAACAATTTATTTGTGTCATTATGACTTTAGGTCTCTTACAGACTTAAAGTTGTTGTGTGGTGAATGACTATATATATGAACGGTATGAATGACTATATACAGCTGCGGTCAAAATAATAGTAGTGCATAAACTAAAAATTTAAAACATAAAATAATATATTCGTTTGTTTCCGTAAATTTTAATTTTTATTTTTTTATTAAACTATGTATATTAAAAGATGTTTATAAGAAAAAAAACTTAAACATTATATATACTTTCATATGAAATAAAATACAAATACTTTAATATGATTAAATACGGGCGGTCAAAAAAATAGTAGTGCATTACATATCAGTCCAAAAAGAGATCTTAAAGTTATTAACACGAATTATTTAAGATATATTGAATATATTTTGATCGTATTTAGTATTGAGTTGCATGCCCTTTGTTTGCGATTACTGCTGCACAGCGACGCTGCATTGAATTAATGAGATTTTCGCATCTGTCTGCTGGTATTGAGTTCCAAGCTGCTTTTACAACTTCCCAAAGTTGAGTAGTGTTAGTTGGTTTACTATGAGAAACAGCCTTCTTCACGTCGCACCACAAATTTTCAATTGGGTTTAGGTCTGGTGACTGCGCGGGCCATTCCAGAACCTTAACCCTATTGGCTTGAAACCATTGCTGTGCTACTTTGCTCGTGTGCTTTGGGTCATTGTCTTGTTGGAAGACCCAAAGCAGTGGCATTTCTTCGCAAGTATATGGAAGCATAATTTCTTGCATTATTTGCACGTATAGGTGACGGTCCATTGTTTCTTTGATCCAGTATATGGGTCCAACCCCATAAAATGAAAAACATGCCCAAATCATAATATTGGATCCTCCGTGCTTTACGGTTTTCGAAGTATATTTCGGGTTGTATTCCATTTTTTGTGGTCATCTAACATACGCACGTGACCCTTTTCCACCATATAGCACAATTTTACATTCATCTGACCACAAAATATTTCTCCATTTTTCTATGGTCCAGTTTAAATGTTCCTTCGCGAACTTAAGTCTTTTTACCACATGTTTTTTTGTTAACAATGGTACTTTTCTTGGACTATGCGCAGCCAGGCCATGTTCCCGTAAGCGCCTACGGACAGTTTCAACACTCGCTTCCACATTTAACTCATCCCTAATTTTTGTGGCAGGTGCGAAAGGGATATTCTTTGAAAATCGAACTACACGATTTATCAGTTCTGTTGACATAACGGGATGCCGACCGCGTGTTTCAGACTGTGGCTAATACTTAAGAGCATTACGTATCATTATTGGTGAACAGCTAAGAATACTTTGTACTTCTGAATATGTTTTGCCCTCCGAAATAAGTTTTTTAATTAGTGCACGAAGATCTTCTGTACAATGTTTTCCTCGTCCCATTTCTGTACAAAACCAGATATATATTTTGTTAATATAATCTTGGTTTCCTAACGAACAAACCAATACTTACTATTTACCACACTTAACATAAAAAATTTACTTTTGTTTTTATTTTCCAAGAGAGTGCTTCAATAAATATATGTTTTATTTCGGAACTATCTGCCATTTTGTAAAATGTACTTTTGGACTTTTTTCACCTTTTGACTATAATGGCAAATGAAATAACAAACATCAATGAGATTCGTGTTCCTGATATCAACATTTACCAGAAGCAAATATTATTTTATTTCCTTTTTTTCTCATTATTTCAACCTTGCGGGTTAGAGGGTTAACCTAGATGGAGCTTTACAATACGAAAACTTCTGTCAATTCTCGTTTTATCTTCCTATAAGTATAAGAAATTTTTTTTGTTCTTTGCCCTTTAACTAGAATTTGTAAATATACCAGCAACTCAAAACCCCCACCAAATGAAACCACAGAGTTGCTCAAACGAAACTCTCACTTTTAAGATATTTGTGTGATATTTACAAATGGAAACACATGACCTTTATTACAAAATAACCCCGTCACATTCTCAGTATTCTAACTCGAATCCCACAAATGATTCTCTGCGATTTCATATTAACAATTAAATAGTCAACATTCTCAAGCTATGACGATTCCATCATAGTTGGGGGTATTTCACATAAACTCATTGAAATTCCCACCGCCGACAAAACCGCCAACTTTTAACAACCTGTAGGTAGGAACATGACAGTCGAGCAGCTTAGAATTGCTGAGACTCGTTTACCTAAAATTTGTAACTTAATTACTACACGTCAAAGCATTGTTAGATCAGCAGCAACGGGGCGCTCATATGGGCTGAATTGGCGGCGCTAACCAAGGTGTCGCACGGTAGTGCCTTTATTTGGAGGCACATTTGTTAGCGTGCGTGCGTGAAGCTATATTGTATGAGGGGCCATGTTTATGTTTACTACCCCACTGACCCTCCACCTATCCCTGGTGCTGCCTAAGTTATAATCCCTGCTGTTCGAAGCTAGACTGTTTATCACGTGCTTAATTTGTTTTATGGCTTGTTCTTTTTTTTTGCTTTTATTTATAATTTAACTGGCGTGTTGGTTTTCGTTGCCTTACTGTAAATATTATTTTTATTTTTACATAAGCTCTGTTTTTTACTGTAACTACTTGTATTTCTTTAATTATTTATTTATTTTGTTTTTTGTTTTTTCTTTGATGACTTTTTAATGTTCCGCCAATGATTTTATTTATTATGCACTTTATTATCTTTCCACTTGATGAACTTATGCAACTGGCTGCTATTAATTGTTGTTGTAACTACTTATTAACTAATTACAACCATTAATGATTGAGAACTTTGCTAAATGTATCGAACAAGGTCTGTGTTTTTCCAATTTTTTTTTTTTTTAATCTGGTTCTAGCTGCTTTTGTCGCCATTGCCTTAGTTTTCTGCGCTGAATTCAATGAAAGTTTTTCTTTCCACTTTATGTGGCTTTTTATGTGGTGGAAAAGTGAAAGTCTTCTTCTTCTTCTTTTGCACAGTTTAACTGAAATTCAATATTTATTGGCTTCTTGTCAAGTTTTAAGTGTTGTTATTGTTATTTGCTGCTAGATTTTGTTTCATTTGATTGGCTTCAATGTAACACCTTTTCAATCAAAACTGTTACAATTTTAGTTTTATTTTTTAAATGGTTTACCTCAAAACAACACCACCACCACCACCGACTAGGAGCAGTAAGAGTTGTTTTCGTTGTTTCTGGTCACATATCGACATCACCCACCTCGTTAAATTGGATTTGGATTTCAGTTCGAGGCTTACGCTGACTTCGCTGACGCCTCACATGGCTTGAACCTTGCCTCGCTCTTATGTCATTTGTTGGTACTGTTTGTCGTCGATTATTTCGAGGTAATCCCTGAGTGGATTTTATGCTTGTTTCTGCTACGTTGATTGTTGGTTGGCCCTTTTTTGCAGTCACTTCGATTTGTTATCGTGACAACTTACCCTTTTGTCAGCTGAAATGAGTGCCTTTATAACCTGTCTTCAGTCTTTTTTTTTTTTTTTGTAATTCGGTTAAAAGGTATTTGAATCCGATAAGGATTAGAGGGATTAAATGTCTTTGAAATGAGGTTAGCACGTGTTTCGTGAGGATATTCCTCAACCAACAGAAGAAGAAAAAAAAATAATTTTTATTTGACATAAAAACAAGCTCTTGTTATCTTAGTGGGCATGTTGCTGTGTGAATGTTTATGCCATAAACATAAACGTAAGATTATATTTAGTACTAAACCAACTCAGAAAATTTAAAAAATGGGAAGTGTTCGTGTTTTTTGTGGCCAAAAGTGGTTCACAGCGGTTTAAATCGACCCTAACTTTATTTGATTGCTTCCCCGGTTTTCGTTTTTCGGTTCAAAGTACATTTTATGTCTACTTGTCGCACTACATTTTTGGTGTGATATGGTCGATAGGATATTAAATCCAAAAAAAATTTATCAATTGTTTGGGAAATAATAAAAATTACCGTTCGAATAATACATTTTTAGAGATAAACTGCGGACTGCTCATTATAACAAAAATAAGAAAAAGTCTAATAATCATCCAATAAGTTCTTGGGATTTCTATTAAAACAACGCCCTTTAAATAAAATTCAACTTCATTCGTTAAAACTGTCTCTTTCATGACTGATAAATTCATTCCAACGCTTCTCTAATATTTCGTTTTATATTTTGTAGAACAATTTATACAGTAAAATCAATTAAACATACTGATGAAAACAGCTTTTCATCTTTGAATTTGAATGCTTTGAACACTTCCCCTCTGAACAAATATACTGCACGAGTTTACGATATCATCACAAACTTGTGAAAAAATTTGAAACTTGTCACAAGAACTTACGAAATATTATGCAGGTAGAAAATTTCCAACTTGCATTCAAAAGTGATTTTAAAGATAAATCCAGGTAGAAACCTCTAAGAATCTCGAAAAATTAACATTTTGAATATTTAATTGATAGGTGGAAAGCAGCCATGCCTTCATATTTATAAAAAAAAAAAAAAAATTTTTATGAAATTCAAAAAAATAAATAAATTTTGAGGAAAACAATTATATTTTTCAGAGCAGTCAGTTAACCCTTTGACGACAGCTCCTAAACCGCTGGGAAATTCGCGAATCTAACATCTGATTCTTGTTCAGCGATCCCAAATTACTAAACAAAAGGATCGTGAAAAACAATTTATTTTACTTGTAAAGGTGTGAAAAATAATGGGACCTATATGTCCCAATGGTCGTCAACAGTAAAAATGTATGCGACTATTTTCTCTGGTTGACATTAAGCGAACGAAAAGTTTGATGTTGAATTTTGAGTAATTCAATCACGTTTTTAATCTATTTTCAAAGTTAACCAATGATAGTTTAAAAAATAACCTTTACTGATTGACCTCTATATAACTATTGGCTTAGGAGATATTCCCAAAATAGTCGAAAATTTCGTTGATCTAATATCTGGTCTTCTTTGTTTGCTATGGCGTAATGTTTGGCATACAATGAAAGGTTAAAGAATAACCTTTCCAATGATGGTACTTTGACCTCTTTACGACTATTGATTCCAAATATTTACAAAATAGGTTAAATTTTCTAATAAATCTGATATTAGATTAGATTAGATTATATTGGATTTTTTAACGAAATTTTGACCTATTTTGGAAATATCTTCTGAACCAATAATAGTAGAAGAGAGATGAAGTACCACCATTGGAAAGAAAATTGAACCGTTTTTAATTTCGTTATTTTATTTCAGTCTTACAACGAACACGATCGCAAATCAAAGGCCAAATTCTACTTTCGTCTTTTCTGCGATCGTTTTGATTTGAGTGTGCAACAAAATCTCTACGTTGAATACTGATTCATTTTCTGTATCTGCATTGGAATTTCGCGCACAACTTGCTAGTCAAATGATCGATTCGTTCTTAAACTCCTAGAGACCACCTCGCGAAGTTGTAAGACCAAGGGACCTTAGCGACTCAAACTTGCGGAGGTTCCTACTCTGTCCGATCATTATCTCCGTAAAACTGAAACGGGACGCAAGGAAGTATTTTCTGCTCCATACAATACAAAGACCATCGAACCAATGCTATTTGGGCCTTTTGTAAAAAATCATTTGGCTTCACGAATGATCGAAATTTTTTCAAAATTTATCATAAATTTTAATGTGATCTTTCATTCACTACACCAACTCATTAGTAGTCTTACATGACTTTTCACTGTGATCCAAACAAGCTACTTAGGTCCTACTTATACTGTCAATACGCCGAGAAAGTTACCCGGAAGTTTATTTTGACAAAAATAACGCTTTTACATCATAAGTAACTAAGTTCTTATCTACTTATGATGCACCCTGTGTCAAGGTTAACCTTGATTTTGTCATACTTTTAGGCATTTTTTAAAATCTTACGGCTGTATTCATAAAAAATTACGAACCTCTTATAAATAAAGCCTTCATAAGAAAAAAATCGAAAAACATTATTCATAAACGTTCAATAGCGTTAAAAGTCTCTTTTAAATGCTTTATAAATGAGAGAATTTTAAAAATGGATGAAACCTTCAATAAACCCTCGATAAAGCATTTTTAAATTTTATTTTGTTTTCACCTTTTGTTTCAAAATATATCAAAAACAAAGAAAATGTCAAAAAAATTATTGAAAATTTTTGTTTATAATTAAGAGGATTTTTAAAAATGGCTGAACGTTCAATAAACCCTTCATAAAGCATTTTTAAAATTATTTGCTCTCATTTGAGCACAAATACTGTCAAAAATAATTAAAAATATTTCAAAAATTTGGAAAATATGTCAAAAAAATTCAAAATATATAAAAAAATTCAAAACAAAATGAAAATAAAAACAAGAAAATTTGTCAAAACATTTCAAAATATTTACAAAATAAGATAATAAAATGACAATTTTTTCAGTGCAGAGGGTAGCTTCGAAAAAATATTGATGTTTAAACATGAAAATGTTGACAAAATTGTGACAAATAAATGAAAAGTCATTGAATTTAGCAAATACACAAACCATTATTGACACTCTACCCACATAAAATCGAAAGTGTTCCTATTTTAACTACAAAGCATCTACAACATTTTTATGAATAACAAAATTTTAAAAGACTTTTTAACATTAGAAAGCTTTTTAACTATTGAAGGTTTTGAAGCTATTTTAAGATATTTTTATGAATACGGCTGTTAAATTTTAATGTGACCTTTTATTATTTATATTGAAAATAAATTTGAGCTTTAGGCCAAGTATGTTGACAAGTATGTTGAAACAGTCTGTCTAGTCTGCTGTGTAATTTGCTCTATACAGAGCCGTTGTTGTTTTTATTGGTTGTTGCCTTCATTGTCTTCATGTTGTCAACAAACTTGGCCTAAAGCTCAAATTTGTTTTCAATTTATCATAAAAAATTAAATTTTAATGTTTGAATCAAAAATGCAAGCAATTTTCTTATTTCCAATAAATCAACTCTTGTACAAAGTTAAATATGTCCGTTGACGACCATTTGGACATATAAGTCCCGTGAGAATTGGTGTTCGCTTGGATAGTCGAACTGGACTATATTTTTCTTCCTTTACATTTTTTAAACTTGGGGTGATCTCTTAATTTTTTCACATACATGTGTATTTTGTCACATACATATATATTCTTATATTATACAGCCGTTATTTTCAAGCTATCATCACGAAATTCCATATTTAAGATTTTATAAAAAAATAAAGATCAAGTTCTAAAATGAACCAAATCGGATGAAAATCACGCCTACCTCCCACACAAAGAGACTTTATCGAAACGGTTAAATCTTTTAGAATTACAAAAATTAATATATGGACCTGCATATGAGCTTTGATATTGAACATGTGGTCTGAGTATGAAATTCAACAATATCGGGTGAAACCACGCTTACCGCCCATACAAAACTTTGACCTTGGGAGTATTTTAACTTCGGCCCAGTCGCAGATCATTTCTTACTAATTTTATGTTATTTTTTTGTACGAAAACGGAAGGTTGATCGCAATTTCTCCAAAAATTTTGTACATGTAGCTCCGGCCAACCACAAAATATTGCAGCAAGAAGAAGGGGGAGAAAAAGTAAAAATTATTTGACTTTGGGGTGGTCTAGCAGACAATGGGATGAATCTACCTTGAAAATTAAGTACTTTCTGAAAGCCACATTCATTCCCTTTTGAATGATACCTTGTAAAGAAAAATCAACTGCATAGTTTTTCCGGGAAAAATTCGAAAGTAAAAGGGTCATCTGTGTCCCAGTGGTCGTCAAAGGGTTGATGAAAATGCTTAATTTAATTTTGTGGTTGTTCGAAGTGGCTTTGATAAATACCTACATATAGAAAATATGGAATGAAAGTCAGGAGTTTAACAAAACACACTCTTATTTTAGTATTTCTTGGAGAAAATTATTTGTTTTACTTATTTTTTTTTTCAAATCTTAGCTTTCTTAGGCTTCAAGACATTTAGTTTTTGGTGTTATATGAGAGCTTTCATAAAAAATATTATTTGTCATTAAATAAGAAATTGTGTGCTCAGTTTATTTCCTTTTAACCGTATATATGACCTTTTGCATTCCAAATAAATTCTCACCATTTTAATAAAAAAACAAAAAAGGATAAAAAATTTAAAAGAAATTTAATTTTATTAAAAATAATTGATTAAGTAGCAATAATGTATCCTCATGTAAGTTTTCTTCTTGTGAGTACCTATATGTTTTCTCTTATTGATCAGATTATTTACCAAAGACATCAATCTTTTTGTTCCATTATTTCTTAAATAATCACGAAGATTTTTTTTCCATATCCGGCAATTATTTTTAAACCAACACCTTAATGACGGATGTCAAATCTCGAATTGTGAATCGCTGGGAAAAAACTCAAGAATGAAAAAGACACATTCAAAAGTTCCATGCAAAACATTTTGTTGCGGTTGTCCCTAAATTATCAATTGATACTCTTGTGGCTCCCAACGCCACCAGTACTTGAGTAGAACACCGGTTAAATGCATTTTCAATGTTATGTAAAGCCTTTTTGTGTTGCATTCAGGCTAGCTGACAGTTCTTTTCTTCTTGCTTCACTCTCACGATAAACAGTGGCACAACAACAGGTAGCCGGCAGGCGTACACCGGCCAACTCCAACAATCCAACCATTCACGCTATTCATTGCATTTTTTTATCTGATTTTTATGTCCGATTGAGTACATATTTGTTTGTTTACAATTTGGAATGGAGTGGAGTGGTCTTCTTTATTATGACTCTATAGTTGCGGTTAAAATCAACTCCAGCCCAACCTGTTTTGTTATCAGTTGTTCTTCTTTGTAGAGATCTGACAACGCAGGAGTTCAACTTGGTTAAAAATTGATTGGGATTGAATTGATTTGGAGCTGTTGGCTAGCAGCTGTGAGACTCCATAATTATATTGATTTTTGATTGAGACACGACAGTATTCTAAGCACGTATTTTTAGTACATGAATGGTTTAAATAGTGCGATTGCTTTCAAAGGGTGGCTACCAAAAGTTTTATTGCTTTGTTTTGGGAGAACTCAAATTTGGTAAGAATGTTGCTAGTTTTGGAATTAAGCTGAATTGAAAAAAAGTGAAGTGCATGCCGAACAAAAAATTAAAAAAAAAGCGATATTTTATTGGTTTTCCTGATTTTTCCGAACACTTCTGACAAACAAATGGTGATGTGACATGCAGAATTGACCGTTCCACGTTGCTTTAATGAAACGGTGGCGACATGTCCAGTTATTCCGAAAAAACAGGCGACCATTTGCTTTAAAGTGCTTCGTGCGCGAACAACTTTTATTGCATTTGGTTTGTCTTGAAAGACCCAAACAGTCGATTGTTGTTTAGTTAAGGGTTCATATGCGATGTCATACGATGTTATAGACATGTTGTGAAGCACCGCGATTGTATTTTTTTATCATTTCTTTCCAATGGACTGGAGCCTTTTTTTGAGCGATTGTCAAATTATGTGAAATCCAACGCGAAGAAATCTTTTTGAAGGCCAAATATTTATGAAATATTAAATGTATGCTGGTCCCACTTATCCCTGGTCACATGACGATCTTGCAATATTCACGCGCATGTTTTGTTGCACAACAGCCAATTTTGGACTAGTTTCATGAAATTCCTCCTGTAGCGAAGTGCGACCACGAAGGAGTTCGGAAATAGATGGAAACACGGTGGCTCGAGATGGTGCTTCATCAACAAAAGTCGAAGCGTTTATATCGGCACACTGCTTGTTGATTTAATCCACATCGAAAATCGTAGAAAATCATCGCACGAAAATGTTCAGGATTTCATTCCATTTTTTAACCATCACGATTGTTCCAAGTACTTTCTGTAAACAATACAAATAGCATTCGTATGACAAAACGTTCTGAGCACGTTCACCATCAAAAATGTTAAACTTTACGATGACAATGTCAAATTTGACATACTGACGTTAGTATTGCCATATATCAAGCCTTAAAAGTCAACCTATGTAATTTACGAAGTCTAGCTTTTATAATAGCCATCAGGTTTTCAATCGGATTAAGGTCTGGTGAGTTTCCTGGCAATTCAAGGCGTGATTTTTTTTTTTTTTTTTGAAGTTGAAATATTTCATAATGATCTTGAACAAGTGACATGGGGCTGAATCTTGTTGAAAAACTGCTTAACCGGTATAAACTTTTTTTAGTTCAGTTTCCAATTTCTGTTCTAGCATATCTATGTATTTTTGAGAGTTCGTCATGCCTTCGATAGGCACAAGGCATCCGGTACCTTTTTAGAAAAGTAGCCCCAGATCTTCGGATGTTTAGCTGTTTGATCAATATGAGCTGTCGTTGTAAGTTTTTCCTTTTATCTTTTTCTGACGAATCGAGATCTCTGTCCTTGTACCAAAAAATGGCTCTCGTCTGAGAACAACACTTTCCTCCAATCTCCAACACTCTAGCTTACGTATTTTGTTTGTCCAATCATATCATTTTGTCATAATGGCAGTAGTCAATAACTGTTACAAAATTTATTTATTTAAAATTTATTGGTATATAATATGGTGAATGATTGCTTTAGACATGGATTTGGAAAATGATTTGGAAAAGTATTTGGAGAAGGAGTAGGTTAGGGCAAAGATTTGGACAATGATCGTGTCAAGGGTTAGGACAATGATTCGGGCAAGGATTTGAATAAATATTAGGACAGAGATTGGTATAAGAACCAACAGTCCTTTTCTGCATTTTTTGACATGTATATCAATAAAATTTGTAAAGAATTTTATCAAGCGAAAGCTTTATTAGTATTCTGCAACAACCTTTATAAATTAAAAGCTTTTGAAATTCACCAGAGGAGGTGAATTCCTATTGACTATGACTCCTTTTCTACTTTTTTAAGTTTTAATTATATTTTAAGTTATATCTTAACACACATGTTACTTTTTTTGATCGGTAGAATTTCGATCAAAAAATAATTTTTTTTATCTGATCAAAGAAATATCGATCAATGATTGATTTTTATTTGTGATATAAAAAATATTGGTCAAAAATAAATTTTATTTCTGATCGGATAGACTATAGTCAATGATTCAATTCTATTTCTGATCGAAAAAATAACGATTAAAAAAAATTCTATTTCTGATAAAAAACAACTATTAAATTTTTATTGATGATCAAAAAAATATCGATAAAAAATAACTTTTGTCTGCTTGAAAAAATATCGTAAAAAATAACATATTTCTTGTCGAAAAAAGAACTATACAAAAATAATTTTTATTTCTGCTTGAAAAAAAATATAGATAAAAGAATAACTTATATTTTTGATCGAAAAAAAAGATCACAAAATGATTTTTATTTCTGATTGCAAATATCTGATTACTTTTATTTTTATTATTTTTTATTATTAACACAATAAAAAAAAATTATCTTAATATAATGATTGATTGGTAGTGATAATAATTATTTGTGGTCTCTGCTAATTTTACTCAAAAAGGGTATGTCCTTTTTATCCATTGTTATTGTTAAAAAAAAAACAAAACAAAAAAAAAAATGTGTGGAGAGGGGTACAATTTTTTGTGCTATGGTTTAATAGGCTATGTACGACCATTTCTATTCATGGATCATACATCAAATCTAAATATCTACTTTTCCTGAATATGTTAAGCTCGCTGTAGCCCAGGCCCGTAGCCAGGCTCCAATAGGACCGAAAAAGTGCGCGATTTGGCTATATAATTCCGATACCACCCCCCTCTCCCAAAGGAAAATCCTAGGCAACGAGCCTGCTCTAGCCTATACTGCGAAAAAAACAACTATACAGCGTTAAATGAAGCTTTTAACCTCGTTAAGAATTTCCTATTTAAATGCTTTGTTGTTTTTGTTTTTTTTTTACTTAGAGGTTTCCTATGCATAATTTAGCCATAAAGACCCGGTAGACCGACCCAGCATTTGTGCCATTGTTGCTACTTTCGATTCACTTGTCTACCTGACTGCAGTCACTTTATTGCTCCTTAACTATTTTGACCGAAACAAGAAAGTTCTTTATGAAATGCTCATTTCCGAAATAGTCTAGGCACATGAGTGTACCTTGTTTTATGGCTGTCAACAATAAAATCCAATTAAACGACGCGACATTCATCGCTTTCTTAAAACATTCGAAGACGCTTGACTGCCTTATGTTATTAGTTTTTTTTTTTCGGTCTTAAGCAAGGACACAGGACATGTAAAATTAATTGCTTTCGTTGTATTAATTTGTTCGCACAAAGCCCGCTACCTAGCAAACCACGATATATATATTCACCTCAGAAGGTTTCTATGTTTT
Source organism: Pherbina coryleti (assembly GCA_943735915.1). Lineage (NCBI taxonomy): Eukaryota > Metazoa > Arthropoda > Insecta > Diptera > Sciomyzidae > Pherbina > Pherbina coryleti. The sequence continues at coordinate 142,613,195 of OX030948.1, read as the reverse complement.
ACGACTTGTACGATTTCTTAAGAATACTTCGCGCTGCCTTGTCTTTTCTTTCCTTCTTTCTATCGTTCTTTCTGTCACTTGCGTGTTGTGACCAACTCAAGCAACAAGTACTCAAAGAATTTCTACAAAATTGCTTACAGATGTTTTATTCGTCATGTAAAACCAGCTCCAAGGAAGCCAAACTAATGACTATTGAACACGTTCGTTCCTAAGAATAACATACAAATTTATAAAAAAAAAGTGTCTTAAACATCACTGTACAAAAGCCATAGTGAACAATTAACGTGAAAATTAAAAGCTTCCTGCTACCTCACTCAAGATGACCACCTTACAACAGAAACGTCCCAGCATTTCTAACTGGTTCTCTTCACTACGCCGCCAGCCGAAAAACAAGAAAACTGCTGCTTTTGCAACCAACGACAAACATTTTCAACGTAGCTGCATAGATCTCACCGCCAACAGCACCTTCTATGTGAACCCCGAGAAGCTTGGCACACATATAGCAACAATCAACAAAGGCCACAAAAAGTCACCGTCTTTGACACCTGCGTCCGAAACACCCGCCTTTTTTGCTGACGACGATGACCGGCGTGGCTTGGTGACGGGCAAACGTGTCTCTCAGCTATGCTCGCAATGTTGCTGCCACATCTTGCCACGTTCCAACTCGCCGCCCTTTAAAGGGCCCAAAAAAACTATCACACAAACGCCTGTTCTGCCCGCCCCAACGCCACGTATTGCTGAAACTGTTCCAACCTTGACCACTCTCAGTGCGCAGTGTGAGGTCGAGACTGATGTCTGCAAGGATGTGAAGATCAAGCGCCTGCCCAGTGTTGACAGCAACACCATCGTCGTCAATAAGCGATCCGAGTTCACGCGCACTACAACAACCAAGACAACGAGCACCCTCATCATCACACGTCCAGTAGAATTAGTGCTAAATGAGCGCGGTGAAGTGGTGTCGCGGCGCAGACAGCTCGAAAAGATGCGCTCCAATAGCCTGGGTTGCGTGCTAGACGACGACAATGATGATGGTGATGGTGGCAGCACCGATGTAGATGGCGACAGCTGTTCTTCGTATAGTCCGCGTGCCACGACTCTAGTCGATGGTGGCAATCCAGGCGAATTCAAGTTTATTGACGACAGTTCAACTTCGCAGAGCGAGAATGAGCGTAATTCACAGAATAACCGCCACAACCATCAACAGCAGACGACGATGCAGGTGCCCAATAATAAAAGCACCAACCACACCAACTCTAACTCCGTTTCCATCAACAACAACAGCGACGATTTGTGCGCCGTTTGTAGAAATGTTATTCAACAGAATCGCAACAACCTCGCCCAGAACGACGAGACGGTCATCATGCGACGTCCCTGGCCAAAGGTAGGAATATTTTCTTTTTCTTCCCTAGCGGGCGGGTTAATGTTTCTTAACGCCAAGCCACCTGGTTTTTACTGGTCACTTACCTTAAGCTTAAGTTATTGAATGAGTTCTAAAATAATTTAATTTAATGCACTTGGCAACGCATGGAACAGGTTCTGGTTAAGAAGTTGAGTTATTTTTTAATAAAAGTCGATTGTTCATTCACCGGTTTCACCCAACCTGTCGTATGATACGTGACTGGCGTTTGTTCCGCGCCAAAGCCAAGTGTTCCTAAGTGTACAAAAGAAAAAGAAGGTATTTTTATTATCACAGTTATTCAATAAATGAAACTTGTTTGAAGGACTCAGGAAAGTAAGGCTGACTTCATAAACGCAAGTTGCAATGCAACATTGCAAAGCATTGCGCAACAAATGCAAAGCAATGTTGCCTTACATCACTACTTTGTCAAATGATGCAGTGCATTTGAAGGCGTTTGTGAACACCACCATGCAATGTTTGTACATTAGCGCCAACTGTTTGTATAAATAAAATAAATAAATAAAATGGAATATATATTCCATGCTTTTTATATTTTAGCTATTAAATTTTGTGCAACTGGCAGAAAGTACATCTTTGATGCGTTTGTAAGCGACCATTATATTCAAAAATCATCTACTTATTTCGTCCCTTGTGAAAGGAAACGTGCCATTAAATTTCTTTTATCTCCAGCAAAATTTTTCCCAGATTGTTTTCCTTTTCTTTTTGTTGGCGGTAAAGTCACTTTCAAAGCGCAATCTTGTGCTTATTAGCAATAGCTTCCTTTCGTGTGTCCATTTATTATTACTTTAAATAGAATGGTAAATAATTCATGCATTAATAAAATCAAATATTTTATAAATTTCTAATTTAATCAATTTAATAATGTATAAATATACTTGATTTGTTTGTGAGACATCCATGTTGCATCATAAAATGAAATGATGCGCCGAAATGACATCTGATGCGCATCGCAAAGGGTTGCGATGCATTAGTGAACACACTACATTGTCAAAAATAAAGTGTGGATGTTTATGAACATTTGACTTTGCAGTGTTGCATTGCAACTTGCGTTTATGAAGTCAGCCTAATATTTCTCTTCAGTTAAGAATGGATTTCAATGCTAAGTGAACAAAGGTTATTACAAAAAAATTGAGAGTGTTTTATATTTTTTATTTAAAAATAAAATTTCTGGATTCAAAAAGCGTTTGATAAATTTTTTAAAATATTGTTTATTTATGGTGTACATAACAAAACTCGTGGGCATGATTATTAAACTTCACGAAAAAAGTTCCGTCAACAAAACGGGTTATTTTGCTTTATTTCTTATATTTATGAGTTCATCACGAATTTCCTTCATGGTGATATCTCTTGCTGTCATTTCAAGATAAATTAAAACAAAATTCATGTGAACAAGCCGAATATTTTCCGGTGAATCTCTCGATCTTTCATCAGAAATCAATCGCAATCGAAACTTAAATTTAGAATTTCAAATTGAAACTGTTCGAATTCTTATCTGTGAAATGAATTATAACAAATTCAAATATCTTCCATGCAAAGATTACTTTATATTGAAATGAAATGGGACAATGTCTGTTGCACTTTCATGATTGTTCTATGAAGTTGTATTGAAATGCATGAAGTGGTTCGCATCTGACCCATAGATACGTCATTGCTGTTTTGTGATCCATGGCCGTTTCTTTGCATATTTTAATTTTGTTATGTCTTGTGTGATATAATAAAATTCGTTCTGAATTATTCATCAGTCTTAAAGTTTTCAATGTAAAGTAAATTACTTAATTTCTTTTATATTCTCCAAAGAAAAAGTTTGCTTGACCAACCAATGTTGCCATTTTTACTCTGAGGCCACTTGTGTTGCATTGGGACTCATAGGTTTAATATTATTAAAGCTATCATAACATGGTACTGGTCTGAAAACAATATTAATTCTTAGTTATCTTAAGAGTTCAGACCTAGCATTCCAGTTCAAACCCATCATTCATCACGAAAAATCATAGACTAAACTCCCATTTGCATTCATTATTCAATTTGTGTTAATTTTCGTACAGATGAAAACTTAAGAAAATTTTAAAATGCATACGTTTATATCAAATAAGAAATGTCAATTAGTCAAAAATTAATAAAACAACAAAAAAAAAAAAAAAACATCAATTGACCATTCCAGCCCTTGTCTCTGACCGAACTTCTTATGATTAAATTGTGTTGTGCTGTGTTGTGTTATAAATGTTTGCACATAATTGATCGAGAACTGGACCTACTAGTTTTATGCCGACTCCGAACGGCTAATGCGCATGTCAGAGAACGGCTTGAGTGCATTCAAATGGCGTTTTGAATCTCGTCAATATACGTGCTACGAATGTGTCTTCTGCATTTCTGCATTAGAATGGTATGCATTAACCCGCATCCATCGGAAATTTCTAGAAACGAAAAGTACGTTGTGCATCAATTTGATACAGATACAAAAAGACAATATTATTCATTAGAATATTTTCAATTTATTAACTATTCCAGCGCAATAAGTATAAGACTATCCCTAACTATAGAACTGCTCACTTGTTTATTTTGATATTTTAGGAAGGTAGCCAAAATTCTGAATTTAAATACGCATATTTGTTTTTAATATATGAATGTGTTTCAAGAATTTGCATCAATTTGATGCAAACGATGGATGCGGGTTAAAATACATGCACTAATCGCTGTGAAACGAATGGCATAGAGTACGAGTTACGAGCTAAGAATCAAGAATACCCAACGAAGCAAGCAACATTCGCCAAAAGTAATGAAAATACATACTTTTATGTCCATTCGCACCAAAGTAAGAATGTTAAAAACACTGTTCAACAATTGTCAAAAAGAAAACCTTGTGGGGTTTGACGACTTCGTTTAATATCTTCGAAGTCGCTGTAACTGAATATGAAGTCAGTTATTTCGGGGCATACTAATTTTTCGTACTACGGTGGATGACCGGTGAGGGTTAATTTGTATGACCGACTTCCACTCCTTTTCGAAAAGGAACATTTTCCCCTTCGGGACATATCCCCTCTGTCCCCTTCTTAGGGGGACTCCCATACAAATTTAATGATTTTTTATATTTATTCCCTACACATGAGCAATAAAAAATTAACATTTTTCCCTTGGTGACCTTTCCCCTCCGACCACTCCTTAGGGAGGCTCCCATACAAGTTTTATGAATTCATGAAAAATTCATGCAGCAGCAGACATTCGAGTTTTAAGCGAAGCATCCGAATGTCTGTATTGTCTGAATGCTGCCTTTGTATCTATTCGTAATCGTGACAAATTTAGCTTAGCACCAATCGTTGTTTACGAACGCGAGTGGTATGCATGCATTAATTTTTGTGTGCTGACGACGAATGTTATGCGATTGAAAAAAATTACGAATGGTCTCATGTAGATCTCTGGTGCATGTTCTCAAGAAGCAGATATTGTCTGCAGAGAGGTGACTGTCGATCAGAAAAATAAATTTCCATTGAACAATTTTCTGTGCCTGGTAGAGGGTTCCAAACACCGAGATGAATGAATAATGATTTCAAAATTAATAATATTATTTTGAATAAAAATCTATGGGTGTGGCCGCCACGCACGGTTGGAGTTTGTAATTTCTACGTTTTCCACTACTATACGAATACCACTATTTACATACCATTATTACACCTTTACCGCACCGTTCCTATATCAAAATATCATACCATTATTATAGTTGTACCATCTTCATCTTTATTTTCATCTTCTTCGTCTTATCTTTATCTTTATCTTTATCTTTATCTTTATCTTTATCTTTATCTTTATCTTTATCTTTATCTTTATCTTTATCTTTATCTTTATCTTTATCTTTATCTTTATCTTTATCTTTATCTTTATCTTTATCTTTATCTTTATCTTTATCTTTATCTTTATCTTTATCTTTATCTTTATCTTTATCTTTATCTTTATCTTTATCTTTATCTTTATCTTTATCTTTATCTTTATCTTTATCTTTATCTTTATCTTTATCTTTATCTTTATCTTTATCTTTATCTTTATCTTTATCTTTATCTTTATCTTTATCTTTATCTTTATCTTTATCTTTATCTTTATCTTTATCTTTATCTTTATCTTTATCTTTATCTTTATCTTTATCTTTATCTTTATCTTTATCTTTATCTTTATCTTTATCTTTATCTTTATCTTTATCTTTATCTTTATCTTTATCTTTATCTTTATCTTTATCTTTATCTTTATCTTTATCTTTATCTTTATCTTTATCTTTATCTTTATCTTTATCTTTATCTTTATCTTTATCTTTATCTTTATCTTTATCTTTATCTTTATCTTTATCTTTATCTTTATCTTTATCTTTATCTTTATCTTTATCTTTATCTTTATCTTTATCTTTATCTTTATCTTTATCTTTATCTTTATCTTTATCTTTATCTTTATCTTTATCTTTATCTTTATCTTTATCTTTATCTTTATCTTTATCTTTATCTTTATCTTTATCTTTATCTTTATCTTTATCTTTATCTTTATCTTTATCTTTATCTTTATCTTTATCTTTATCTTTATCTTTATCTTTATTTTTATCTTTATCTTTATCTTTATCTTTATCTTTATTTTTATCTTTATTTTTATCTTTATCTTTATCTCTATCTTTATCTTTAGCTTTATCCTTATCTCTATCTTTATCTTTATCTTTATCTTTATCTTTATCTCTATCTTTATCTTTATCTTTATCTTTATCTTTGTTTTTATCTTTATCTTTATCTTTATCTTTATCTTTATCTTTATCTTTATCTTTATATTTATCTTTATCTTTATCTTTATCTTTATCTTTATCTTTATCTTTATCTTTATCTTTATCTTTATCTTTATCTTTATCTTTATCTTTATCTTTATCTTTATCTTTATCTTTATCTTTATCTTTATCTTTATCTTTATATTTATCTTTATCTTTATCTTTATCTTTATCTTTATCTTTATCTTTATCTTTATCTTTATCTTTATCTTTATCTTTATCTTTATCTTTATCTTTATCTTTATCTTTATCTTTATCTTTATCTTTATCTTTATCTTTATCTTTATCTTTATCTTTATCTTTATCTTTATCTTTATCTTTATCTTTATCTTTATCTTTATCTTTATCTTTATCTTTATCTTTATCTTTATCTTTATCTTTATCTTTATCTTTATCTTTATCTTTATCTTTATCTTTATCTTTATCTTTATCTTTATCTTTATCTTTATCTTTATCTTTATCTTTATCTTTATCTTTATCTTTATCTTTATCTTTATCTTTATCTTTATCTTTATCTTTATCTTTATCTTTATCTTTATCTTTATCTTTATCTTTATCTTTATCTTTATCTTTATCTTTATCTTTATCTTTATCTTTATCTTTATCTTTATCTTTATCTTTATCTTTATCTTTATCTTTATCTTTATCTTTATCTTTATCTTTATCTTTATCTTTATCTTTATCTTTATCTTTATCTTTATCTTTATCTTTATCTTTATCTTTATCTTTATCTTTATCTTTATCTTTATCTTTATCTTTATCTTTATCTTTATCTTTATCTTTATCTTTATCTTTATCTTTATCTTTGTCTTTGTCTTTGTCTTTGTCTTTGTCTTTATCTTTATCTTTATCTCTATCTTTATTTTTATCTTTATCTTTATCTGTATCTTTATCTTTATCTTTATTTTTATCATTATTTTTATCTTTATCTTTATCTTTATCTCTATCTTTATCTTTAGCTTTATCTTTATCTCTATCTTTATCTTTATCTTTATCTTTATCTCTATCTTTATCTTTATCTTTATCTTTGTTTTTATCTTTATCTTTATCTTTATCTTTATCTTTATCTTTATCTTTATCTTTATCTTTATCTTGATCTTTATCTTTATCTCTATTTTTATCTTTATCTTTATCTTTATCTCTACCTTTATCTTTATCTTTATCTTTATCTTTATCTTTATCTTTATCTTTATCTTTATCTTTATCTTTATCTTTATCTTTATCTTTATCTTTATCTTTATCTTTATCTTTATCTTTATCTTTATCTTTATCTTTATCTTTATCTTTATCTTTATCTTTATCTTTATCTTTATCTTTATCTTTATCTTTATCTTTATCTTTATCTTTATCCTTATCTTTGTCTTTATCTTTATCTTTATCTTTATCTTTATCTTTATCTTTATCTTTATCTTTATCTTTATCTTTATCTTTATCTTTATCTTTATCTTTATCTTTATCTTTATCTTTATCTTTATCTTTATCTTTATCTTTATCTTTATCTTTATCTTTATCTTTATCTTTATCTTTATCTTTATCTTTATCTTTATCTTTATCTTAATCTTTATCTTTATCTTTATCTTTATCTTTATCTTTATCTTTATCTTTATCTTTATCTTTATCTTTATCTTTATCTTTATCTTTATCTTTATCTTTATCTTTATCTTTATCTTTATCTTTATCTTTATCTTTATCTTTATCTTTATCTTTATCTTTATCTTTATCTTTATCTTTATCTTTATCTTTATCTTTATCTTTATCTTTATCTTTATCTTTATCTTTATCTTTATCTTTATCTTTATCTTTATCTTTATCTTTATCTTTATCTTTATCTTTATCTTTATCTTTATCTTTATCTTTATCTTTATCTTTATCTTTATCTTTATCTTTATCTTTATCTTTATCTTTATCTTTATCTTTATCTTTATCTTTATCTTTATCTTTATCTTTATCCTTATCTTTGTCTTTATCTTTATCTTTATCTTTATCTTTATCTTTATCTTTATCTTTATCTTTATCTTTATCTTTATCTTTATCTTTATCTTTATCTTTATCTTTATCTTTATCTTTATCTTTATCTTTATCTTTGTCTTTGTCTTTGTCTTTATCTTTATCTTTATTTTTATCTTTATCTTTATCTTTATCTTTATCTTTATCTTTATCTTTATCTTTATCTTTATTTTTATCTTTATTTTTATTTTTATCTTTATCTTTATCTCTATCTTTATCTTTAGCTTTATCCTTATCTCTATCTTTATCTTTATCTTTATCTTTATCTCTATCTTTATCTTTATCTTTATCTTTATCTTTATCTTTATCTTTATCTTTATCTTTATCTTTATCTTTGTCTTTATCTTTATCTTTATCTTTATCTTTATTTTTATCTTTATCTTTATCTTTATCTTTATCTTTATCTTTATTTTTATCTTTATTTTTATCTTTATCTTTATCTCTATCTTTATCTTTAGCTTTATCCTTATCTCTATCTTTATCTTTATCTTTATCTTTATCTTTATCTTTATCTCTATCTTTATCTTTATCTTTATCTTTATCTTTGTTTTTATCTTTATCTTTATCTTTATCTTTATCTTTATCTTTATCTTTATCTTTAGCTTTATCTTTGTTTTTATCTTTATCTTTATCTTTATCTTTATCTTTATCTTTATCTTTATCTTTATCTTTATCTTTATCTTTATCTTTATCTTTATCTTTATCTTTATCTTTATCTTTATCTTTATCTTTATCTTTATCTTTATCTTTATCTTTATCTTTATCTTTATCTTTATCCTTATCTTTGTCTTTATCTTTATCTTTATCTTTATCTTTATCTTTATCTTTATCTTTATCTTTATCTTTATCTTTATCTTTATCTTTATCTTTATCTTTATCTTTATCTTTATCTTTATCTTTATCTTTATCTTTATCTTTATCTTTATCTTTATCTTTATCTTTATCTTTATCTTTATCTTTATCTTTATCTTTATCTTTATCTTTATCTTTATCTTTATCTTTATCTTTATCTTTATCTTTATCTTTATCTTTATCTTTATCTTTATCTTTATCTTTATCTTTATCTTTATCTTTATCTTTATCTTTATCTTTATCTTTATCTTTATCTTTATCTTTATCTTTATCTTTATCTTTATCTTTATCTTTATCTTTATCTTTATCTTTATCTTTATCTTTATCTTTATCTTTATCTTTATCTTTATCTTTATCTTTATCTTTATCTTTATCTTTATCTTTATCTTTATCTTTATCTTTATCTTTATCTTTATCTTTATCTCTATCTTTATCTTTATTTTTAACCGACTTCAAAAAGGAGGAGGTTCTCAAGTTCGTTGGTTTGTCCGCTTTTTTTTTTTTTTTTTTTTTTTTTTTTAAATGTATGTACATCGATAACTCCTACAGTTCTTGCCCGATTTCCGTAATTTTTTGTCAACAGATAGATATCATGAACGCGGAGGTCCTTTTTTAAAAAAGTGGGCGATATTCGACAAAGGGGCGTGTCAATATAAGAAAAACACTGTATTTCAGTTAATATTGACACTAGGGTACTGAAATTTACAGTAAAAATACTGGGGTAGGCACAATTATTACAAACTATGGTCAATAAAGTGGGCGTTATATGACAAAGGGGTGTGGTCATATTACAAAAACATTGTATTTCAAATAGTATTGACACTAGGGTGCTGAAATTTAGTACAGGGGTAGACACAATTTTTAAAAATTACTGTAAAGAAAGTGGGCGTTATTCGACAAAGGGGTGTGGCAATATTAGAAACACACTATATATCGAATAATATTGACACTAGGGTGCTGAAATTAAGTGCATGGGTAGGCATAGTTATTACAAATTACAGTCAATAAAGTGGGCGTTATTTGAAAAAAGGGTGTGGCAATATTGAAAAAACACTGTATCTCGAATAGTATTGACACTAGGGTACAGAAATTTAGTACAGGGGTAGACACAATTTTTAAAAATGACTGTAAAGAAAGTGGGCGTTATTCGACAAATGGGTGTGGCAATATTAGAAACATACCATATATCGAATAATATTGACACTAGGGTGCTGAAATTTAGTACATGGGTAGGTACAGTTACTACAAATTACGGCCAAAAAAGTGGGCGTTATTCAACAAAAGGGCGTGTCAAAATTATAAAAATACTATATCTTAGTTAATATTGACACTAGCGTACTAATATTTGGTATGCAGGTAGGTGGGTAGGTAGAATCATCAAAAAAGTGAGCGGGAATGTACACAGGGTGTGGCACTTTAGGGAAAGTACTATATTACGGTTAATATTGATACTTGGAAACTGAAATTTGGCACAGGGCTAGGTAGAATCATTATAAGGTACGGTAAATACAGTGGGTGGGTTAAGATAAAGGGCGTGGCACTAAAAATTTCAAAGAAGCAGAAATGAAAAATACCCAACAATTTTTCAGGCATTAACAAAACAAATTTTTTAAGAACAAAGTTTCATGTTTCAAATTTTCCCCAAGAATAACTATTACATAAAATATTTCATATTCTCTAAAAAGGAAGAAATAAAAACTTTTTAACAAAAAAAAAACCGACCTCAAAATCACTACAAAGTAAAAAATAATTTTAAATAACTTTTCCCATTCATTTCTTGGTCATGTTTTAAAAGCTATTTATATGTATTATAATATTGGAAATCTTATAATTTTAATTTTTTTCTATTTTGTTTTATTATCATCAATATATTAATTGCTTTATGAACATAAAAGCTTTGAAGTCGGCGCTCATCTTTGACACACAATCATGACATTTTACCATCCGTGCACTATTTTGTGCCTTGGTGACACTGTAGTAATTTAAAAAGCTTTGTACACATTAAATTTCTCACTAAACTGGTTTGGGTGAGCTTGTAAAGCTCATATTGAATATGACATAGTGTGTAACAGCTGCACAAATAATGCATGGAACACATTGGCTACATTCAGCGTACTCAAAAATTGTCAACTGAAAGAAAAAAATCGCTAAGAGTCTTTTATATTCATTAAGTTAATAATATTTTTATGATAAAACAAATTAGAAAAATTAAAATAAAATGATTTCAACATAGTAAGATAAGCGCCGACTTTAAAGCTTTTATGTACATAAAGCAATTAATGTATTGATGATAACAAACCAAAATAGAAAAAATTAAAATTATAAGATTTCCAATATTATAATACATATAAATAGCTTTTAAAACATGACCAAGAAATGAATGGGAAAAGTTATTTAAAATTATTTTTTACTTTGTAGTGATTTTGAGGTCGGTTTTTTTTTTGTTAAAAAGTTTTTTTATCTTTATCTTTATCTTTATCTTTATCTTTATCTTTATCTTTATCTTTATCTTTATCTTTATCTTTATCTTTATCTTTATCTTTATCTTTATCTTTATCTTTATCTTTATCTTTATCTTTATCTTTATCTTTATCTTTATCTTTATCTTTATCTTTATCTTTATCTTTATCTTTATCTTTATCTTTATCTTTATCTTTATCTTTATCTTTATCTTTATCTTTATCTTTATCTTTATCTTTATCTTAATCTTAATCTTTATCTTTATCTTTATCTTTATCTTTATCTTTATCTTTATCTTTATCTTTATCTTTATCTTTATCTTTATCTTTATCTTTATCTTTATCTTTATCTTTATCTTTATCTTTATCTTTATCTTTATCTTTATCTTTATCTTTATCTTTATCTTTATCTTTATCTTTATCTTTATCTTTATCTTTATCTTTATCTTTATCTTTATCTTTATCTTTATCTTTATCTTTATCTTTATCTTTATCTTTATCTTTATCTTTATCTTTATCTTTATCTTTATCTTTATCTTTATCTTTATCTTTATCTTTATCTTTATCTTTATCTTTATCTTTATCTTTATCTTTATCTTTATCTTTATCTTTATCTTTATCTTTATCTTTATCTTTATCTTTATCTTTATCTTTATCTTTATCTTTATCTTTATCTTTATCTTTATCTTTATCTTTATCTTTATCTTTATCTTTATCTTTATCTTTATCTTTATCTTTATCTTTATCTTTATCTTTATCTTTATCTTTATCTTTATCTTTATCTTTATCTTTATCTTTATCTTTATCTTTATCTTTATCTTTATCTTTATCTTTATCTTTATCTTTATCTTTATCTTTATCTTTATCTTTATCTTTATCTTTATCTTTATCTTTATCTTTATCTTTATCTTTATCTTTATCTTTATCTTTATCTCTATCTCTATCTCTATCTCTATCTCTATCCGTATCTGTACCTGTATCTGTATCTGTACATGTATCTGTATCTGTATCTGTATCTGTATCTGTATCTGTATCTGTATCTGTATCTGTATCTTGATCTGTATCTGTATCTGTATCTGTATCTGTATCTGTATCTGTATATGTATCTGTATCTGCATCTGTATCAGAGATCTGCAACGAATCGCATTTTTGCATCAATGAGCCGCTCACTCAAAACTAAGTATGAATAAGTATAAGTAGTTTCCAAATCAGAGCTCGGATGTTATTGATTCAAAACAAAGTGAATCAAATTTTTGAATCATGAGCCGCTCACTCAAAACTAAGTATGAATAAGTATAAGTAGTTTCCAAATCATAACTCGGATGTGATTGATTCAAAACAAAGTGAATCAAATTTTTAAATCATGAGCCGCTCACTCAAAAATGAGTATGAATAAGTATAAGTAGTTTAAAAAGTAGTATTCATATTTGATTCATTCAAAATAGCTCAAAGCTCATTTACTATTCGATTTTTTTTATATTTCGATTTCGAGTATTCATAATATGTTCAAGTACTTAGAGTATTGGAATCATCGTTGAATCTAATTGATTTCGAATCTGATATCAGAATTTTAAAATTTATGCTGGTTGATAGGGTTGCCAACTAATTTTTTCTAATTTTTACGAATTTGGTGCTGGGGTGAACACTAGGAAAAATAGGTCGCTGAATCCGAATCCGTTGTCAGAATTTCGAAATTGTGAAATTTTTTAAAAAAAGAGGGTTGCCACCTAAAAATTTGTCTTTTTACGAGTTTTAAACATTGTCTTACAGTTTTGGGGGGTTGCTGATTTCGAATCTGATGTCAGAATTTTAAAATTCAAGATGGCTGATAGGGTTGCCACCTATTTTTTTTTCATTTTTACGAATTCGATGCTGGGGCGAACACTAGGTAAAAATGGGTCGCTGAATCCGAATCCGTTGTCAGAATTTCAAAATTATGAAATTTTTAATCCTATAGGGTTGCCACCTAAAAATATGCTTTTTTAAAACTTTTAATCACTATTCTACAGTTTTAGGGGGTCGCTGATTTCGAATCTGAAGTCAGAATTTTAAAATTCAAGATGGCTGATAGGGTTGCCACCTATTTTTTTTTCATTTTTACGAATTCGATGCTGGGGCGAACACTAGGTAAAAATGGGTCGCTGAATCCGAATCCGTTGTCAGAATTTCAAAATTATGAAATTTTTAATCCTATAGGGTTGCCACCTAAAAATATGCTTTTTTAAAACTTTTAATCACTATTCTACAGTTTTAGGGGGTCGCTGATTTCGAATCTGAAGTCAGAATTTTAAAATTCAAGATGGCTGATAGGGTTGCCACCTATTTTTTTTTCATTTTTACGAATTCGATGCTGGGGCGAACACTAGGTAAAAATGGGTCGCTGAATCCGAATCCGTTGTCAGAATTTCAAAATTATGAAATTTTTAATCCTATAGGGTTGCCACCTAAAAATTTTGAAATTCTGACAACGGATTCGGATTCAGCGACCCATTTTTACCTAGTGTTCGCCCCAGCATCGAATTCGTAAAAATGAAAAAAAAATAGGTGGCAACCCTATCAGCCATCTTGAATTTTAAAATTCTGACTTCAGATTCGAAATCAGCGACCCCCTAAAACTGTAGAATAGTGATTAAAAGTTTTAAAAAAGCATATTTTTAGGTGGCAACCCTATAGGATTAAAAATTTCATAATTTTGAAATTCTGACAACGGATTCGGATTCAGCGACCCATTTTTACCTAGTGTTCGCCCCAGCATCGAATTCGTAAAAATGAAAAAAAAATAGGTGGCAACCCTATCAGCCATCTTGAATTTTAAAATTCTGACTTCAGATTCGAAATCAGCGACCCCCTAAAACTGTAGAATAGTGATTAAAAGTTTTAAAAAAGCATATTTTTAGGTGGCAACCCTATAGGATTAAAAATTTCATAATTTTGAAATTCTGACAACGGATTCGGATTCAGCGACCCATTTTTACCTAGTGTTCGCCCCAGCATCGAATTCGTAAAAATGAAAAAAAAATAGGTGGCAACCCTATCAGCCATCTTGAATTTTAAAATTCTGACATCAGATTCGAAATCAGCAACCCCCCAAAACTGTAAGACAATGTTTAAAACTCGTAAAAAGACAAATTTTTAGGTGGCAACCCTCTTTTTTTAAAAAATTTCACAATTTCGAAATTCTGACAACGGATTCGGATTCAGCGACCTATTTTTCCTAGTGTTCACCCCAGCACCAAATTCGTAAAAATTAGAAAAAATTAGTTGGCAACCCTATCAACCAGCATAAATTTTAAAATTCTGATATCAGATTCGAAATCAATTAGATTCAACGATGATTCCAATACTCTAAGTACTTGAACATATTATGAATACTCGAAATCGAAATATAAAAAAAATCGAATAGTAAATGAGCTTTGAGCTATTTTGAATGAATCAAATATGAATACTACTTTTTAAACTACTTATACTTATTCATACTCATTTTTGAGTGAGCGGTTCATGATTTAAAAATTTGATTCACTTTGTTTTGAATCAATCACATCCGAGTTATGATTTGGAAACTACTTATACTTATTCATACTTAGTTTTGAGTGAGCGGCTCATTACTCAATAACGTGATTCATTGAAAATTTTTGATTCGAATCACTGAGCTGCGAACGAATAGTACTCGAGTACTACTTATTTTTAAGTATTCGTTGCAGTTCTCTGATCTGTATCTGGATCTCGATCTGGATCGGTATCTGTATCTATATATTTATCTTTATCTATATATTTATCTTTATCTATATATTTATCTTTATCTATATATTTATCTTTATTTCCATGTTCATCTTCATCTTCACTTTTAAATACAAAAGTTATCTGTTACATAAACAAAATATATCTTACACAGCGCTATTACGCAGTTACTTGTTACAAAAGTTGGTTTTTGTAAAAAATTAGTTTAGTCAAAAGTTTTTACAATTCGGTTTGAGCTTTGAGAGAATTTTTATTTGAAAACTTGTTGAAAATTCCTTCAGAAAGTTTTAATTATGATAAAAAAATATTAAAGTGTTAGGTGTAGAATATTGATGTAACACACAAACTGGCTGTGTGATCATTGAAGAAACTAGTTTATGATTTAACCTCCTCCCGTAATCTTGATAATATATGCGTGAGGTTATTCGTTTTAATAAACTTATTCGAATATTTAAAACTTAATTAATACACTGTTTGAATTTAAACACGAGCAGGTTCGAGCTGAGCTATGCTCAGAATGATTTCATAAACTTTGTACTTCTTTGTGGGATTGTTGGCAAGGGTTGACTCTTTTCAGTATTATCCCATAATTATGAACAAATTTTGCATAATTCTCCTATCAAATGACATCAAATGTTGAGAGTATTTGATATCATTTAATGTTAGTAACAATTAACACAACAACAATGACAAAAACAAAATAATCAAAACTACAGACTACACTGAAATTGAGCAACTATTTCGTAAAATAGACAACAACAGCAACAACAAATAATCACAAACAAAGCCATAAAATGCTCAGTTTCTTGCTATCTCAACGCTATTTGGTATCTGAGTATCTGCGCAATTATAACAGCGTGAGATACAATTGCTTTTTTCCGGTATATGTATATTATTCCAAGCAGTTGCCATCTTGACACCGGTTACTAGGTCGCACAACGCGCGACATCAGGTCGGCGATTTTTTTTAAGTTTTCTGTTGATATTTGAGTTGTATCTTTCAGTGACGACAGCTATAGAAAAAAGTAAAACTAAACAACTAGTCAGACTTTTGTGTTACCTTGTCGGAAGATTTTTCTGTATAATTTTTGATGGCAACTATCTGTGTTGTTGTTTTCTTTTCTTTTTTGCAAAATGGCTATAAATTGAATAAACAATCTCATAACTATTTCTTTTTAAGGGGCTTTTAGATAAAATTTCAAATTCTGGGAGAAACTGAACTCATTTCAAATGTTGTCTCTTTGCTAGTTTTACTTCGCATTATTTGTGCGCAGGTTTTGTTTTTTAATTTCAAAACATTTGAGACTGACTGATTTAAACTGACTTTCTTTTATTTAATTTGACCAGAGTTTATTTGATGAGAATCAGGTGAAATCTATTAAATATTTTGTGCCATTCTCCTATGAATCCGGTCATAAATTCTTTTGCAAATGTTGTGAATATTTTGTTATTTACGCACATCTTACGATTCACATCTTTCGTATTAAATGCTTTACTTTTTTGCAGAGTCCATTAATACTGCCCATCCGCCTTTCGGATGGATAAACAGATTTAGAAAAAGTTCAGAGTATTCAATAAGATTTGTCAAAGACGTTACTTAAGTTTAAAAACATTCATAATGTCGAATTCTAGAATTGATTCTCTTTCTTCATGCCGGCGTCATCACAACGTCAGACATGGCCAACGCTCTATTATAGTAGTTTCAATACCGGATACCTACTACACCTTCGTATATAAATGTACTAAATATAATTTTATAAATATACTGTATGAATAGTTGCCAGTATTAGAACGTTATTAGTTCCAATTTACGGATTGAATTGGTTGATTACAATCCACATTTATCGCTAGAAATCGAGACCCATCTTAAATCTCTGACAATATACGAGCATTGCAATCCCGTTGTACCACTGCGGAACTCCACGCCTACCAATGTAAGTCTTCCCGCAACGTTAAGTTCTCACATCCCATACGACTGTCGCCGAACCAGCCCGAACCAGCCCTATTGTCCAAAGGTTTTTAACCAAGAAACAGCACTACAGCACCAATGACTGCAAACATAGTCATTCATAACTGTAACGCACTTTTAATTGCTAGATACTATATCCACCATTTATATCCTGAGATACTAAACAACATCCAACAGCCCTTATTTTCAACATTTTTATAAAGCTAATTGGATTTGTTTGAATGCCCATGGTAAAGCGTTCGCTTACACATATCACTTTCACACCAGTCACCAAACACCATCATTCATGACTGTGACGACCATTTTCACAACAACTCCTCATGCACTGCACTCAAGTAATCTCAGTATCTTTCAATACAATTTATTATGACATCCCTCTGGGGAATGGAAACTTTCCCGGATATAAGCAGGAAACATTCCATATAATGTAGGAAGCATTCCATTTCATTAGACACTCCTTTTCTTTTTATACACACTACGTCATTGGAGGGAAACATTCCTCTCCGCTGTCTTAAAAATGAATGTAGAAACATTCCTCCTCATTGTCTTTAAAATTAATGTGGAAACAACAACAAATAAATGACAACTAAAAATGGTTAGCCTGGCCGGGATTCGAACCCGGGAACTCTGGGCTGGCAGTCAAGCACGCTGCCTATTCGACTACCGAGGCTGCCTTATTATTCGAGATTTTATTATTGATAATAAATTGAAACTGAAATTGCTCCAAAACAAACAAAAGTTTTCACATGCATTCCAAAAGCGGTTTGCAAACAATAAAAATGTAAAACTTCCCACAAGTTTCCAAAAGATACAATAAGGAATGTTTCCAAATCATTTTCATATGGAAGCGTTCCAATTTTTCCCAGAGGAATATCAATGTGTCAGTGGTATCGTGTTCGCGTTAGTCGACGCGAGACTATCCTCGTGGTTACAAATTTTTCACGCATCATTGTTACTGCTTTGCAGGTATAAGCTACCGTTGTGGGTCAACAGTCTGCTTCCCAGATTGGACGATCTGGGTAGCCTTATCATAACTTCAGAAACTTGTTGCCCGAGACTATCCTCCTTTATTCTGGCTTTTAAGAGGCTGCGAAATTTAATTACCAGGCGGAGTTGGCATTGTCGGACCTTATTTTTTAGTTTTTTGTAAACTATGAAGGTGCGACAGTTATCGTCAATACGGAGCGCTATGGTCGTAAGATTGAAGATTTTGACTTGAACGGTATGTGGTTCAATCAAGAAGGCGTCACAACTCGACAAATTTTTTCTTATGTGCGCGAAAAGTTTCCAGGACGCTTAATTCACGTTTCAGCGATGTCGATTGGCCGATGAGATCATACGATTTGACGCCATTAAACTTTTTTCGTGGATAAATGCAAAAGACCGTGTATATGTGAATAAAACTCCTGACATTCGTCAAGGTATGGCCGTGATACTACCCGAAACGTTTAAAAAATGGTCGAGAATAACCACAACAACTGTAGCTATTAATTACGAAGCGGAAATATAAATGACTTAGTATATCACACATAATGGCAAGATCAAGAAAAAAGTACATAAAGAATTTAATTTTATATAAATTTTATTTACGTTTAAATTTAAAAATGCTAAATGGATTACCCTGTATTTGTTATATTGATTTTTCTCAGGGCTTCAGACAGAGTACTACGGGCCAATGTTCTTCGGAATAAATGAAGGAATTTTCTTTTCAGTTTTAAGAAATCATTTTAGGAACCATGTAAACAATTTCTCCCAGTGGTACCTGACTGACAAGCTTTTATAATTTTGAAATTATAACTCAATAATTTACTCAAATCATTAACATTCTTTTGTTTTAACCAAAAATTTGTGAAAATGCAATTATTTTTTATTCCGGAATCAGTTCAATAACAAACAATAATCTGTTGCAGTCCAAAAATAATCAAATGATCGTCAAATATGAGTGATCGATTCTGTCTCATATAATTGACATAACAACCTCATCGCCAATTTACATCAATGCTGCTCCCTAATTTCGTTTTTTTTATCTTTCCCTCCAACAATAACTTAATTGACTTAAATGTTTCAGCTTTCAATTTCATTTCACGCATGTTTTTCTTTTTCCTTCTCAATTTCAGCAAATCAAAGATGAGCTCTGCGAAGTGGTTTCCGAGATGGAGTCTCTTGACGTACCCGAAGACTGCAAACATTCCAATAAAGACAAACAAATGTCGATAGGACGCAAAAAATTCAACATGGATCCAAAAAAAGGTAATAAATTGAAATAAAACTAAAACGCTTAATGTTTACAAATGATAAAAGCTGACTTTTACTGTTAATAACACACGCATACCTCAATGTTTAAAGATGTCAACGAACTGTCAAATTGTCATTCCACAGTTGTTGCACACGCACCCGCAAGCCTAAGCGTCAATGCAGCAGGGCGGAGCAACTTGAAGTTATTTTAATTCAGCGTGTATCTTTTTATTGAATCAATGCTTAAATGATTATCATCATCAAATAATTCCGTTGTCGTTTCTTTCCCATGGCGTTGTCAACTCTTGCCTTGTCTGCCTGTCCCTGGCTTTTCTCTTTATTTTATTTTTGTTTATATCTTATTAAGCCTCAACTACTTGCGTCCAGCATATGTGTCATGCATATAAAATGTTTGCACTTACATTGTATGTCTTCTTTTGATTTGCTGTTTCTTTCTACGCGCTTTCCATTAGTTATTTAGTATTACGTATAAATATTATTCGAAAATTTCCTTTTTGAAAAGAATTCGCTTTACTTGACGCATCTTCATGGCTCGAATATGCCCTTCATATGTCACTTTCTTGCAATCTTGTTAATTTCATTACAACTTGTGCATGATCATTGTTCATCCTGCATTGTTTTAATTTGCAAGATATATTTTCGGCATTAAAACGTTCTAAAAATTTCGAAATTCATTAATTGAGTGCAGCGATTAAATATTTTCGAAATTACTTAATTTCTTCGAGCGGCAGATAAAGGTGGGCGTTGGGTCTGTGTGTGGTCTGAATTGAGGGCATCCGTTTAACTAATAATTAATGGTGTTTTTTTTTAAGAGCTTTAGGTTTTTTTTTAAATAATTACAACAGGAATTAAGCTTGAATCAGAAATTTTTATTCATTGCGAAGAATGGTTCCTGGCCTCTTGTTTTGAACACAATTTAGGCTATCAGTCCGATTTTAGAATGTTTTTTTTTTAACTATTTGTAGTTGAATTTTAATCAATAACGCATTGTATAGGCAAGCGGATTGTTATATTTCAATATTTAACACAAATGTGAAACAAATGTAAAAACAGCCTGATTCGAAAGTGATTTCAATTCGAAAATCTATCAGTTTAAAGAAAACACCCTTTATATTGAAAAACTCTTATGAAACTCTTCTACTACCTGATACCAAAAGTTTGTACCACCAATGTTTATCCATCAACATTCGGCATTGTTTATTTGGGCGACCTCGGTAGTCGAGTAGGTAGCGTGCTTGACTGCCACCTCAAAGGTCCTGGGTTCGAATCCCGTCCAGACACATGTTTATACGGCTTTCCAACACGATTATAACAACCTACGTCTTTGTTTTGATTGAGCCCTGCTTCCCACTAATCTATGACCGCATTTCGAACCAAGGAAGACCTTGACTGAATAGGTATGACACCTGAAAGCTAAAAGAAAATTAGAAATCAGTGAAAACATTCCAAATTTTCGTGACATTTTGTCATGTTAGTATATTAACATAAGTATTAATGAGAGAAATTAATGACATTAAACATTCCAAAAATTGCAGTGTGTACCCTCAACAAATTTGCTTTTAACATGATAGTAAAAACCGTGATGTCCGTGGTTCGAATCCCCAACGGATGCATACAACTTTTTCAATTAAAATTTATTTTTCTTATCGGCCGTCAACTTCTGCAGATAAAGGCAGAGTCGGCATAATTACTAGCAGGTCCAGTTCTCGGTAGACGCACAAAGACCCTAGTGTCCTCTTACTTCTGCTAGAATTTCCTATTTGTTTTGTCCCATTTAAGTTCTAGATGCATATTTTTGCCATTGATTCGAAATTTGTAAAGAGATAACGACACTTTTTTTCTTTCATGAGGATGAAAATAATGGGGGGGGTGGGGGGGTGGTATGGTATTTCCTTCACACGAACTTCGCAAGCCTCGTCGTGTCTTCTATGGAAATAAGTTAAACTGAATAAGTTGCGTCCGTGGCGTAGTTGGCTAAAGTGCGTGGCCGCTATGTCAAAGAACTTGGAGACCCAGGTTCGAACCCCAGCAGCGACAGAATATTATTTGAATTAAAATAATTTTTCTGTACGGCCGCCACCTCTCTGCAGACAATGGCAAACCTCAGAGAGCAATAAAAATGCCATGTAAAGCTTCTTGAGAATAAGAACATTCCCCGTTCATTGCCGTTCGGAGTCGGCGTTAAGCCTGTAAGTCCATTTCTCGGTCAATTGTGTACAAACTTAATAACACGCACAACACAATTGATCATAAGAAGCTAGGTCAAAGTCCTTTCAAGGGCTGAAATGGCCAGTTATTTATTTTTTTTTTTTTTTTAATAAGTTAGAGTGAAGATAGTTTGGCACAAAAGCGCCGTTTATAATGTTGTTGAATCATTAGAGAATAGATAAAGGGAAGCTCAGAGCTTTTGAACTCCTATTAATTAAAAGGGGTTTTTAAAAATTTGCTTTTAGAGTTCACAAGTTAATTAATGAGACAGACTATACCACAAAACCTATAACAGATCACATCTATATAAGGCCATCTAGGCACCTCATTAACAAATACAATAAATAACTGCACTTCATGAAACCATTTAACAACTCAAGAAAGTTAAGGATTCCTTCAAGAGCGGAGTCGTTAATGCTTGGATATCAGTGTCGACCACAGCAACAGCATTTGTCTGATTTACTCTTTCGTGTTTGCGTAAAAAGAGAAGCGTCACATACCTTGCGAGGATACTACGTGATCGACACTGTTGTAGATTCATAAAAAGATTTATACTACGTTTACATTGAGCCAAATGACTCATTTCAGCTCATTCAGACAAATGAGAACCGAAATCTCATTTCTCATACGAATTCTCATTTGCAAATCATCTCATTTGAAATAAATGAATGAGATTGGATACGTTCTTAAAACTAATTACAAACTATTTCGAACGCATTCAATGCAGAATGGATAAAAACACTCCGAACGCACTAAAAAAAAAGGAAAATGTCAAACATATTGTGAAGTGAATTCGAAAACAAAGAACAAGCTGTCAAACTTAATGCGATACGTTCGCAAAAAAAATCAGTGTAAACATATTTGAATGACTCATTTGAAATGGCTCATTTGCTTTAATGTAAACGGAGTATTAGACCCGCTTACTCATCTCAACTGGAAACAAAGGTTAGCTTAAACTTAGTTTAAATTTTACTGCCGATAGCTTATCTCGGAAATGTCTGTTTAACTCGGTGCGGCAAGTTTTAATTTTAACCGAGAAATTAAACTTAGATTTTGACAATTTTTCTCTGAGAAAAAAAAAATATATGCATTGAATCGACCAACCGAACAGGCTATTCAAGGTATTGTTAACAAATTTCGCACGAGTTTCATTTTATTGGACATCAATCCACCAATCCGTATGCGAAGAGTGCGTACCGAGGAGAATTTGCTGCTGTATTGGGGCAGTGTCAATTAAAATAGCGATATGTTATTTCGTTGTAGTTCGGCGATAATTGTGCTTGTGTTATTTGACCACCTGGAACATTTAACGTAAGGACCTCGGTATGAAAATATACAAAGTACAGCTGGTCCAAAAACTGAAGCCTGGTGACTTACCACAACGACGTTTGTTTGGTGAATGGGCCTTAGAAATTTTTTATTGAAAAATTGTCTTCAGTGACGAAGCTCATTTTTGGCACAATGGGTACGTCAACAAACAGAATTGGTTAATTTTGGCCAGAGGCAGTTTAAGATCTGTCAATGCACCCTGAAAAATTCACTGTTTGGTGCGGTTTGTTCGACGGCGGCATTATTGGACCGTTCTTTTTTAAAAATAATGAATATCGCAACGATACAGTCAATGGAGCGCGGTATCGTGCAATGAGTACCGACTTTTTTTGCTCAAAATAAAAGAATTGGACTTGGTTGACATGTGGTTTCAACAAGACGGTGTCACATGCCAAACGGCACGCGATACCATGGACCTATAGAGAGGCGAGTTTAGTGAGCAATTAATCTTACGTTTTGGAGGAGTCCAAGGGCCGCCAAGATCATGCGATTTGACCCCACACTACACAGAAAACAAAGAGTAGAACTTTTACCTAAAAATGTAGTGAATTCAGCTAAAGTAATCCGGTGATTTTCAGTCAACGAATTTGATTAGGTGCGCTACCCATTTCTAAATGTTAATTATATGCAATTATATTGGGTAGTTTAACTGCGAGAGTAGCTAAAAAAACCTAAATATTTAGGTGTACCTTCAACCATAAAATAGATAAGACACATAATTTATTAGAAGAATAAGCTAATTTTTTTTAAACTATGACCACTTCAGATTAGGCAAGCCACCTACTAAGTGTAGAAAAATCATCTAATTATTTAGATAGCATTCCCACTTAAGAGTGGGAATGCCGTGCAAAAAATATGCAAAAAATATGTTTTTTTGTTTTGCAATTTCTATTTTGAAGTGAAACTTTCCTTATGTGACTTTACTTCATTTCGTCACATCATAGAGAAGAAAGATTTGTTTTATAGTAGATAGAATGAGAGAGATATATACATTGTATAAATGACTGAAAAAATTCTTTGCCACCGCTGAGATTCGAACCTGTGATCTCAAGATTTCAACAACCAACGCCTTATCTATTGAGCTAAATTTCCAATACAGGAATTTACGCTACATACCAATTAATCAAATTGCTGTAAATGCCCAGTGGAAAAATAATTTCAGAGTTGTGGACCTCATATTTTTATATACATTTTGTTCACAAATGATCAAAGGGCGTAACAGCACAGCGGTAAAGCGTTTGACTATAACGCCAGCGGCCCGAGTTCAATTCTCGCAATGAGGATTTAATTTTTGTAAAATTTTCTCACTTTGTTTTTATTTATGTTTTTTATAGGAGAGCGCTGTGCTCTCCTTGGGCTGCACAGAAATAAAAAATTCAAATAAGGGAAAAAAACAAGTTGTAAGGATAGCATTTGATTTATCCACGTAAATATTTATATAAAATTTATACTGAGGCGTGGATAATGCTAATATGCGTTATTTCCCTAGTGTACGAACAAATCGACAACTTGCATTAGGTAAAATAACTAGAAGAATTAGATGATTTAATAAGCAAAATTTTAGTTGAATTAACTAATAACTAATTGTAATTAGGTGAATTACCTAATGCATGATTGTTAAATTAACTGTGTAAGTAGAAAAGTTGTTGAAAAGATTAGGTGAAATAGAAACTTTCACATTAGCTAAACTAGTTTAGGTAATAAATCAATTCTTTTATTTTCTGTGTACTATTTTTTGTGGAGCTGCGTGAAGTCTCGTGAACAGGGAACAACATTACAAATGCCATTGGTGAGATACCGGCCGAAATGCTTTAAAGAGTATGCTAAAATTGGAGTTTACGGATGAACCACTTACGGATGAACCACATGAAATAATATTTAAAAGTAAACAGCAGGCATTAATGCTCCAAATCAATATTTCAATCACTATTGCAAATTTTCTGTTTTTTTTTTCAATTTTCAAAAACCAAAAGCTTAAAAAATCACCATTTATTAATAAAATTTATTGCGGAAAACATGATACAAGTCACACTGAAAAATTTCAAGAATTAAACCACAAAAACAAATAAAAGCAGAAAAAATAGAATTAAAGGTAATTTTATATACAAAGTGTACTTATTATGCACCGCGAAAAAAACAATAGTAAAATCACCTAAGTCGGCTTGGGTGGAAAAAATGGAAAAAATAAGCATAAGTTTTTAATTTCCAAACAAATACTTTTCGCCCAAGCCCGCCTTAGGTGATTTTATTAATGTTTTTTATTTTTTTTTTTATTTTTTAGCTTTGAACCAAGAATTTCAGGTGGAATACCTATTCAGTCAAGTCTGCCTTGGTTCGAAATGGGGTGATAGATTAGTGGGAAGGAAAGAGCAATCAAGTGAAACATATGTAGGATGTTCTAAGTGTGGTGGAAAGCCAAAGAAACATGTGAATTTGAATCAGAGGCAAGTGTTATGCCTTTACCTCAGTCAATTCAAGTTATAAAGGCAATCTCATCCACAAACTTCTCTACCATCAACTACAACTTCAAGTCGTAAATATTGATGAATTTTTAATTTCAGTTGATTAGAAATGAGGATAGAAAATTTAGAAAGGTTTTAAAGCGAAGGACCATGGCCTGGCCGGGAATCGAACCCGGGACCTCTGGGTTGGCAGTCGAGCACGCTACCAACTCGACTACCGAGGCAGCCTCATGCTATACAGTAATGAAGAAATAACGATAAAATGCTATACAGTACAATTCCTGGAGTTTTTCCTCAACGAAAAGTCTATACACAGCACGATACATTGAAAGCTGCTTAAGGCGCATGTGCAAAAACGGCGAGAACCAACCGACCAATTTTTAATCGAAAGGAATCGTATTTCGAAGTTTGTAGTTTATTTATTCACTACCATCCATAGATACACAGACAGTCAGACTGATTTTAAAATTTTATATTTTTATTTGTAACTTTTTGAGTTTTTTTAATGCTCAAATACAAAAATTTTGAATTTGACAGAATTAATAATCAGCGCCATCTCTTTATAAATAGAATTATTCTCATAGCAGAGTTTAAACTATGAACTGCAGGATAGGTTAATTTCTGATAAAAATGAGATAAGTTACGAAAATTATTTTAATGTGTTAAAGGAAGTTAAAGTTTTGTCATGAGTTAACGTACCTAAGAGATATTTATATGAGCTGAGTGCTATATACAGCATTCGTTTCGTAAATTCGTTTTCAATTTTTTACTATTTCTGATTAAATTTCATATATTTTTCTTACTTATACTCTAACTCTTATTTTCTTTCTTTTTAAATAATTTTTAAATGACTTCAATCCGTTTATATAAAGTCGTTTAAAGATGACAGAAGAGATTAGTCAGGAGCAAACTACACATGAAAATTTAAAAAAATCACCGCCATAATTTCCACTCTAATCTTTTCCAATCATTTAGGCAATCCCTTTTTACGATAAAATAAATGAAATTAGCTCTTTGGTTGGATACGTGCATCTTGTTGACATTATTATATTATTTATATCAATCTTGTAAATATTTTAGTCACTTATGAAAAGTCATAAAATTCTGCCAGTGATTTATGAAAAGTGGTTACGTGACAAGAGAGTGGCACAACGGAATTATTTGGCAAACGACTTAAATGACATGATTCACATTTTGAACTCCATTATGAAGTGACACCGTTCCATAGATGAAACGAAAAGAAAGGGAATAGGACGTTGTTTGGAATAAGCAAATTTTTATACCTTCTCGCATTCAGGAGACTTAATATCAGGCTTCATTCATTAATTGAAGCAGAGCTACGAATAACGTTGTAAAAGCCACTTTTTGGAAAACAGTTTCTTATGCAGATTACTGTTAACATGGCTCTCTTGTTGTTGTTGTTTTTGTTGTTGCATGCCATGTCAGAGTAGACCAAGAAAAAATAGGTATGTCGCTGGTTGTAATCAAAAAATGTTTGTACATTATCTGAAAATATGGGTCGCTGGATTCGAATCCGTTGTCAGAATTTCAAAATGATGAACTTTTTAACAATAGTTAGGGTTGCACCCTAATGTCAGAATTTTAAAATTTAAGATAGCTCATAGGGTTGCCACCAAATTCCTGGTTCTGTCAATATTTCAAGTACTTGAAGTGGCTTGAACTTCAAGTAGGCTTGTACAGTTCTCTGGTATGCATGTTTTATTAAACAGTAAATAGTAAATAGTTTTTTCCTTAAAAATTAAAAAAAAAATTTTAACAAATCACAGAGACTAACATTAAAACAAATCCCAAGGACATGTTCTTGTTTCAATACTTTTTGGATGACACCTCACGAACTTTTGCCCAAAATTTTTGAGATTAAGTAGGTTCATCGGATGACATGAGCAGTCTCATGAGCATTAAGACTCAACTGCGTTATCTTCCATGAGCGCGTACGTTTTACTTGATACACGGAATGAACATTCACTTCAAAGGATCCTTTTTGAATCATAAGCTCCCAAAGGCATGCGAGCGAACGTGTCCGTACTCTGTTGGTAACTAATATTAAACAAAATTGTTATAATGATCTACTTCGATAAATTTGTATTTTTCATCGCCAGCATGCTTTGATTACACTTAAATTACCATCACAAATTCTCCGTTGTCAGTACTCGCCTTGTACCGGAAATCGGAATTCATGAATTAACGTTCTTCTTGCGCTATTCTGCTTTGTCTAATAAACAACCTCTGGATGTGTTATCATAGCTTAGTGCGGTTGAAGATAAAAACAACATCAACAAATAATACATGATTATAATGCATAACAATCAAAATAACGTATTTCGCCATTTCCACTGATTGCGGATGAATCCTCCTTCAATCATTTTAGTAACGATTCTCGATATCGACACCCATTGATGATCGCGGGCAATACGCTTCAAGAATCCACACTCAACAAATATTGCGTGTGTAGAAATGTGTGAGAGTGTGTGTACCGCGAATGTGTCTGTTTTATTTAAGTATTCTTTGAGGGCATTTGTGATGCGCCTATAATAAAAGTTGTT
The DNA here is from genome assembly GCA_943735915.1 of Pherbina coryleti. NCBI lineage: Eukaryota > Metazoa > Arthropoda > Insecta > Diptera > Sciomyzidae > Pherbina > Pherbina coryleti. The sequence goes on along the minus strand of OX030948.1, from coordinate 142,585,143 downwards.
TGTTTTTATTTATTTATTTTTTTTTTGCACCGTTTTTGTGTCAACAAATTGGCAATAAAACCACGATTTGTGTTGGGGGAGGGTGCTTAATTTTGTTGGCTCTCCGCAGGCCTTTTGTAGTGCTCAGCATACTAAGACTAGTTTTTTTTGTTGCTGTTGTAGTCGCATAACTTCAGCTCATTTAATGGCACACGAAACAACACATGCCGGCAGCGAAATGGCGGAAGCTAAAAGTTTTTATCAAACACATCAACAGTAGATGCACCTTAATTTTTGTTGTTGGATATAATTGCTATTGCTGTGTGTGTGTGCGTGTGTGCTTTGCTTATGTGATGGGTATTCTTAGGTTTTCTGTCGTTGTACCTCTGCACGTCTATCAATATCCGGTTAATTATCGCAAAATGTTTGACTTGATTGACAAAGACGCGCCCTTATTTTTTGCTCTTCTCAATGTTCCTCAGTCTTCTGGTGTTGCCGTTATGACTTGGAGCGAATATTTTTGGCTTATCTTTTATTGAGTGCTTCATATATAATTTTTGTGCACGGATTGAACATTATTTTCGGCATAGTTTAATCTACAATGGAAAAAAACTATTTTATTTATAAAAAAAAATAATACAAATTTTAAAAAAAATGGGGTCCTACCAACCTTTTCTATTTTAAAACTGGTTAAAAATTTCAATATAAATACATATCGTTAACTTTAAAAACTGAAACCAGACAAAACAAAAACGATTTGGGTTCTTCATTTTTACAAGTACAGCTTATTTTTTGCATAAATATCCTTTATAGTTGCTCACACCATCTACTAAACAAAACATAGTTAGATAGTCTAGTAATAGTTAGATGTTGGTAAATCCTAAAAAAAAATTAAATATATTCTGTGATTATTGCATTTCAAAATAAATGTATGCATTCTCATACCCATAGTTGTAGTTTGAATCCCTCTGCCTTTCGTAATCGAGAGCATAACAACAAAATACATAGCGACCCAGCTCTGTTAAACATCGTTGCTGTACCACATGGTATAAAAATACAAAAAAGCATTGACAACTGCTTATTTTCTCTTCTACAAGAAAACATCTCCTGTCAAAAACAACTGTTTGTGCAAATGCATCTGCAGCTGCTGAAGTTGTTGTTTTTTCACTTTTACGTTTTTACCATGTGTTTTACCATGTGTTTGTGTTTTCAATGGCCGATTGTGTGCGCTCTCTTTTTGAGTATATTTTTTGACAGGAGATGTTTTTCCCAAGCAACTGTCAATGCTACCTTGTGTTATTATACCATGGCTGTACCACATACGAGGAGGAGTAGAGTGCGAGTTTGGCTCAGACACTTTAACAGAGCTGTGTACCAATGTTAGTGTTGTTGCTTTTTCTTAATTTCTCTCTCTTCGATAGCCTCATGACCATGATACAATTACATGGTAGGCTCATATTGGAGAGCAGGGTGAGTTTGTAGCTCCTACAGCTTTGTTGTTGCAAAATTTCGCATTTGAGCAGCCATCTTAAAATGAGCTTACCTCGTAATTGTATCATGCTCATGACAAAAATAGAAAACATATTCATGCCGTCATGAGATCGCGAAGAGAGCAGTTACAAGATCCAAAATGCACCAATCATGCAATAGAGTTGCATAGAATTATTACTTGAAGTGTATTTGCGGCACGATAAATATGATAAAACAAAAATGAAGGATTTTTACCAAGTAAGTCTTCGACAAAAAAAAAAAAAAAAAAACAAAATAAAAAAATTGTCAGCGTAAAAACGCAATAATGTTACATGGAGTTTTTACGCACTGATAAATGCTACGAAAAATTTAATTTTGCAACAGTAACAATGGTCCTATAACCTCATTACAAAAAAAAAAAAACAAAAACAGCTTTAATGCACTAAAAATAAACACACTATTTGATTTGAACCACTAAGAACAAAACTTATGACAAAGATTTAGAAAGGAATTGGAACAAGGATTAGAACAAGGATAAGGTCAGGAATTTGGAAATGGAATAAACCGGAAAATTTAGACAGGAAGTTGGACAATTATTAGAAAAATATAAGACTCAGAATAAGAATGAAAAAAAGTTTGGGAAAAAATGAAAGGAAAGGGACAAGAATAAGGATATGTATAAAGATACATTGTCACGTCAAAATTTAAGAAGGTGCCCACGATACAGCCAACTTATGTATTTGTTTTTCAATACAAACAAAAAAAAAAAAAAAAAAAAACAAGAGAAAAAACCGATTTTGAAATTAATTTCGAATTTCAACCACAGGCATTACTAGTTATTATGAAAAATATTAAAGATAAAGTATATACGAGGGCAATTTTATAAGTCAGTGACTATTTGAATCAAAGATATTTTATTTTTTTTTTTTGCTAAACAGCGCTTTATTTCTCAATTAAGTGTCCTTTTGAGGTGGATACATTTAGACCATAGTTTTTCCAATTTTTTTATTCCTTTCATATAATAAGTTTTATTTAGGTCCTCAAAATAGACGTTTGTTTCTATGATCTCTTCATTCGACCCAAATCTCTTACAGCCGGGTAATTTTTCCAGATTTAGTGGAAGAGCACTTTTTTGTTCTCCAAATGTGGTCGCTTCAAATCAATGTAAAAAATTTCTCAAACAGCTGTAAATAATATTCATTCGTTTCGTTTCATTCGTTTTTAAACAATTGACGTGAATGACCTTGTTTGCCGACAGACACATCTTAGCCTTTTTTGGTGCACGTTCACCCGGAGATGTTCACTGCTTTGACTATTCATTGGTCTTTGGTGTCTTGTGATGTGTGACGTGACATAGCCCCAAGTGATGTAATCCCCAATTGAGAATTTGGGATTGTGTCCCCTTATTTTGCGGACATTATCCCAAAAACTGGATTTGGGATTATGACCACTTCTTAAACAGTCATAACACTAAATTGGGATTCTGACCACTTGGGATTAGACTTAAAACTTATAAAAAAAGGTTTGCTGTATTGACAAAAAGCTCTTACCCAGCTTTACAATATATTCATCATATCAATTACTGCTTAATTATTCCAAATGTGGCCAAAAATATGCGTTTGATTGTAACGTGACAGTCTAAATTTTTGCACACATAATATATTTATATATTTTATTATATTTTGTTTATAATTTGATCAACATCTTTATTTAATTTTGTTATTTATATTTCAGGTATTGAGTATTTGGTGGAAAACCGTCTGCTTCGCTTGGATCCACAAGATGTTGCACATTTCCTGTACAAAGGCGAGGGCCTGAATAAAACAGCAATAGGTACGTAGCAATAGTGTGATAAAATTAAAAAAAAAAAACGACACAGTAACAAACTTCAAATTATGAAAGGTATAGGTACAACCACTGCAAAATAAGAACAGGCTGAACTAAACATTCTAACACTGTTTAACTCTTTGGCGTTTTTTTCGAGTTGTGCTTAGTTTTGCTCAAAAATTTAATCTTGCATTATTACCTTAAATTTTTTATAGATAAAGCTCAATTTTCTCGTCTTTTCTACAAATAAATTCGGGTTTTCATCTGGAATAACAAAATTTCATATTTGGCCTTAACAAAACTGTGATCTAATGTTATACTGGGTCTAGACTGAAAGATCTTAAGAGATGATATTTTCCGACATCGAATTTTTGGTTTTGAAATTGTGCGTAATTGTCTTCTAACGTCCATAAAATGACCAAAACCATACCATAACCAATACCATACCATAATCATATCATTTTGTTTAAATCATATATCGCCGACTTTTGTTTCAATGGACGTGTTAAATTTGTTTTGAATTAAAATGTCTGTCAGAAAACTAATAACAAATACCTAATTCCCAGAAATTAGCTATTAAAAATCCAAAGATTCATTGTTTCATATATAATGCGCCTTTTTTATATGCATACAAGAGTATGTGTCCCTCATTTTCACAATAGACATCTTTGTCTGAAGATTCTAAGCTAAGAAAAAGAACTGAATCCCGTTTTATTAGTTTCTAAATACTAAACCAATAGATTTTGTTCTTTTGCAAATATCCATATGCACACTTTCCACTTTTTACCGACTTTGCTATAGCTCCCGACAACAGTTTTATTTTTCACTTTAGATTCATTTTTTAATCGAATATTTTATAAATTACTTGATATAATTTTGAATTAATTTTTAATTTGGTTACTCTAGAATGATCTTTTGTTATATGTCTGTTACTTTAAGGAAAATGCTTAGAACAGACTTTATCTACACCAACATGAAAACTAATTATTTTTTCCAAGTATGGTCTTATCTCAACCAAAATTTAACATTTTTCTACCCACAAATAAAGGGCTGTGTTAGGTAGTATTTTTTTTTTATACAGTTGGTGTTAAGTTGCTCTTTATAATAAGACTTTCTATTAGCCTTATACCATGTCTACACAGAGAATTTAGTTTGAGCTTAGTTTGAATTCAACCATAGCTATTCACACAGAGATGCGTCGACAGAATTGTGTTTAGTTTGACACTTCTTCGTTTACTTTTTTGTTCTCATTTTTTTTTTCGACACATGCACCAACAATTCCACTTGAGGGCAAGGCTGCAGCCATCTCTACATACACATGCAAGTTTTTCCTTGCGCTGCGCAAATCGAAATTTTGATCGTCCCATACTGATATGAAGACCTCATCTTCTACACTTGAAGAAGTCCAAGGTCTTTTCTTCGCTTTTTGGTTAAAAAGTATAGTAAATTGCAGAATTTTAGAACAGCTGTTTTTGACATTTTTCATCACAAAATTGTTCAACGTACCTTGTAATCTAAAAGGAAACAACTGAACGTACCTATTTATATGAATAATATCATACTTTTAGGCATTTCTTGAATTGAGTTTTGATAACACAGAAAAAAAGTTGAGTTTAGTTGAATTTCAGGAACTCAAGAGTTTATTTTGCGTTCAATGGCAAAACTCAACTTTGTACTGGAAACTCAAACTAAACTCTCTGTGTAGACATGTTATTAGACGCTCCCCACACAACGTTGAACAATAACTTCTCAAAATATAATCTCTTTACGACTGTAAATACTGTAATATCTCAATAAATATCACATTTACTTATAACCTACTTATATCTCCTCTTTTTTTCCGCGTATATAGGTGATTATCTGGGTGAGAAAAACGATTTTAACGAGGACGTCCTGAAGGCATTCGTGGCGCTGCATGATTTCACGAATCTCATTCTAGTACAAGCTTTAAGGTAAGCCACAAATTCACCTTTTAAAATTTATCGATTGCTCTATAAATTCTTACTTAATTACAGGCAATTTCTTTGGTCCTTTCGTCTACCTGGAGAGGCGCAAAAAATTGATCGCATGATGGAGACATTTGCGCAGCGATATTGCCAGCTCAATCCAGATATATTCACCAACACTGATACCTGCTACGTTCTTAGCTTTGCCATTATAATGCTCAACACATCCCTGCACAATCCATCGGTAAGCAAATCAGCTGAGTTGCACCAATGCGCTTCCTTCGTTATTCCGTTAGTTTATTTTTAACTGCCAAAAAACACATTAAAAAACGGATGCATTGCGCAGCGAAAAAATTTAACTCATAAAACAGCAGCACTTAAACATAGCATGGTTTGGGCAAATATATGGAGCCAACTTGAAACAAACGGACGCACGTATACGTTGCCAGCCACACTTTTGTACGGACACAAAAAAACACGCGCAATCGAGCGCATGCCAAATGTTTTTGTTTTTGTTTATTTTCGCTTTGGCACTCGTGCCAGTTATAAATTAATTCCGACATTTGCCCTGTCCGTCAGTCAGACGCTCCAAAATCCAAAATATGAGATTCAAACCAAATTGACCTGCCTTAAAAAAAATGTAGAACTTTTTAATGTTGTTTAATAGAGCGTGCGTCGATATGATTCTATGCGCTCATCTGTTCAATTAACTTTCCCCACATGGCTTAGATGAAATTTCTTCTCGTTTCTTCCCTCTCGTTTGTTTATCTAAAAATAGGTCAAGTTTAGTAAAGTTTACAAATAGTTTTTGCTTCAATGATATTAGAACCAAGAAAAAAAAATATAAAAAACTGAAAATGAAAATAATTACCAAGTTTATGTTATTTATTTATTTTTATGATTTGCATTTGTTCGTTAAGCTTTATGACTGCCCCATACGACCGAGTGCTTAAAAAGATTTAAATTTAAAAATAAACAGACAAGTTATGATATTTTTACAAACAAAAAAATTGTTTGTTTGTCTAGGTTAACATTTCTAATTTGTTTAATTAAAAAATTAGGGCAGACATGGATGTAGCAACTAATTGAATCAATTAAATTTTTACAACTTAACATTTAGTTGGGCACTATTTGGTGCTCTAAGCTGAGTTCAAAACTTAATATTTTTCTAAAAAGTAAAACTTCATTAAGTAAATTAATTGACTGCTTTTCAGGTCAAAGACAAGCCCACAGTAGAGCAATTCATCTCGATGAACCGCGGCATTAACAACGGTGGTGATCTGCCGCGCGGTCTGCTAGAATCCTTATATGAGTCCATACGTACGGAACCATTTAAGATACCACAAGACGATGGAAATGATTTGATGCACACATTCTTCAATCCGGACAAAGAAGGATGGCTTTGGAAACAAGGAGGAAGGTATGTTCAAATGAAGCCTCACTCAAGCAAATTGAGTTTTTTTATCAATTGTTTCTTCCTTCGTTTTCTAGGTATAAATCATGGAAGCGACGTTGGTTCATATTGAACGACAATTGTTTGTACTATTTTGAGTACACTACCGACAAGGAACCAAGAGGGATAATTCCATTGGAGAATATCTCGGTGAGTGTTTAATCCTAAATTTAGTAGTGCATAGCTTATTCAGCGGCCGTGGCGTAGTTGGTTAAAGTGCGTGGCCGCTATGTCAAAGAACCTGGAGACCCAGGTTCGAACCCCAGCAGCGACAGAAAATTATTTGAATCAAAATAATTTTTCTGTACGGCCGCCACCTCTCTGCAGACAATGGCAAACCACAGAGAGTAATAAAAATGCCATGTAAAGCTTCTTGAGAATAAGAACATTCCGTTCATCGCCGTTCGGAGTCGGCGTTAAGCCTGTACGTCCATTTCTCGGTCAATTGTGTACAAACTTAATAACACGCACAACACAATTGATCATAAGAAGCTAGGTCAAAGTCCTTTCAAGGGCTGAAATGGCCAGTTATTTATTTTTTTTTTTATAGCTTATTCAGCTTTGGTTAACTGATTTAATAAGCTTTGAATAATATCGCGATTTTTCAAAAATGAAAATTTACAGAATTGAACTATTAAGATCTGCTTTTCTGGGAATATAAAAAAAACAATTCATAAAAGCAATTTGCATGTAGAATATACAACTATTTTATAATATATAACTTCAATAAAAAATAAGTTTTGTTCAAGATTGTTAAATTTTTCATGGTAATATTGATTAAAAATACCTTTTATTTTTAATGTTCTTTTGCACTTTAAACTCCGAGCCGATTCGAACAAAAGGATTCTTACGTATTTCAGTTGTTTTTAATTTGATATCTTAATCGAGAAGATTAGTCACTTTCGACTCGAGATAGAGTATAAGGAAATATATTGAAACTAGTTGTTGGGTCACCAAATAGAACCACCCTAATGTATTGACAGTTTTTTCATTTTCTTCTGTTTCATTTAAGTTTACGCTCTCATTATGTATTTAATGTTGAAATATATTTTAATCTTGCATTGACCTTCAACTTGAAGCAACGTGTTAATTTTAATATTAACATGAACATCTTTTTCGTTTGATTTTTATGCGGCCAGAAAAAAAATTCTCACCCTACACAAGTGATAACCCCCCGAAAATCGGGTGTTCTTCTGGGACCTACTGGATGTGTTTTGAATTACGATTAATTCTTAAAAACTTATGTGTAAGGTAACTCTTAGCCTGGAGCGCTTTCTTCACAGTTTCAATAAGTAAGAGCCTGAACAGAATAAAAAATCGTTGCGTCCGACGACCCTCTCTGGTCTTCGAACGCAGAGAATGTGTCCAGAATGATGCGATTGCGATTAACGATTCAAAGTTGCTTTTATTTAGTATTTTTTTATTAAATTTTTCCATTTCATTTCAATGTATTGGTCTCTACAAAAAACTAAGCAAATTTCATTAAACACAGCTAATTCCTAGCAAAAATATTGCAACATTAATGGCACTCAGAGAGAGAATCGTCGGTCGCAACAGAAGAAATATAATTGATTCTAATTGTGCGATTTATCGTTGCGGAAAAAGAGCTGCGTTTTTTTCTACATTTTGCATGTATTTTCCAACAACAAAGATCGGCGGCCCCAACGATTTTTGATTCTGTTCAGGCTCTAAGCCGGCGAAAGAAAACAGTACCAATAGAAGAAAGAGAAAATCTTGAAAAATGATGCAGTTATAACGATAGCGTTTGTAGATTTGCTGGAATAAGGGGAACCTTGCAGGAATAAAGGTATAGGTAGACAAAAAACCAAATAAAAAATAAAAAAATAAAATATTGGAAAAAAAAAATTAAAAAGTCCAAAAATAAAAAAGTGCAAACGTAAAGAAATAAATTAAATAAAATCAAAAAGTTATTTCAATAAAATTAAAAATAAAATAAAAAAGTAAAGAAAATGCAAAACATAAATAAAAATTTTAAAAATATGCATAAAATATTAAAAACTTAAAAAAGTTTAAATTAGCATTTAACTTAAAAAATAACAACACAATAAAAAATATTGCAAAATAAATAAAAATTAAAAACAACTAAAAACAAAATTTGAAACTAAAATAAAAAATTAAAATGCAGCTCAAAATTATTTTGGAAAATATGAATTTTATTTTAAATTAACCATAAAATGACTCAACACCCAAATTACCTAGAATGATACACAAGTGCCACTAGTGTCATTCACACCAAAGGCTTGTAACTCAGCAACAACAAAAGGAATTAAATCTACTTTTTGATTTTTAATTTATTTTGTAGTAATTTTTATAATTTTTTAAAAACTAATAAATCCGCCTTTCTGAAAAGAATTTATTTATTCTTTTTATACGTGCGATAATACGAGGGTTGCTACATATATTTCGGAAATAAATATAAAGTCGAAATTTTTCTTATTGAAAATAGCTTTATTATTTTTCGAAATATTCTCTATGATTAATTATCCCATTCCGCTTGGGATCTTCTGGCGTTGAAAATCGTTGTCCAGGCAGTTTGTCTTTAATGAGCGGGAACAAAAAGAAGTCATTGGGCGGATGACCCATTAATTCGATGTTTTCAGTGTTCATAACGCCTTTGTTTGAGCTGATGTTTGGGAGCTCGCACTGTCTTGATGAATAAGCGCTTATTTGTCTTATTTCACAGAAAATTCTGGCAAAAAATGGTTGTGTAGCATTCAAAATTTATCATTCTAAGTACGTGTCGCAAGTGGTACCGTGGCCACATAACCAGTTTCTTTTTTTAAGAAACAGGCAACCATTTGCATAGCACTGTTTCGACCCTGAACAACTTTTGTTGGATTTGGTTCTTCTTGACAGATCCATACGGTGGACTGCTGCTTACTTTCAGGCTCATACACATAGATCCATGATTCGTCACTAGTCACGATTTTATATACAATTTTTAATTAAATTAAAATTAATAATAAAATTGAAAATATAATTCTGAATAATATTTTTAATACATTTAAAATTAAATTATAAATTGAAAATACTGTGTAAGTAATTAAAAATAGTGCTTAAAAAATATCATAACATTAAATCAATATAAATAAAATAAAAATAAAGAATTATAAAAATAATAATTTATAAAAATAATGTTTTATAATAATAGCAAAGAATAAAAAGTTGAGTAATAAAAATAAAAATTATAAAATGAAGAAACTGGACAGCTTTTTTAATAACAAAAATATCGGTAAATATTTCTTCAATGAAACAATGTCAACTGACTAATGCAATTCATCAACTAATGATACTCCAACCATTAGAAAACATTCTCACTGTAAAAAGTGTTATTAATTTCTGAAATAATTTTTGTAAATTTTTTACAAAGCCATTAAAAATTATAATTTATTTTTTATTTTCATCTGAGTACAATTGTTGTAAGAAACAAGTAAATTTATTTCAAAATATTAAAAAAATTCAAGACATTTAAAAGAATTAAAAAAAATAATACATTAATTTTTAGTGAAAAAATAATAAAAATAATTAAATATGTCTAAACATTTAAAAATATTTACGACAAAAAAATAATTTCTTCAGTGCAAAGAGTAAATTCAAAAAGTTTTTATAATTGAATATGAAAATGTTGACAAATTGTGATTAGCGGCCTCGGTAGGCGTATTACCAGCATCACTGCCATCCCAGAGGTCCCTGGTTCGAATCTCGGCAAGGTCATAGTCAAATCAAAATCAACGAACCCGGTGAAAACCACGCCTACCTTCCATACAAAACATTTTATAGACTGCTTAAGGGGTTAACCACTCTAGACGCCGGAAAAATATGCTGTCTTTGGAATTTTTTCTCCGAAATACTACTCAATAAATTGAGATTCCAAAAAAGGGAGTTTATTATACATATCATAACTGTATACAATAATTTTTTTTGAAGCAATTTATTCCAAAATTGCGGCTGTGCAGCGTTTTTCCGATGACGTCTCCGTTTTCAGGTTCCGCGGCCGGACAAACAGTACCTGTAATTTTTGTAATTATAAAAGGCCAATGAATTTTTTCCGAATATATATATAATATCTGCTATAGTAGTACGTAGGATATTTTTCATAAATTGTTTTTTGGCCAAATGGCGCACTTCTAAACAGGATTAATCATCATCACTATCGATATCATCGATCATCATCAGATTATAGTTAATAACAAATTAACTCTTTAATAAAAAATGAAAAATCCTACATACTTCCATACACAATAAAATTTTCAAGATACACTCCGGTTCATCTGGTTTGAGCAAGCAAAACTAAACGAAATAAACTATTGTAATTTTGAATGAAAGAGAGCAAGGGAAGAATTGAATTTGCAGAATAGAAGTACAAAACAACTTTAGTAAATAAAACATCAACAATAAATTTTACACTCAATCAAACGGTTATACTGTTGAATTTTCAAAGAACACACATGAAAAATGTAATTAATTTTAGTTCATCAGATAAGAGCCACGCTAGATAACACAAAATGCATAAAGTATACACATTTATATTTTATTTAATAGCATTTTATTTTGCCTTGAGTATGTAAGCAACGGTTTAATAATGTGTAGGACCGCCATTTTTTGATATTTCAAATTCAAGATCTTTTATTGAATCATACAAGGATTTTATGTAGTGAAGTGAAATCTTGCGCCAAGCTGTCTTGATTCCTTCAATTAATGCTTCCTTAGTCTCGTATTGTATTCCTACTTCGGACTAGCCAACCCCAAACATTTTCAATTATATTTAAGTCGGAAGAATATGGTGACCACGGCAAAACACTGATGTGTTGACTATTAATCCATGATTTTACAATACGAGCAGTGTGTATCGGTGCATTATCATGCTGCCAAATCCATGGAATTGGTCCAAAGGTGTCTCTCAGCTTAGGGAAAACTGACTCTAGTAGATTTTTGTAGAGCATTCCAGTCATCTTGGTGTCCTAAATAATTAAATCTATTGATATTAATTATTCCACCCCATACCATGACTCCACCTTCCCGACTATGATGGCGGCTTAAGAACTTTTCCTGCTTTCTCATGTCGTGATAATAATAATTATACCCATCCGGCTCGTCCAAATTAAATTTTTTTTCATCCGTAAAGACAACCTTTCGCCAATCATTTTCACACAGCTGTTTTTGCACATCCCACGTCATGTAACTTTTTGCGAATTGCGAACGTTGTTGCTTGCGCACAGCGTTAAGTGGTGGTTTTTCTTTAGTTTCTGGAGCTTTCAGCAAGTTCTGAAGCAGTGGACTTGCTCGCTTTTACCCCAGCTACGGATTTAATTTTTGAGATTGAAAGCGCTGAATTGGATGCAGTCCTGAGAATTTTACGCTTTTCTTGAGGTGTGAGAGCACTATAAGTTCCTTCTTTATAATTTCTTCCATATTTTTCGGGATTCTTTAAATAATTGTCAACAACGTGAATATTGATTTGAATATCCTTCCTCATGATAATCATCAATTTGAGCAATTTCCAAAATGGTTAAACTTTTTTTCTTTCCCATTAGTATTCCAATTATTAATTTATTGTTCTTCAAACTTAACCTGTAACTTTTAAACACAATCACGTGAAGCCACCAAAGCAAAACTGCTAAAACACTTAGTGGCTCTAATCTAATGAACCAAAAATAACTACGTTTTTCATGTGTGTTCTTTGAAAATTCAACAGAAAAACCGTTAGGTTGAGAATAAAATTTATTGATGTTGTTTTATTTGCTAAATTTGTTTTGTACTATTATTCCGTATATTCAATTCTCTTCCTGCTCTCTCGTATTAAAAATTATAACAGTTCATTTCATTCAGTTTCGCTGGCTCTAACCAAATGAACCTGAGTGTATATTCAAAGTTTCAAGTGGATTGGTTGGAAATTGTCTGAGTTATGTTTCCGGCCAACTTAAAAAATGCAGTTTTGAGATAAAAGCGTTTGAAGTTTTGAGTAGTAGTAGCAGTAGTACCAGGCGGCCTTATGTTAAAATTCAAAAACCAAGTGCTAAGAAATCATAACTTCCGGTCATAATCTTTTGAGACATCATTTTTGAGATCATAAGGAACCATTTAAATAAACAAAATAGATTTTTCGAAAATTCTTGAGTGACCTAACCTCTTAAGGCTTTCAATATACTTGGGTATACTGGGCCGTGAGGGTATTTTAACTTCAGCCCAGTCGAAGATAGTTTGTATTGAATTCAGAAATTTATAGCTTTAATTAACTGAATAAGCATTTCCATAATTTGAAGTAGAATTATTTGATTTCAATTATTCAAAGTAGTATTAATAAGTATGCACTGTATCTAGTTCTGAGTAGCTGTGAGCTAACTTGAAATTTTCATTATTAATGTTTGATCTGTTAAATTTGCAGGTTCGTGAAATTCATGATCGCAGCAAACCGCACTGCTTTGAGCTGTTTGCGACTGGCGGGGCTGATATTATTAAAGCATGTAAGACTGATTCAGAGGGCAAGGTAAGAAGCTGACTTCAACTACAATCCATGCAGTTTACTAAATATTTTCCTTGTTATCTTACAGGTCGTTGAGGGCAAGCACTCTGTTTACCGCATGTCTGCGGCCACTGAGGAGGACCAACAGGAGTGGATCAAGCGACTGACGCAGTCCATTAGTCATAATCCTTTCTACGACATACTAGTGCAAAGAAAAAAGAAAGCGCTAAGCAAGAGTTAGTATTAATGGGTCGATGAAAGCAGCGTGAGGAAAGTTGAATTCGAACCGTCAGAATTTGTGATTCCAAAGGATACTCAACCTAACGCAGGCACGCATGCTTGGACGCATGCCTTGCAAATCGAAGCGGTAGCAAAATCGATAGCAATTCTGTTTCGATTCCTATGTTCTGCCTATTCTGCGACATGCCATGCAGTTTATGTACTCGTTGTTCTCGTTCGCTACGTTGTATTTATATTTTTTCTTTTTGTAATATACTTCAATTTAAAATAATTGTGCTTTTTCCAAAATACGGTAATGTGCTGTTGGAAGCAGGGAATTCCAAGAGATCAACCCCTCTACTTGTCAAATACTTTCAAAGATTTATTTTTAATGGTTGTAAAATGAACCGCCTCTACAGGCGGTAAACGACTTGATATTAAATTTGTTCAATCTGCTTTAATCTACTTAATTATTTACACTTTGGAATGTCCCTTCTCCTGCAGTCGTGCCATTTTGTCTCTATTGTTGTGATATAATTTATATATGTTAGGCATAAATTAAAATTCTACTAGTTCAAATAACTATATAAATGTGTATAATTTATGAAATATATATTTATCGATAACTAAAAAAATAGAATTCAAACAAAAAACAAAATATTTTAGACCTAGTAATACATATCCTGAAGAATGTTCTACAATTTTGCTATAGCTTTAAAAAATATAAAACTTTTGTTATATTTTATTCTATCTTTAAACGAAAAAATGCTCGGCAATAAAATCGAACTAAGTTAATTTAATTAAAACGCCTTCTTAAAAGCTATTAAATGTGCTCAAACTTGCAGTTGCTGTTAAATTCAAAATTATATATATTAGAAAAAAAATAGGCATATTTTTAAAATTTCACTTGCCTTTTATAAAACATTTTGTTAAAACTAAAGCTTGTTATTTTTTGGTAAAAAGAGAAAAATGCATGGCCCTTTTTAGTTGCAAACTCATGGTAATTAAGTCAGCCAGCAAAGTGTTCCGCCTCATTGAACAAAACCAAGTGTAATGCCAGCCATTAATAGTAAGGACTTCCATGTAAATTTGTATATATTCAATACTCGTTCCGCACCAGTTTATCTCATACAATTAAGTACTGCTTCAAAGTGAATAAAAAAAAAAATTAAAAAACTCAAAAGTCTTGGATATGAAAATGTCGTATATTAAGCTAGCTATTTATTAAAAGTATTCTACACAAAACTAGAAACATTTGCAATATTTAAATATCATTAAAACACAAAGAAATACTTAATCTAAGGAAACTTGCATGTTTTCATTAGCGTTAACTTATTTAAAATAGTTGTAGTTTTAGTCAGCCAGGAGCAAATATTAAGTGCGCATATTGCGCACCTACAAACATAATCCATGTATCCCATTCAGCATATATAAATGAATTTATATATACATATATATTAAAATAAAAAAAACAACATGTAGATATTTTGTATCGCTTATTTGTAAACTATCCATATAGATATTTGTAAAGAAATAAACACCAATATTAATTCAGTCGATTTGAAAACGTTTTCTTTCTTTTCCTTTTGAGGCTTTTGTGATCACTGAGATGTTGTTATATTAATTAACTCTCATTTTATGATAATTACTTTTTCCTAATTTAACAGTTAGATATTAACAGTTTATCGAAATTAATTTATTTGTTGAAATGAGAATTATAATAAGACACCCTAGATAGGGAAACTTATTTTTAAATCAATACCTTCAACTTCAAAGCAGTGTGGTAACCCAACATCGGAGAAATATTTGATAGAAGACTTGAAGTATTATTTGTATTATATAATTTGTATTTTATTTCTTATACGTTTGAGCCCGAATTTAGATGAAGATTTGTAAAAATATTGGTCATTGCTGCAAATTTTGATGTTTTATTTCCTGGTGCTAAAACGAAGAAAATCATCTGCACAAAATTCTTAAAGATTCTGATTTCACCCAAAAAAAGCTGATTCCTCAAATTGAATACTTAAATGAACACTCATTTAATTTAAAATTAAAAAAACATTAAGAACATAAAAATAACAACAACGGATGACTTTGTGAACGTAACATTCCTAACCGCTGATAAGTTAAAAAAGGAGGTTAATAATAGAATCGATTCTTTGCGGAGGTATTTTTGGCAACAAACTCTTACAAAACTTTGGGCTGAAAGTATAAGGTCAGGTTTCTAATTTTTTTGTGGAAACAGTGGAAGAAGCTTGATTCGAAAGCTATAGCTTAGATTTACGGAGTCAAGATTAATTTGAAATTGGAGTACAGCCGCGAATAACGTTAAAAAAGCCACTTTTTGCAAAAGCGTTTTTTTTTCTAGATTACCGTTAACATGACTCTTACATTTCTCAAACACGAAATCAGCCTAAATTATACATCTTATCGCTATCAAAATGCAATTATGTAGAGAGTGTCAGTCAGTGGAAGAACGTTGTAAGTTACTAATAAAAAGATACTATAAACGGAATTGTCAAAAGTAATTGATAAGTATAACAGAGACACAAAAAGAAGTATCTAATGTAGAAGAAAGATAATAAAAATAAAAAGTTGAGAAATAGTGGAAATGCGTATATTACAAGAAAAAAATAAGAGTATACTGCCAAAAAACGCTACAGAGCAGGTAATGTGGAAAAACGTTTTAAGTTATCTTTTATTTCAGTTCTTGTTACACGTTGAGTTCTGGTGAACGATATATGTATGCAAAAATAACGAGGATAGGTTGCATCAGTACGCAATAAATTAGACAGTTTAATTGCCCAGCAAAACATTTTTAAAATTTTGAAATGCCTTTACCTTATATTCGCTTATTTAATGCATTACATAATTCCTAAGGTCCAAGATGCTATACTTTTTGTTTAAAGTAATGCAGACTGTAATGCCTCATAACATTTGTTTATCTTTGTTCTTTGTAAGAATCAAGTAATGCCAACAGTAAAGAAAAATGTAAAAAAGGCTGAATTTTTGGAAGACTAGAAAGCCGCCATATAATATAAAGAAATACAAGAATGGCAATTATAAAGTGACTTGAGCATAAGATATTATTTAACTGCGTCTGGTATGCATTTATATAAGTGCTTCTCTGGTATAAGAAATTGCAATCGCCTACCGCCAATGACATACCTATGTTAAAGTAATGTAGTCTGTTAGCCAGAAGGTAAGTGATTATTGACGTTTTCTAGATTATTTAAGGCATTAAGCAAAGTTTTTGCTGGGTAAGTTAGTACTTTCAAGTGGAGGTGTATACTGTTAATATGAGTTCGTCATTTGAAAAGCGGTTTAAAACAGTGTTTCCGTGTTAGCACTCAAGGGGACCGAAAATGTCCCGATTATCGTCAGCAAAATTTATGAAAAAATCAAAGGCGTTTGTGACAGTGGGTTAACTGCTAAATGTGTGGAAAAAATGTCGATGATTTCCCTGGGCGTAGAGCAAACAAGAAGACCTAGAAAAAGGATGATAAGAAAGTCTTCCACGTTTTTGACAAAAATCTTGCAGTACTTTTGCTCCGGCACTATTGCAGGAAAAGGGAGCAAATTTATCCAAAGATGCTGTCCGAGAACTTCTGCTAGCAAATGACTTTAAGTATAGCCGCACTTTGAAAAAACCTTTATTTACACCAATTTACGTGCAAAAAAGACTTGCTTGGGCGACTGCAAACAACGATCGTGATTAGAGCAATGTTATATTTACGGATGAATTTTCTTTTTGGGCCGGAGGTTTTATCAGTCGATCGTGGTGTACTGGAGCGAA
This sequence comes from Pherbina coryleti, assembly GCA_943735915.1. NCBI lineage: Eukaryota > Metazoa > Arthropoda > Insecta > Diptera > Sciomyzidae > Pherbina > Pherbina coryleti. The sequence continues at coordinate 142,567,969 of OX030948.1, read as the reverse complement.
TAAATTAGTTCAACGAACTGTCAAGCACCCAGTAAAAGTTCATGTCTGGGGATGCTTTTCGGAACGGGGTTTTAGACGCCTTAAAATATTCACCGTCAATTTGAACGCTGAACTAATAGCCAAAATATACCAGAAATCACTTCTGCCATCAGCTGATTCAATGCTTGAAAGAAAAAGAGTTTACTGGATCTTGCAAGAAGACAACGACCCCAAACATCGTAGTCGTTTGTGAAAAGAGTGGAAAGAGCAAAATGGTGTTGAAGTGTTGGATTGGCCTTCACAGTTTGTAGAAGCGAACCCAATCGAAAATGTCTGGGAAGTTATGAAGAAAAAGCTCAAAAAGAAACTTATCTGGACCGCTCGATAGCTCATTTGCAATATTAACCTTAGACCCGTTTACATGTTTTACAACTTAATCCCGTTTATCTGGGTCATATTTTGTATTTTGACCCGTAGTTTATTTTGTATGGAAATTTACCATTTTTCAATGAGTTAAAATTGAAAATTGTATTTATTTCATGAAATATTAATTTTAATATTTATTTTTTTTAAATATATGTTTGCACAAATTATTTGCAATTTACATATGAATGTTGAGAAAAAAAAAACAAAACAAAATTAAAAAAACAAAGATTTATAACCGATTGATGGTGTCGCTTCGATTGAGCTGTATTTGTTGTACTAGGCATTGATGGATCTGTTGCATCATTATCATTGTAATCTTCCAATATATCAGGTTCTTCGTATTTGTGAAGGTAACACGATTAACACGAATGAACATTATGCAAAGGTCAAAAAGGTTTTTAGTAGTGGTCACACACAGCAGACGTTTTATTATCCTTTGTTTTGCTGTTACTCTTATATGCTTCACATCTACGTCGTGGTTTCTTGTCCTAGTAAAGACAGTGAATGAAACAAAAATGAACAAAAAAAAAATCATTTGAAATGGAAATCATTTATTTATTTCTTACCTTAACTTGTGGCATTCTAAGCGATTCTGTAAGGCTATTTGGTTTCATACCAATCAAACTCAAAGCAATTCTTTGGCACTTTTGCGGAACTTTTCACTCGGATGACGAAATTTTGACAGTCTGAATGAGAATATTTGGCAGATGTGAGATGAATATGACTGTCAAAAATTCATGTAGCCCCAGGGGCTAGTATAAATTTTGACAATCGGCACAAGCAAAAGTAGAAAAAAAAACACTTGTGATCTTGCGACTCGAAAAGGTTTATTATTTTTCCCAAAATTACTCTCGTTCAGACATGGGGATAAATTCTTTGGTTGTGCCATATATGCCACACTATGCATTTAAGGGTTAAATTCTTGCGCTAATACACTACCGAAACCTAAAACGTCATAATTTCTAGTTGTCAAAATATCATCGTCCTTTTGGCACAGTAAAAATGACAATTACATTTCAACATAATTGTGTTGGCGTAGTAAGTACAGTAAGGACGATGCTATAGGTTCCTTTGTAATTGTAGTACAAAGAGCCTGAACCGGGTGGATGTCTTATTTTGATGTGCTTCTCGTTTATAGCTCCGACACAATTGTAAAAAGTGTGAAGCCTCTCAAAAACGTTTGCGACACTTTTCCATTCCTCTGTTGTATTTGGCATCTAAAAAACAAAATGATGAAAAAAATTATAATTATTTATATTCTATTATTATTATTATACGTTAATAATTTTTATATTTTCAGTGCGTGGTTCTGAATGTGAGGGTGATTCGGATGACATTGGTGCAAAAAGCCGTTCTGTGGCGCTATTCGACGACTCATCTTTTTCGTCTGTAAGCAATATAAAAAAAAAAAAATAAATAAATAAATAACTGGTCATTAGAGCCCTTGAAAGGACTTTGAAATAGCTTCCTATGATCAATTGTGTTGTGCGTGTTATTAAGTTTGTACACAATTGACCGAGAACCGGACCTACAGGTTTAACGCCGACTCCGAACGGCGATGAACGGAATATGTTCTTGTTCTCAAGAAGCTTTACATGGCATTTTTATTGCTCTCTGATGTTTGCCATTGCCTGCAGAGAGGTGGCGGGCGTACAGAAAAATTATTTTAATTCAAATAATTTGCTATCGCTGCTGGGCTTCGAACCCGGGTTTCCAGGTTCGTTGACATAGAGGCCACGCACTTTAACCAACTACGCCACGAACTGTAAGCAATGTACTTCCTCAAAGAAAAAAAAATAAAAAAAAAAAAAAAATAAAAGGTAGCTCCATAGCAAAGGACAATGAGCTCCTTGAAAAAGCCTGTATTTTTCTGTCGGAAACAATCTTCAATCTTCAACAAATAATTTCAACGCAACAGCAATATATTGGAGCGAAAAATTGGAGAAGCTGCCATCAAGACAAAGACTGTTTGCAGAAAAAGCCATCAACGACATTTTGTTTGAAGCGGAGCTGGGCACGCTGAACAGAAATTCTGTTCAAATTACCGGCGGAAAATGTTTTTACAACTACACCTTCCCCGGAGTACAATAATTTTATGGCGGAATGCAATGAGCTCAGCGGTTTACAAAATGAGTATACACAATCGCAATCTCCCCTTCTGATGTATCAAAGTAACGTAGGTGCAACCCAAGACGTATACAGTACGAGTACGCAAGACATGTCAATAAAATCTCTCAAGTTATAATCGCCAATAATATGTTACTATGTAATATTTATATTCTATGTAATATATATAATATTTATACTTAAGTTTGAAATAAATATGAAAAAAGATATCATTATAATACTTTCGTTAACTTACTTTAATATAATCCCTTAGGACATAAATAAAAGCTTCACAGGTATCTGCGACAGCTTCGCTTATCGACTGTCGTGATATAATCGCTGTAAGCCTCTCATTTTTAAAGTATCAGAAAAAGGGTAATAAGGTGAAAAATATTAACGAAAAACAAGAATACTTTTTGCCAGTTGCAAAATAATGCAAGGCCAGTGCTAATTTTTCTTTTGGAGAAATTGCTTTCCTCATCACAGTATCTTGCTTCAGCAAAAACGGAGTAACTAATTGTAAAATATTGTTAAAGTTCTCATTGGACATGCGAAAATAATTTTTGTAGTCATCTTTTTCTTTATAAAGTACAATGGCGTTCATTAAGCTAAAGTAAGTCAATTTTTCGTGGTCTTGCAACAATTTCTTACTCCACTGCTTTCTGTTAACTTTCTTTTTTAATGCCATGTCAAGCAAGATAGCTTATACAGGCTTTTCTTTTATTTTCATGTGTCATCTTGCAACAGCAAACCACTCGGCACAAAAATTGTATGAATACTGACGCGATAAATATTGAACGTGTAGCACTCAGCGCAATCCATCAATCCGTGAATTTGGAGCGCGATACAAGAATCACGATAAATATTGAACATGCAGCAGGCGCCTTAACGCCATTTCGGTTAACGGTGAGGGCTGGAGGGCTGAAAATAAAGACATATACTTAAACGATCTTTGCTTTTAGCAGATTGGCGCGCCATGTCTCGCAGCCCATCAAATAATCGAATTTTGTGCATTAAGTTCTGCATTAATATTTTAGATCAGGGACCGAAAATAACTGCTATTTTCGAAATTTCAATTCAAAAAGTCAGGCGGAAAAAATTTGTCTATTCGATATTTGAATAAAGAAGTGGATGCTTGTTAGCTAAGGAATAATAATCTTAAAAGTTTTTTATATTTTTGTTTTCTTTATAAAATAACCATTATTTTTGACCAAATTTTTTTTTGCCAAAAATAAAAGTTGAAATTTGACTTTAATTTTTACGGTAAAAAAGAAAAGTCAAAATTTTACTTATATTTTTTCGGTTAAAAGCATAACAAAAACATAACAAAAGTATAAATTCTATTCATTCTAATACCTTTGTTTCGCTCATCACTACACATTGTTCCTACGTTCCCTGCCATTATTGTTGGTCGAATCACTACACATCAGAGAACTGCAATAAGTAACCGACAGAAATCGGATACTCAAATCACACCTGAGTTACTTGTTGTTCTCTACCCTATCCATACTCGATGAAATATGTTATAATCATTCGACTCATAGGCATATTTTCGGGTGCAAAACAACGTGTGCCGTTTAATAAAAAAAATTTTTTTTTTTTTTATTTATTTATTTATTTGCAATCTGTCAAAAATAACAATAAGCAAATGTATTCACATATAAATAATATAACAGTATAGTAACACTCCAATGACTATAACTATATAAACACAAGATAGTTTTATATCTTCAGTTAGTTAATTCAGGACATTATATAATACATTATGTACATATGTAATATTAACAGATTATTTTTATTTGAATATGTGTATTACTTAATTAACGATGAGGTAAATCCAAGACATGGTAACGTGTCAGTCTTCTTGTTGATAAACTATTATCTAAAAGAGCTATAGCTAATGTGTTAATATGACTTTCGAGCCGGTTAATGTATCCTTCACTAAACCTTTTAAGTTCAGACTTTACAAAAGGAATGCTTAAGTCATTGTGGATTTGATCATTACGTACAAACCATGGTGCATTAACAATGCTTCTCAATGTTTTCGATTGGTAGCGTTGCATAATCTCGATATTTGAGTTGCTTGCTGTACCCCATAATTGAATACCGTAGGTCCAAACTGGTTTTATAATTACTTTATACAGCAAAACCTTATTCTCTAAGCTTAACTGCGAGTTTTTACCAAGGATCCAATACATTTTTTTTGTTTTGATATTAAGTTGTTGTTGTTTAGACTTGATATGATTCTTCCAGGTAAGTCTGCGTTCAAGATGAAGTCCAAGATATTTCACGTTATCGCATTGCCGTATTTGCAAGCCATTAAGTGTGACAGATGGGCAGTCACCTTTTCTTAAGGCAAAAGTTACTTGTACACTCTTATCAGAGTTAACCATGATTCTCCATTTCTTCAACCATACTTCAATTTTGTTAAGTTCGGCTTGCATTAGGGCAGATGCCTCGGCAGGTGTTGCACTAATTGCTATTATGGCGGTGTCATCTGCATAAGATGCTATAGAAACATCATCAATTACTGGCAAGTCAGCTGTGAATAAAGTGTAAAGAACTGGCCCCAAAACGCTTCCTTGAGGGACACCAGCATTAATTGAACATATCTTTGAGATTTCCCCATTCATTTTTACGTAAAAGCTACGTTTACTTAAGTATGAGTTTAGTACCATAAAGTAGGGGGCGGGAAGAAGCTTTTTTATTTTATATAAAAGTCCTGGATGACAGACCCTGTCAAAAGCTTGCTGAACGTCTAAGAACACACCATTACAATATTTTTTGTTTTCTAGGGCATCAGTTATTAAATTGACGATTCTGTGGCATTGTTCGGGAGTACCGTGTGCACTCCTGAACCCAAACTGATGTTCAGGTATAATAGCGCATTCTTCCAAGACCGGTAACATTCTTCGCAAGAATATTTTTTCAAATATCTTCGAGAAGACTACCAGCAAACTAATCGGGCGGTAGGATGAAATCATGTTTTCAGGCTTGTTGGGTTTTTGAATCATGATAACCTCGGCGCATTTCCATTGGGTTGGAAAATAATCAAGTCTTAAGATGGCATTTAATATTAGGGTTAAGAAAACAATGCCCTTTCGTGGTAATGAACAAAGTACTTTTGCATCTATACAGTCATATCCTGGAGCCTTTCTATGATTTAATTGCAAAATTTCATTGTGTACTTCTGTTGGGGATATATGTCGAATAGGTAAGCACATTTGACAAGGCGCATCAAGAAATTGATATATATGATCTTCATTTGACACGTCAGCAGTTGGATGAGGTTGAAATATTGAAGATAGATGTTCTGCAAAAGCTTTAGCTTTTGATTCATTGGATTTTAGCCAGTCTCCATTTCCGGATTGAATAGGAACATTTCGTTTAGCTGGACGCTTCAAGTATTTTGTAGCTTTCCAAAGGCTGTAATTGTTATTTTTTGACGCTGGATCCAGTTTCAGAAGAAATTGAGTAGTTGCCTCTTGTTTCAAATCAAATAAGCGCTGTTTTAGATCTTTTACTGCCCTATTAAAGACTGTTTTGTCTGTGGGGCTTCTGCTTCTCAAACTTCGTTTCTCCCTTATAAGTGATCTTACTTCAGCAGACATTACAACCTTATTTCTTTTTATTTTCCTTGAAGGTGGTGTAGATAAATATTCAGCTTCGTGTATTATTGTTGTAAGCGATTCCGCTGCTTCATCAATATCTTGGCCAGACTTGCGTGGTATGTTTAATCTTATATTATTGTCGATCCAATTTTTGAATAAAAGCAAGTCCGTTTTTGGTGATAAAATTTGACAGTTACTTTGCACGTTATGGATTGCCGCGCTGTAGGTAACTAAAATAGGCGAATGATCCGAACTCAGCTCATAGCTGTCAATTATATCCAAATGTTGAGTTGGAATGCCTGAGTAAACCACGAAATCTAAAAGATCCGGTATTCTTCTGGGATCACTGGGCCAATATGTGGGATTTCCAGTACATAATGTATAAAGATTGTTGGTAGCTATACATTTTTGAAGCTCTCTTCCTTTAGGATTAGTTAATCGTGATCCCCACCATGGATGGTTGGCATTATAATCCCCTCCAGCAATAAATTTTGGACCCAATTTTGAAAAAAAAGTTTGATAATCATCAGCTTTAATGGAATACCGAGGTGGAAAATAAACCGCACATAAGCATATGCTAAATTGTGAACATTTAATTTTTATACATGCTGCCTGAACATACTTTTCTGCAATATTATTCATATAATCATAACTGAGATTATTTTTGATTAAAATTGCCGAACCACCATGCGCTCTATTATCAGGGTGGTTTGCTTTGACAATGTCATAGCCGTTAATTTTGAAATAGCTCCTATCGGTAAAATGTGTCTCTGAAACAAGTAACACATCAATGTTATTTAAATTAAGAAAAACTTTTATTTCTTCAGTATGGTCAGAAATGCCGTTAGCATTCCATATTGCAATTCGCAAATCTAGTTGCATAATTTGTTTATTAAAATTGTCATCATGCTTAACAAGTTATTTGTTAGTTCAAACTGTTTGGCAAGTAGTGTTTCAATTTTTTCTAGTGGGTTTGAATCACCAGGTAAATCGCCTTTCAATGCCTGAGCATAGGACAAGCGGTTTGAAGTATCCATACTTTGAATTATTTGCGGTGTTGTGGAAAATTGTTGCTGACTTATAGACGGGTTGTTAAGAATTTGTGTTGTTCTATTCTGCTTCGAGTTTTTTCTAGCGACAAGTTCTTGATATACCCTACATCCTTTATAGCTAGCTGCATGATCTTGGAGGCAATTAACGCATTTAGCCGGAGTATTGATATCTTTTGGACATAGTCTAGTTTTATGGCTCAATGAACATTTTACACATTTAAACATTTTAGTGCAATACGATTTGGTATGACCAAATTCTTGGCAGCGGTAGCACTGAACAATGTCGTTTGCTTTACGTGGGGGATCAACATTAACAATTGCATTGCCTATATGCTTAACTTTGTAAATATCAGCGTTGTTGTTATTTGGCTCAAGGTCTACGAAAAACATATGCAATGGGTCTCTTGTTATACGACTACGAATATTGTTTACTTGTCTCACTTTGTGGCCCAATTCTTCTAAATCTCTTTTAATGACCTCTACTGGCATAGAGTAATGTATATTTTTAAGAACTACTCTAAAAGTTCTGTTTTGTTTAAGTTGGTAGATATGAAAATTGATTTTATCATTTTTGAGGCTTGATGTGAGAGCTCTATATCTATCAACTGTTTTAACCATTACTCGTATGTGGCCATCTCGCATAGCTTTATAATTATATTCATCGTTTGAAAGAATTTTAGAAATATAATTTACCATACCAGTTACGTCACTAACATTGGAAAGAAATATAGGCGGTGGTTTTGGAGTATCAGGATTTTCCATAGTTGAGTTCATATTAATCTCGTCATCTGCCTGGTCATTGTCATCATTTTGTAGAGCAGCAAATCTGTTTTTGTTGCTGGAAGCTACTTGATTGCTGATAGTGGCTACACGTTTTCGCTGGACATCTGGCGAGTTTACATGAACTCGCTTTCCTCTTTGTGGACTGACTACTTGTTGCCAACCGAAGGCAACACAATCATCATCGTCTTCACTCATGCTACCACTTAATTCGCTGAGAACACAATATGTACGTAGTGATTAAGTTACAACCGTTTACAAGACAACTCGATTTCAGAAAAAAAAAAATTGATTTTATTTTTAAGTAATTTTTTTTCTAGAGCAGAAAAATCTATGTTTCCTATACGAAAGTTGATTAAAAACTCTAATAAAAAAAAAAAAAAAAAAAAAAAATAAAAAAAAATAAAACAAAACTTTTAACTTTAACTTTATTTTGGACTCAAAAATAAAAGAAAAATTTAACCTTATATTTTTGAATGGAAAAATAAAAGTTGAAATATAACTTTTATTAATATTTTAACTTTTATTTTTGACCGAAAAAATAAAAGTCATATTTTAACTTTTATTTTTGACCAAAAAAAAAATAAAAGTAAAATTTCAACTTATAAATTTGACCGGAAAAATAAAAGTCAAATTTTGACTGTTATTTTTGACCGAATAAATAAAAGTCAAATTTCAACTGTTATTTTTGACAAAAAAAAAAAATAAAAATCAAACTTTAACTTTTATTTTTGACCAACAAAAAAATCGGTAAAATAAAAACTATTATTTATTGACTTTTTTGAAAAAAGTCATAACAGCTACGGTCCCTGTTTTAGACTTTTTTTGAAAAACTGATTCAAAATACAATTGATACGCTTGCGGTAAATATTTTTTTGTAGTAATTAAATTTAACTCTTTGACAAAAAAGTTATGAGAGAAATCTCTTTTGAGCTATTTACTTCTAAAGTACAAACTAAACATTTTAGATAGTTTTTTTTTTTATATTCTATTGTGATGATTTTGGCAGATGGCTCTTCGGATGGTTTCTTTTTCAAAATGTAAAAAACACCATCATATCACACAACATTTCGTACCGCAGTTTCTGCCACTATTTTGACCACTTAATAGCTGCCAATGTCAAAAAAATATGTGATTTAAAAAGAAATCAGTCGATGGCCCACCCTCTACTTTGAACATTTTTAGCTTATAAGATGCGTAAGAATCGGAATTAAGGGAACTCTCTTCAAATTGATTATTCGTGACCAAGTGAAGAAGATGAAATGCCTTCATCCCCTTTCAAATATATCACACGATGTGAATTTCGGTTCAGAAGCTCCAAATCTACTGAACATGTACCCATATGTGCGAATTGTACTCAATTTTCGGACTGATACATGTAGTGTAGATCATGCGAAGATCAGCTGGAGTGAAATATCTTTTGCACCATTTAAAGAAACATAGGCACTTACCCGCTACTTTCGACACATCGAATATATGATCATTCCAAATGAGATTAGATAAGATCGACATGCCCAGAACATTAAGAGCGTCTTATATCACAAGATCATCGCCCTAAGTTTTAATAAGCGCTAAGGGATTATTCCCTTAGACTCACAAGCATTCCTTTGCTTGTGAGTTAACAGACAAAACTGGGTCTGGCTTGCATTAAACTCAACTTTATAAGAAAGATCCCATTCGGAGTTTTTTCAGGTCACTAATAAGTAGACTGCGGATTTTTATGCAGAACAATTATAGCTGAATTACAATACTGCGTTAGGTCGGTCGGCCTTTGACCGTACTTTGGTCTCCGTTGTAAAAACTTTACGATATAAGCTGTCAAAACGGACGACCTCAAACTTTGCAAAACTAAATGTTGCGTTGACAGATCGTGCGTCTATCATTTTGGTGATGCCAATAAAAGCAGCTATACTAAAAATCCCCCAAAACGTATGGAAATATTCATGTAAATTTGTGTATGGAAGTTTTTTGGTACGGTGCGTGTTTTGGGACAATTTCAATCAATTTTTATCCACCTTGAACACCAGAGGACGCTTAAGTACAAATTCTAAGAAAATCGGTATATAGTGGTTTTCATGTACGCTGAGTGTTGGGCTGCTATCTTTTTTGAACCATATTGTACACCAGAGGGCGCTGTAGTACAATTCTTTATGCGATTAGAATGAAAATTGGTATATTGTGGTTTTGAGGTACGGTGAGTATTTTGGCGCTTTCCAACTTCTTCTTCTTTGGATCGTTGGATCTTCTTCGATCCAACTTGGACACCAGTTGGTGCTGTAGTATAAACTTTTTACAAAATCGCCTAAAACTACAATATGCCTACCATAGGCGTAGAAGGATATCACCAAGTGGTACTCCATTGTGAGTTTCAATGTTATGCGACTTTAATTTCCATGTATGGGCGGAGCCACACCCCCTTGACCAATTCCTGTCCAAATTTTTTAGTAGAAATGCATCACCAAATAGTAATTCTATTCTAAAATTCAACGTTTTGTGACTTACTTTCATAGCCTATTCGATATCAAAAATTGTAATTGTATGGGCGGAACCGCACCCCCTTGTACAATGCCCGTCTCGGTTTTCTAGTAGATGGGTATTACCAAGTGGCAACTCCATACCGAATTTCATTATTATGCGGCATTTAACTCCAAAGCTATTTGATACCATAAGTTTGACTTATATGGGCGGTGCCATGCCCCCTTGTCCAATGCTCACTCAATTTTTCCAGTCAAAGGACAAGACTAAATAGTACATTCTTACCGAGTTTCATTGATGTGTGACTAATAGTTCGAAAGTTATACCCACAATTTGGGAAGCCGAAAAAGTGCCACACCCTTTTCCCAACGCCCATAAAATTTTGCCAGTGGAACGGCACATGTAAATCGAGGCCGAACACCTAATTCCAATGTTGTGCGACCTATAATTCCAAAGTTATTCAATATTGCAGATTCGAGCTGCCACGCCCCCTTGTACAATGCTCGCTGAATCACTTGTAATTAGTGAGTACTTGGGTACAACTTTACAAAAACAAAGTGAACGGCATTTGCCCATCTACCTTACCACAACATTCCTTTGTGTGTTATATTATTCAAACAATGATATTAAGGGTATTCGTCCTCAACCAACCTCATTAAAATATCTAATTGACCAATATACAAGTTTGGCATTTTGCATGAATACCCTTATAATATTATTTATAATATACTAAAAAATGCATACATTTTAATATGAAATACAATTGAATAATATTAATATCATGCTAAATTCATCAAAATCATTTTTATACTACTTAAGCAGCATGTTAATTTAAAAAATTTGATCAATTTAAAAAAAACTCGCATCAAAATATAAATTCCCACGATAATCCTATGAAAATCTGAGTTTTCCATCGGAATCCAAGAATACCCACATTTTAGCATTGCTCAACGAAAATGCAACCCAGCGTTAATATGGAATGTCAAAAGCACGACCTAGCTTGAGCATGTCGCTACTCATAGCGTTGATCGTACGTCACCCCCTCAAATTCATATTTACGGGATGAGGTCGACGCAATGCATGAGGTCATATTTTGTGTTGCTTCATAAGAACCCATTGTTTCTAGTCGAGCTGTCAAAGGCCGACCGACCTAACGCAGTATTGTAATTCAGCCATTACTTTCTCTGTTTCCTACAGTTTCTTTCAATATGCAAGTTATTTGCAAGTAAAATGCCAGTTAGCTATATGCAAGTAATATGCAAACAATTTTCTTCTTGAAAAAATCTAAAATTTCAGTTCTCATTGTAATCAAGATAATTTAAAGGTATTTTTGTGAAACTTCTTTAGACGCGATGGGGAGTAAAACCGATGAATCAATTCGCCTATGAAACACTTCGCCGTGAAACACTTCGGCGTGTTTTTAACACAGTGTTACGCAAAATTAAATAATTATAATATAGTATGGGCACGGTTTAAATTGCTTTCAGCAAAACAGCAAAAGCAACGAAAATTTTGCTGCGTAGTGCTACCTAAAGTTTTTCAAGACAAGCGTATGCTGCTCATTTTGCTTTGCTTTCTGAATCTTCGAAAGGCTAAGCAAAAGCAGCAGCACTAAAAAGAATTTGTTTTGCTGCGTAGTGCTACGAAAGCATAAGAAATTATTGTAGTGCTTTGATTTTAATTTTGCTTTTCTAATTTGTCGCAGCACTACGAAAGCAACAATTATGCGCTTTGCTTCGTTTTGCTTTCGGAAGCCTTTTATTTTCATTCGTTTGGCTTTCGGGATTTACTTGTCATCGTTTATATGCTGCATTTCAGAGACGCATGTTTTTTGTACATTGTTGTTTGTATCAATCTGACAATCGGAACAGGCTCCATGAAGAAACTTTGGAAAATATTTCGCTTGTAAAATTTAACCCAACTTTTTTGAATGAAGCCATCGACAATTTGCCGTTGTTCGAAGATGACGATAATGTTTAATATAGAAATATTAAGACTGTCTTTTTAATATAATTTTGTTTTTATTTAGTATTTTTTTGGCTGTGAAGTAAATGCCTTATGCATTATTTATTTTTTATCTTAAGTTAATATTTTTTTTTCTTTAATGTGATTATAGAAACTTTTATGACTGTGAAATACGTGTCTTATTTTAAGTTACATATTTTTCTATTAAAAATTCTTTTCTTCCTGATTATTTTGATTTTTTTTATAAATGAGATCTTAAATCAGCGTAGCCAATAACTCCCGAGCCAATAACTCATAAAACTTTCATGGAATTCTTATTAGGCAGACCTTAGCTATTATTTTTAAATATTTCTTTAAATTCTAAATAGGCGCTACTAAATTTATTTCTGCGATCTCTTTAAAACTCATGCAATAACAAAACCGTTACAAAAAAAAAAAACAACACCAAGCATTCGCGACTGCGTACAAGTGCGCATATTATACAAACAACAACGTACAAAAAGACATGCGTCTCTGAAATACAGCATATAAACGATGACAAGTAAATCCCGAAAGCCAAACGAATGAAAATAAAAGGCTTCCGAAAGCAAAACGAAACAAAGCGCATAATTGTTGCTTTCGTAGTGCTGCGACAAATTAGAAAAGCAAAATGAAAATCAAAGCACTACAATAATTTCTTATGCTTTTGTAGCACTACGCAGCAAAACAAATTCTTTTTAGTGCTGCTGCTTTTGCTTAGCCTTTCGCAGATTCAGAAAGCAAAGCAAAATGAGTACAATTTTTTTTGTGATAGTGCTTTCTGCTTTGGCCGTTGCTGTTTGATTTTCAATAAGCACAGCAAAGTAAAAGCAAAAGCAATTAAACGTTTTTAAGTTTTTTAAACACTGAGTATGGGCACAGTAGCTTTTCAACTGCTTGGTTCATACATCGAGTTATTAAAATATTGCCATAAAAATTCGAAGCATATGGAGCATGTCTTTGATATTCATATTGAAAACATCAACCTTGGCATTATTTTCTCTCTGAGGTTTGCCATTGTTTGCAGAGAGGTGACGGCCGAACAGAAAAATTAATTCAATTTAAAAAACTTTCTGTGTCAGATGGAATTGAACCAGGGTTCTCTATCGTATGGGTCATGCACTCTACCCACTGCGCCACGGCCGCCTGTTCAGGTCTAGGGAATAAAAAAACAAAAAAACACTTTAATCCAATACTTTTAAGTTAAACTGTTTTCTGAACTCGAGAACGAAGTTTGCACTGACGACACGAAGTTAATTCCACGAACTTCGTAAACAGACTTGAAAATAATGGATTTTTAGGTAAAATGATTGCTTTTTTCCTACATTTCAAGTTTTCACATTTCAAGTTTTCTACACTGAAAAAAAAAGTTAGCTTAAAATTAAACACAATCAGCCTTATTCATAAACACATTTTAGAGGCAGCGTAACTTTAAACGGGCTTTAAACAAGAAAACGTTATTCATAAACATTTTTCGTAGTTGTTTAAGAGCTGCGTAACTTAAACGCCGAAATTGGCGTTTAAAGGTTACGTAAATACAACCATGATTTTTGTTTGTCTTTTCTTTTAATATCAAAGACATGCTCCATATGCGCCCTTTGCAGCATTTTTTTATGCGGCGCCCATTGTAAATCCATAGGAATTCTTAATTTTTGTAGAGATTTTCTATAGTTCAGACACAAACCTTACAATCATAAGCAGAAAATGAAAAAATGTTTATGAATAACAATGTTAGCAAGGTTGCATAGAAGCTGCGTAAAGCCTTAAACAGTGCATAACTAAACAAGCGTTTAAAGGTTGTTTAAGGAAATCTATTGAATAAGGCTGAATGTGTTCACAAAATGGGTTGTTAATTTGACTTTTTTTTCATATGGTTTTCAAAATTTTTATATATATTTGCTCTTACTTTGACGAAATTTGTTGCAAGCTATTTTTTAAACACAAATATCGTCAAATTAATAACAATTCTCGTCAATTTTAAAACATTTTTTTTTTTCAGTGTACATTTGGAAACGATGTTTTCTGTCTATGATTCGCGCAAACTTGTTTGCCTGCTTCGAAATGCAGGGAGTTGAAAAATTAAAGGAACTTGAATCCAATCATGCAGATCTCTGGCGTACTTTACTGAAGTACTGTAAACATAAGGTTTTGTGTACACATGTGCAGCTCTTTAGTGTACACTAGTCAAGTACCTACTGTGAATAGAAGGCTTACTGAAATAAATGAACTATAGATTTTAAATGAAAAACAACTCGCTTTATTTTTAATATAATATTCTCTATATTTTTTCTTGTTTTTTTTTGCATTTTTAATTTTGTTGTAAGTTTCTATTTTTATTTTAAGAATTTCATTTCATCTAAATATTTCAATTAATAATTAATAATACAATATAATAATTTATAATTAATAATAATTCATATATCTTGGTTTTAAATACTTTATAATGTTTAATGTTTGCTTTCTTTCTCTTCTTCTTTTAATTAAATTTGTATTTAAATTTCTATCGCGTTGCTGTATAATATTTTTTAGTGATTATTTTTTTGTTTTTACTGTTGCATTTTATCGATTTTCATCAATTTCGTCGTTTCCTCTTTTTTGTGTTTTTTCTTTTTTTAGTTTAAAATGTTTTCTCTTTTTTGCTTTGCTGTTGTAAGAAATTTAAATCTTTTGTTGTTATCATTATTTTCTTAGGGATAAATTTAATTAATTCAATAATTTTGCTTCCTTTCTTCTATCGATATGAACGCAACTTATTTCTTGTTGTTGTTGTTTTTATTTTTGTTGTATATAATTCTAAACCAATACGATTTTTTAGAAGCGAAAAGCAATGCATTTGTTTGAGTGGGTGTGTGCTATATATATTAAATATTCTTCTGTACTTAATTTTTATTTTCTGCAATAATTTAATAATATTTGTTTAACCCAAAGAAGAAAAAACTTTCTTATTTACGTATTTAACGGTATTTTTGTTTTTATTGTATCATTAATAATTTAGGCATGTCTGCTCATTTCCGCAATTGAAAATTGTGCGTTTTTTAATTTTTATTTTTTTGCTATTTATAATTTTAAATAAGAGTATTTTTCAAACAGTAGCCGAAGTTCCTTGCATGTATTTGTTATTGAAAGAAAAAAAAAAGGATTTACTTTGGTTAATTTTGTGGTTTTTGAAGTGAGTAAAAATGCTTTTAGGAACTTCTTAAAGTTGAGTTCGGTACACATTTTGATATTTTTAGTTGTGTCTTCGTGTGTGTATTACTATTGTGTAGATGTGTGAGTATGTAAATAATTATATGTAGTTCTAAACGGAGCCACACAAGAGAAAATATCCTTTCTGATGAGGGTATTCGCGAGACTCGTTTTCAGAACTATACTGTTACGGAATAAGTTCTGGTTTTGTTTTTGTAAAAGAAAACAGGCAGTTATTTTGAAAATCTAAGTAGTTGTTGTTGTTGTAGTTTTGAGTTATTGAACAAAGAGTTGTTGTTGTTGGCAAAAAGTTGTTGATGTTTGTTTTTTTTTTTTGCGGTATTTTGTAAAACAAGTATTTTACTTAATTTCTGAATGCAGCAGTTTTTATTCTTCAATTTCTTTTGTCTTTTTGTTACTGTTATACAAAAATGATTTTTACTTGTTTTAAGAATTGCATTTAATATTTTTTTTTATAGCTCAGTCTTTTACTAACGATGTTTTAATTTTTATATATTTTGCATTTAAATCTACAAAATAAGCAAAAAATTCCCTTTAAAATACACACTTCAGTTTCAATTCAATAAAAAATAATAGAGCATTTTTTATAGATTAGTAAGAGGAGAAAATTTTACTGAAATCATGATTTTCTGATGCAAAAAACTGTACATTATGGAGCAATTTTTTCTTTAAATAGGAGTGTTGAGGCCCATTTCAAATAATCTGTTGTTGCAAGTCAGTTCGAACAAATATATCTATTAATCTAAACGATTTTGTAAATTATGATAAAAGTTCCACCGTAAGAAAAAAATCTCTTCTGAAATAGTCCTGTCAACGTTGCATAGTAATAAAGGTAGAAGATATGATATTTATTATTTTCAGAAACTATCTATTCTTTTCGTGAAGACTCTAGAAGAGACTTGATTTTAGACTTGAATAAAAAATGAAGAAAATATTTCAATAAGCAAAAGAACCGAGGTTAAAATTTTAACGTTATTCAGTTCTATTTTCAAAGTATTGGGTCAAGACAACTGCGATTGTTCCGAAAATTCTTTAATCTTCGTGAATATTTAATATTCTTTAGTTCAGAACTCTTTTCAATCAACCGACCAGTATTTAATCAACGAGCTTTGCCACTGAATCACTTAATGCTTTTGAAAACTCTAGCTTGTGTGAAACCTGTAGAAAAATATGTAATATAGATAACAACTTCCATTACAAACATAGTCCAAGCTATCGCTTCTATTTGATACATACGAGAGGCTTTAGCTGAAGCTTTTAAGGGGAGATACGCAGTCAGAACTTTTTTTTTTTTTCAAAAATTTTTTTTGCATTTTCTTAAAGCCTTAAGTTTCAAGAATATTTGGTGAAAATTTCAAGTTAATATCTCAAAAAATAACAAAGTTATAGCCTACTGAGTGAACCGCCTTCTAGAGCGCGCAGTGCTGGCGCTTATTTTCAAACGCGTTTTTCTCGAAACCATGTTTTCAAAGTCGGTGACCAAGATTTCTCAAAGCGCAGTGAAGCGATCGTTTTGATTTTTTTGCAGGCTTATTGTACACATAATAATCTCGTACTTGTCATAGGATTTTTTTTTTTTTTAGCTTCGTTCATTTTTTATAGGCAAAACTATGACGAATTTTTGGTCGAAAATCGTTTTTTTACGTTTGAAAGTCCGCCATTTTGTGAAAAATCAATATTTTCAAAAACGGCTATGACAAGTACGAGTTTTAAGTATCTACTTTAATAATATATTTAATATTTTTGTTTCAGATGAATTAAGGAGGAGCAATCTTGGTCACCGCATTTCACCTTTTTTTCAGAGCGCTCTACAAAAACTGCTGTATCGACCTTAATATTAAATTTTTTTTAATAAAAAAAAAACTAAAAATACTCTTGAATGTGTATATTTTTAGGTATAAAAACCCTCATTCAAAAATATCCCATAGGTTTCCTTAAAAAAATTCACAAACATGACCTTTTTTTTCGGCCTCTGGCTGCGTTGCTCCCCTTAAGGAAGGCAGCTCCTTTCTCGTGCTTAGTGCGAAGTTTCTGGTTCTATTCGTTACACACGAAAGGCATTACCTTCTGCTGGAGCTTGAGTAAAGGTTACAGCTTCTATAACGTACAAAGTGTCAAGCTACAGCTTCTATTCGCAACATACGGGAGGCTTCAGCTGCAGTTTCATCTTGAATAGAAGGTTTAATTATAAAAGAATTCAATAGTCATTAACCCAACTCACACATTTACTTTGATGAGGTTAAAATAATTTTAATTCCAACAGTTATTGTAAACATAAAACAGTTAAAACAATATAATTGTTATTGTTTGTGTAAGTATTCAAAATGTTCAATAATCTATATATAAACAGGCGTAGGCAGAACAGTTAAGAACCATTTTCTCCCGTGTTTCTTAACCGGTTTTAACATTTTTTTTAAAATCAATAAGAGTAGGGAGAAGGAGTGCACCGAGTAAATATGGTAGGCGTGGCACATCCCATACAACCCAAATTTTCGATTTCGAATAGCTTTAGAGTTACAGGACACACAGCCTCGGAAATTGGTATTCGACCTCAAATCACCCGTACCATTCCACTGGTTATATATTATGAGCGTTAAAAGAGGGTCTTGGCACTTTTAAGCAGAACCATAAGTCACAAATCAATGAAACTCGGCAGGGACTTCCAATTTACTCGTCTTCTTCGACTGGAAAAATTTAACGAGCATTAAACAAGGGGGCGTGGCGCCACCCATACAATTCAAAGTTTTTATATCGAATAGCTTTGGAAGTAAATGCCGTATAACAGTGAAACTCAGTATGGAGTTCCCACTTGGTGATATCCATCTACCAGAAAACCATGACGGGCGTTGGAGAAGGGGGTGTAGCTCTGCCCATACGAACCAAATTTTTCATTTCGAATAGCTTAGGAAGTAAAAGTCACGGAAGATTGAAACTCAGAATAGACTTATTGCTTGATGATGTCGTTCTACTAAAAAACTAGGACAGAAATTTGACAAGGGGGTGTGGCTCCGCCCATACAAGCACAGAATATGAAAACTCAGAATGGAGTTACTATTTTGTGATTCCTGCCGGTGGTGCGTATGGTGCGGTATGAGTTCGATTATATTTTCACATGAGTGAAGAAAGAAAAAAAACAAAAAATGTTTTCAATAAAAGTAAAAAAAAAAAAAATATCTATTTTTAAATGGTCGAATTTTGACCAAAGGCGACATTAGTGCATTTAAAACAGTGTTGATCACGTAGTACCCTCGCGACACAACGTTTTTTATATATAAACACGAAAGAGTATGGTCGATGTTGCTATGGTCGACACTGATTTCAAACAATCAGCTTCCTACAGTTTCGGTAAGAAAAATAAGTCCAGCTCTGATTTTATAAGGCTTCGATCAATAAAGCTCTGCAGGCTTTAAAGAGCTATACAAAATTTTTTATATAACTTCGACAAATCTTTTAATAATTTTTTTGTAGACTTAGAAGCAGCAATTTCGTTTATTCTTTTTATAGAAGCTCCTGTGAAGTTAACGATGCTCATAACTACAATAAGCTATTTTTTAAGCTGATTAGAAACTTTTACATAACAATTTTTAGATAACTTCGATAATCTTTCTAATAATTTTTTGCAGACTTGGAAGCCGCAATTTCGTTAATTCTTTTTACAGAAGCCCTTATGAAGTTAAGTTATGAGCATAACTATCGTAAACGAATTTTTCTAAGCTGATTAGAAACTTTGGACTAAGTCTTAGAAAACCATCGAAATTCAACTTCTTAAATATTTTTTAACAACTATATCAATTATGTCCTCGTAACCAATAAGGCTTTCGTCGCAAGCTCTATAGAAGCCCAATAGAAACCTTAGCTGTCGAATATTAAAATATCTTAACCTTATCGAAGGTTATGTGCTTATTTGGCGTGACATCTCAAATCGTTTTTATTGTACTACCCTTTAACTTCTTTTACTAATTTACAATAGAGCATGTTAACTTGATATGAAGAAATCAACCCAGTTTGGAAATTCGGCTTAAGAGCATTCAACGACATGAGTTTGGAAAATTGTGGACCTTGGAAATGCTAGCGTAGCAATTCTCATACAACTCAAATTGTTATAAACCTTACGTATTAAATTGTATACCATAGACTTTATATAAAAAGTAGGGAGTCTTGACCAAATATGCGCATTTTTAAGCAGTTTTGAATATATTCGAAATAATCTGTAAATATATGTACATTACCGAGCAGAGAAACAACTTTTACTAGGAAATCTGGCTGAGAAATACCTGGAGGGCTTACAAACGTAGGTCATCCTCTAATGAAACTGTGTTTATTATCAAAAATACCATAGGAGCTCAAAAGGGCGGAACATAAGCACTCGGTATGGTATCAGCTTTCTCACCATAATCTTCAGAGCATCTTTTGTGCCCAGCAATGTAGGGAGTGTGTTTGGGTCAAACATTTTTCCATTTCGTAGAAACATACGTGATTCCATCAGAAACAAGATAAGCTATCATTCTAAAATCCATAAGAAGTTAAAATTTGGAATTAAAAAGTTAGCTGATTGGAAAGTTCCTAGCCTGGAAATGAAATTGATACTTCTCGCTCGGGGAAACAATTTTTTTTTTATGTAATATACATTCGATTATGCTGCAGCCTTTAAAATGTCCGCTTATTTCGTGGGTGGTTTTGTCTATGTATTTATACATGTAAGGGACCCCTTATTTTGGCAAATCTACAAACGCTATTGCAACACTTGATTATAAGACACTTTATCATAAGAAAGGTCTTGAGCTGTATGTAAGCCAAACATTTTGAGATTTTTGATAAGTGGTACTACCGTTTAGTAGATATGAGAGTTTATATTGAAAAAATTACAAAAAGTCTCCAGAAATGAACACGCTTTAATGTGAACGAGAAAGTGTGATTTCCAAAGCAAATATTTTAAGCATTTCTTGACCGATTTTTTTCATTTCTTTTATTACATTTTACTTTGGTAACATCAGGATCAAATTCATCTTCAAATTGACCGAAATTTCAAATAGTTTATTGTTTTTTTTTATCATGTTTCGTTGATCGCAGAGAGAGACGCTCTTACAACTACACGTAAAGGCATAATCAAGGCAGAGTGCAAGAGTATGCGCTTTTGCTGAGTCATTTTGAACAAAATACGTTAAAATAGGTACATCGAGAAAAAAGCTTATGCAAAATTAACAAAAAACCTAGTATAATCTATAAAATGGCTCTGGCTGTTTTCAGCCTCCTTAGTTTTCCGTGAAAACATCTAAGTTTTAATTTTTTAACTAGCCGTACTGATTTGGGTAAATTCAATTTTTGCAAAAATTGAGAAAATTTAGAAACGCCATGTGAAAGCAAAGCCGATTTATACAATGTTAACGGAATCTACACGCTATCATATGCAACATAAGAAAACCTGGTGGTTTTGCACAAGCTTAGAAAATTAACATTATTATGAGGGACGACACACTAACGAAATCATCGAAAAAGTGCATAACATAGTTTTGGATGACTTCCGAATATATTTTTTTTTTTTTTTTTTTTAGCTTTGAACCAAGGATTTCAGGTGGAACACCTATTCAGTCAAGTCTGCCTTGGTTCGAAATAGGGTGATAGTTTAGTGGGAAGGAAAGGGCAATCGAGTGAAACATGTGTAGAATGTTCTAAGCGTGGTGGAAAGTTAAAGAAACATGTGAATTTGAATCAGAGGTAAGTGTTATGCCTTTACCTCAGTCAATTCAAGTTATAAGGCAATCTCATCCACAAACATCTCTACCATCAACTACAACTTCAAGTCGTAAATATTGATGAATTTTAAATTTCAGTTGATTAGAAATGAGGAGAGAAAATTTAGAAAGGTTTTTAAAGCGAAGGACCATGGCCTGGCCGGGAATCGAACCCGGGACCTCTGGGGTGGCAGTCGAGCACGCTAACAACTCGACTACCGAGGCGCCAATGGTTAGTACTATGGTACATAAATTAGCAACATACAAAATATGTAGTACATTTCGAAATGCAAAACACCTCCGCTACAAAGGTTAAACAACTGCAGGCGGCAATCATCGAAAAAAATAATGATTTGCAAAACAAAAACTCTTCTTTCTGAAGAATACGAAGAGGTCGTATGAACCACAAATGGCTATTTCGAAGGCCCTATTTCCCTAGCTAGTCCCTATTTAGGGGGAAAGAGAAGTTAAAGAACGTCGTGTCGGAAAGTGAATTGAATTTTGATGAAATTTTCTTGAAAAACAAAAATTCAAAAAAGCAAACAAGCATTTCAGTCAAAGAACCCTTTAAATCAGCAATTGTTATGAGCCGTTTCTACGAACATTTTATTAGTTAATGAAATTCCGAAATTTTTTACGTAAATTTTAATATATTTTCGTGTCCACATGCTTCCCAAAGCAAAATATCCCTATCAACCTATGATATGATTTTACCTATTATATATATGATATCCGGTATTACACCTATTTAGTGATGTTTTGGTTCGAAAATGGGATGATAGATAATTGGGAAAGAAGGAGCAATCATGTGAAACATACATAGACTGGTTTAAGCCTGGCGGAAAGCCAAGTAAACATGTGAATTTTAATCTGAAGCAAGTGTTATGTCTTAACCTCAGTCCATTTAAGTTATTCAGCAACCCTTCTACCACCAACTACCGCAACTTTTGTACCATCTACTAAAACAAGTAAGTAGCAAATATTCATGAGTGTTAAGTTTAGTTAAAAGAAATTTTAGGAAATAATGAAGAAAGGTAACAATGCTTGCTCCAGATTCCAACTGGGTTAACACTCAAGCGGTCTACCACTCTACCGAGTCATATCTTGAGAGCTAAGTCTTTGATGGCTTCTAATTATATGGCACCTATTAATTTGTTTAAAGGTATTTTTCATAAAAAAAAATTTATAATAGAATCAATTTATTCAAGAGCGGCGAAAAAACTATTTCTCAGTGGAAATACAAGTCCGTAGTATTCGTTAAAAATATTGTTCATAATTGGTTCTCACTTCTTTCATGCGTACGCCGAGAAAAATGCCTCTGTAAAATTATTAAAAAACCTAGTATAATTCATACGATGGCTTTGGCAGTTTTCAGCCTTCTAAGTTTTTAGGCAAAACACCTAAGTTCTACATGTTAACTTACCGATATTGATTTGGATGATAAATTAACGAAGTATTTTGTAATTTATACATTGTGACTTCGACAATTTATATTAGCGTGCTTGCTTAATCTGCCGAACATAGTGTTCAAGTTTTCAACAAAAAGCTTTGTTGAACTATCAAAGTTAAAAAAATAAATATATATTCATGTAAGAGAAGTATAAAATATACATTTACTTAGGTAAATTACTTTATATTGTTTTTGAAAAAAATTTCTAAAGACAAGTATGAAATGTACATATACTTAGGTAAAATTTTGTATATTGCTGTTGTTCCAAATTACCCAAGTACTTAGATGAAACTTCTTAAAAGAAATGAACCAAAATTTTTTATTTTTACTAAGGAAACCTATTTTATTTAATGTAAATATACATACATTTACAAAGTTTACAACATAGATTTACAAAGCAAAAAAATAATGCATTTAGATCGCTTTTAAATATATCTTATTAAATGCTAAGAAAATGCACTCACGAAGGATTGCACTTTGGCTAAACATGTAGGCTATATCATTTTCATTATGAATACTAAATGAGAACTATAACAAACCGCGAGTATTCAGAGATAAATTTTGCTCATACCATTTTGATAAAGTGTCAAAGTTGTCGGTGGTTTACCTACACTATTGGTTAAAATGTTATATTCTTGGCTAGGTTGAATCAAACATTTGTTTTTTGGCACCGTGTCGAAGTAAATGCTCTCAAAGCAATGCATTAAACAATATATTACTTTGGTGAATAAGCATAAGTTTCTAATGTCCATTAGCCGACTTAGGTGATTTTACTATTGCTTTTTTCTCGGTGTAGGATCAACCGTTTTTTTTTAATTTGTTGCCAAAGTTTGGAGTTTAGTTTGTGTTCAATTATAGCTATTCACACAGAGATGCGTCGGCAGAATTGGGTTTAGTCTGACATTTTTTTGTGATATCAATTCTACTTGCTGACAAGACTGCAGCCATCTCTGCGTACCCATGCGAGTTCTTCCTTGCGCTGCGCAAATCGGAATTTTTATCGGTCCATCGGCCCTGATATGAAGGCCTCATCTTCTACACTTATCCAAGTTCTTTTCTCCGCTTTTTTATTAAATTTTTGCAAATAGTAACCTGCACAATTTTAGAACAGTTGTTTTTGACATATCTTATCACAAAATTTTTCAACGTACCTGGTTATCTAAAAAGTTGCTTCTGAACGTATCTTTTTATATGAACATTAGCATACTTTTAGGCATTTCTCAAATTGAGTTTTCATAAACAGAGAAAGTAAGTTTAGTATAGTTGAGTTTCATCCTTCAAAATTGTACTGGGGAACTCAAGAGTTTATTTTGCGTTCAATGGCAAAACTCAACTTTGTACTGGAAACTCAAACTGAACTCTCTGTGTATACACATGGCATTATATTGTCGCAATGGCAAAAAATTTAGAATCTGCTCTCCGAATTGATTGATCACCCTCTTATTCATTAGATTCTAACGAAAAAAAATATTCGCTGAATATTTTGTCAAATGAAAAGGCCATATCTACCTATACGATTATTGACGACTCGTACTAAGATGCGGGAGAGCGAGATGAGAGAAATTAGAATATCGTTGGGAAAAGTATATTGAGTTTGGAAGATAATTCGTTACAAATAAATCAGCTTCTATTGTATGTTAGGCTAAAAATTTTTCAATCAACCCTGTTCTCAACTCCGACTCAACTTTATCATCAACTCTATCATTAGATGATCTTATTAAATAATGCTTCCGAAAATACATTAGAAGAGTTAGAAAAGGCTCATTTACTATTTCGCCCTAATGCTTACTGTTGGTATTTCTTTAAGAAAATTAAAATTTCAAGGTAAATTTATGTTTGAAATATTTATGTTGAAGGATTAAACTTGAAAACTTTTCGAGTTTCAAGACTTTATCCCGAGCAACTGCAGGGTGTTCAGCTCATTTTATAAAATTAAATTTATTGATAATCATTTAAAGCTATGTTAGAATGCATAAATTTACAAGACTGCAAATTATTAATGGAAAGTGTAGAAAAACGGTTCGAGTAGACTAGTTGTGATATGATAAATCTTATGAAAGATTATTTTTCCACCAAACCTAGATCTATATAGTTGTTAATTTATTAAAACAGTTCGAACTTGCTTGCAACAATAAAACTTAAAGTCGGATTCAACAAAAAAAGGGTCCCAATTTGTGTGTGGCAATATTTTTCCTGTGGCAAAATAGCTGATGGCCTAAATTGACTTTGCTGTATGTGCAATTTTAAGCCCGTTTCACAAGACTCAAAAATTTCCATTTGTATTACTGTGTAAATTTAAAACTTTATTTCTTTTTAGTTTTTTTTTTTCATCTTTCTTATAACCCTTAAAATATGCTGTGTTTTTATTAAATTTAAATGCCTACAACTGCTTATTTATCACTACATTTTCCATAACGTTTTTGAGTTTTTCATTATTTATGTGGTTGTATTTGAATGTATGTGTATTTTTTGTTTCATTTATTTAATTACATTTTTGTTTTTATTTTTTTTTTTTGTTTTGTAGTTTTTAGCGTTATGGAGTTTCTTATAGAATTTCAAATGATCTGGAAGTGTGACTGATCTGAACTTTTATCAACAAGTCGCGTCTTACGTATTTTTCGCAATAAAAAAAATTAAAATTTTGTTTCAGGATTCAACAAAATATTTATGAAATGAACAGATTATTCCACAAAGTATGAAATTGCATTTATTTTTTAACATATTTTCAATGATATTTACAATATTTCTTTCCACAGATTTGCATTGAAATTGGTTTTTGTAAAGAAAATATTGTGTACTTATAATACACTGTAAAATGTTTTGAGTTTGGGAAAAAATTGCGTTTTAGGATCATTTTATATACATAAGTTTTTAATTGAAAATCAATAAAACAAATCTTTTGGCTTGATTTTAGATGGTTTTCTTTTATTCATTAAGTTATTAAATAATTTAATTTAATAAAATTCTAAAGCGGTTAATTCCGTTATTAATCCGTTATAATAATAATATAATAATAATAATTTAATGCTTAATATAAATAGTTCAATATATGTATGTATGAGTGTTTGTGTGTGTCTGTTAATATATCATGTATGTATGTATATATAATTTATACTTTATTATATATTTATATATATATATGTATGTATTTTTTATATTTATTTATGTAAGAAGCACTTGAATATATATTTTGTAATGAAAAAGAAGTTGATTTTCTTAATTAGTTTAGTTTAAATACCTTATGTTTAGTCTCTAATTGTAAATCTTCATTAATAATTCATATATATATATTTATATATATGTATATATATATATATAGATATATATGATAAATGTATACATATATACCATATACATACCATAATATAGTTTTAATTTATGTATATCCTTTTTTTTTGTTGTTGTGTTAGAGTAAAATTTGTTGTGTTTTCGGTATCATAGAGAAAGTCTAGGACCTCTGGAGTGTGTTTTTATATAAGTGTATAAAGATTTTTTATAGAGAGCTGGAGAGATGTTGGCGAAATACTTTTAAATTGGCAATAAAATCATAAACTTTATTCTTATTAAAACGTAAATGATGATGAAAATATTATAATTTTTTAACTTGAATAATTTCGGAAAATAATGTTTTCAAATAATAATTTTTAAGAACTTAAAATACTTTAAAAAAAATTTTGTATGGATTGAAAGTAAATAATTGAGGTTGAGCCAATTTTCTCAAAATGCCGTCACAAACTTTAATCTTAAATACGTTCGAACTTAAGACTTCTTGAACCCTCTTGATAGTTACAATATTCATCATGAAAGGCATGCATAGTTACAATTTTGTTTTGTCATGTAAAGTGTGACAAATTCTTTGACAAATTAACTATCCACAGTTAGTATTTTGAATTCCGAATTTTGTGATGATAGTTCAAACGATAAACGAATCCAACTTTTTAAGAATTCAGCTGGAAAAATTAAATGACAATGTGTGATATTTTGTTTTATGTGTACACTTCTGTATTTTAATGTCCGGTCACCGTAGTGGCAGTCTTGAGCTTTTAAATGATTTTCCATTAGTAACATGGGCCCTGAAGTCAAATTCCTCTTATTAAAAAGTAAAGAATTTTATGCTCGATAACCGGTAAATCATTTTAGAAGGGATATCAGGGATACTTTACATCTCATCTCTAAGTTTTAATTTTCGATATCGTTCAATATTGCTGGGTATTGCTGGGTATTTAGGGTATGAGACGCGTTGCCATAATACATACCATTAATGTACTAAAGGGTGATTTTTTTGCTATTTGTTTTACAGTGTAAATTTCTTGACATCTCACGCGTTATTCGTAACATGTGGCAAAGTCAAAAGTGCTCAGTAAGGTTTGACATTTCATCATGAATAGACTAACAAACGAACATCGCTTGCAAATCATTGATTTTTTTATCGAAATTCGTGCTCTGTGAGAAATGTGTTTCGCAAATTACGTCCATTTTATGATCGTCATAATCTACCCACCAAACAGGCTATTCAAGGTATTGTAACCAAATTTCGCACCATTTCACTTTCACCAGTTTTCCTTTCACCAACTCGTATGCGGAGAGTGCGTACCTGGGAGAATATTGCTGCTGTATCGGGCAGTGTCAATGAAGATCGCAAAATGTCTATTCGTCGCCGTTCTCAACAATTGGGCTTGTGTTATTCGACCACCTGGAACATTTTACGTAAGAACTTCGGTATGAAACCATACAAAATCAGCTGGTGCAAGAACCGAAGTCGGGGGTGACTTACCACAACTTCGTTTGTTTGATGAATGGGCCTTAGAAAAGTTGAATGAAGATCCATTTTTTTATCGAAAAATTGTCTTCACGAAGCTCTTTTTTGGATCAATGGGTATGTCAACAAACAGAATTGCAAATTTCGTATAAAGAGCAGCCAGAGAAAGTTCAAGAGCTGCCAATGCACCCTAAAAAATGCTCTTTTTGGTGCGGTTTATGGGCCGGCGGCATCATTGGACCGTTCTTTTTTAAAAATAATGAAAATAGCAACGTTACGTCAATGGAGCAAGGTACCGTGCGATGATTACCGACTTTTGTTTGCTGAAAATGGAAGAATTGGTCTTGGTTAACATGTGGTTTCAACAAAACGGTGCTAGATGCCAAACAGCACGCGATCCCATGGACAGTTTTAGAGGCAAGTTTGATGAGCAATTAATCTCACGTTCTGGAGCAGTCCAATGGCCACCATGATCATGTGATTTGACTTCACTAGACAATTTTTTGTGGAGCTGCGTGAAGTCTCTTGTGGACAGGGACAAGCCAGCCAGAATTGCAGCCCTGGAAGACAACATTACAGATGCCATTGGTGAGATACCGGCCGAAATGCTGGAAAAAGTATGCCAATATTGGAGCTTACGGATGGACCACCAGAGGAGTAGTGCGGGCAACATTTACATGAAATAATCTTTAAAAAGTTAATTGCAGGCATTGATGTATCGCTCCAAATAAATATTTCATTAATTTTCTATTGCAAATTTTCTGTTCCTTTTTCAATTTTAAAAAACTCAACGTTTAAAAAATCACTTTTTATATATGAGGGTATTTCATATACATACGTAGATGGGTTCAAGCAAAAGTCCAAGTGGAATAATAAACGGAGTTAGTGGTAGGAGTTTCTTTGGCCTGTAGGTGTTCTGCAAATAGAAAATTTGTATTATTTCTACCATTGTTCTCAAAAAAATGTGATCTCAAATCGAGAACTATGTATATCCTCGGACAACCAGGCTGTGATCATATCAATGGAATAAGAAACCAAAAACTCTAAGTTAACCAAAGAATTTCCTATTAGGGGTACCTTGTTCCTAGTTAAGCGTTAACTTAATAGAGGTACCAGAGAATAAGGGCATCAGATGAAACAAAAAAGCCGATTAGATCGCTAGAAACGGCGTCTTGGTGTAATAAACGACATCATTGATTGAATGTCCAACAAGCGACTCTCAAACAGCTTAAAGATAACACTGAACGGAAACATCAGAGTAAATAAACTCTGTCTATGGAGAAAAACCATGTTTAATTTGACTGATTCTAGATCTCAGGCGATCAAGAAAGAGCCCTTGTCCAGCTGTGTAGGATATACTTAGCTATTCTGGTGTAGGTTATAAAAGCTCATTGCTTCTAAGGCTGCCACGTCGAATAAGTAAAAGTCATAACAAATGAGCTACAGGAATTAAGAAGTAAAAATTTCGCACCTTCTGTCCAGCACTCGTCAGAAGACGACACAAGTCTTGACACTTTATGCTTACATGAGCTTGATGACGTCTCAACGAAAGCCATCAGGCGTCTAGGGCACTTTATATAAAATTGTTTAATTATGATTGAAGGTCAATTGTGTTGTGGTACCATAATGAATTAAACTGGTCTATGAATTAAATGTTTTAAATACAGTTTAATTCCATAATGAATTAAACTGGACTGCTGAATCTTCCTAATCTAACCTATTTCGGTATGGCGTGCCTTCAGTTTTTACGTATGCCTTGTAATTGACAGGATATATCTGGAGATAAAGGATTGAAATATGTTTATTCGTGTAAAGAAGCGATTGGACTTTGAATATGGGATCCACAAAGAGAAACCTATGCTAAATGATTGCCTGACATCTAGAAGACAATACGTGAAGTGCCTTTTTTTAATATATTTTTGAGGTTTTGCAGACTTTAGGTTCTCCTGAGCCTGAGCTTTCTACCAACAAATACTAGGCGTTTAAGATGCTGTCGGTCTCCAAGTGACGGCACCACCACTCTTCAAATGTATGATATTATTGATGGGTGGCAACCTTAACATAAACACATCATAAATGTGAAATCGATCTGTCAATGAATAGTGACGTTACAGTTTGCTAAATTAAACAACTTTTGCTATTGTTATAAAAATGAATAAAGAAGAATTATCGTGCCTTCATTAAGCATTATTTTTTTATAACAAAAGTGTGAAGGAAACAAAAGAAAAGCTCTATAAATATTATGGTGAATCTGCTCCTTCGTATTCAACCGTCCAATATTAGATTGCAGACTTCAAAAGAGATCGAATGAGGACAAATTAGCATGGCGCGCCGGTGGAGCACCAAAAACAGTGACCACTCCAGAATGTATTGGAAAAGTTGCAATGAACCTAAATTTAACCAATTTATGCCTAACATTTTCCTCTGAACCGCATCTTCACATAGGGTCCTGGCACACCTGAACCACACCTGCAATACATAACTGGTCCTAAACCTGGAAAGTTTTGGCCCTGCAACTTCTGAACCGCAGCTGGACAAGAACCCGGTCATACCGCGAACCACCCCTGTTCATATGCAAACAGCTATGCGACCCGCAATCAAACAATAACAAAACATACAGCTAGCCAGTAGCATGATCAAGTAAAAAAAAAAAAAAACAACATAACGTTATAGGTAAGTGAAATTCAAGGTCAAGATCTGATGTATACTTTTGACACAAACAAGACCCCGTTACCCTTTTTGGGGATGAAAGGAGTGACCGAACCAACAGTGGGTCTCTTTTTGAAGTCAACACGCAAGCAGCGTACATTAGTGAGTCGAATGAACAAGGGACCTAGGACAAGAAATGAACAGCAGAGAGTGAACAAGTGACCAAGTACGTCAGTGACCAAAGACAATAGTGAACAGTGTTTCTTGTCGGCCCGAGTGGCTTCATATCGGACGGCTGGCCATAAAACATCCTAGTGGCATCACGAAAGATGTTCTGTCAACCCGAGTGATTTCAGACCGAACGGTGTGCTCTTAAAGCATCGAAGTAGAAGTGTCACTTTTGTTCAGACAATTTTGACGACATTTACGAACGAATTTTACATCTGGCCCGAGTGGTTCCATACCAGACGGCTCATCCTAAATTCAAATACACAGCGGGCAGGCGAACGGACTGCGGATTTCCCGGATCTTACTTCGAAGGACTTCGGGGGGAATCGAGAAACAGCAGAAAAATAAATCTGATGTGATAAATAAAATCATTTTGTTTTTCATTAACAACAAAGGAAATTTTTTTGGACGAACCCCGACGATCCGGCGAGCTAACCCCGGCTAGAAAGTTCGTTACAAAGTCCACGATTTCGTATTAAACAATCCGAAAGTGAAAGTGTGTAAGATATCTACAGCCGTAGGCATATCAAGTGGGGCGGTGGTTTCAATTTTACATCAACATTTAGGTATGAGAAAGCTGACTGAAGATGGGTGCCAAAAACATGAACGTGTTAATAAACATGTCCCAATAATATTTGGACATGTTTAAACAAAATCCGACTAATTTTTTGAATAAAATAGTGACCATGGATGAAACTTGGATCAACCACCACTATACACCAGAATCGAAGGAATCAGCAAAAAAGTGAGTAGGTCCCAGTGGAAGTGCACCAAAGCGAGCGAAATCTCAATAAACGGCAGGAAAGTTGTTGGCGTCTGTTTTTTGGGATTCAAGTGGCATTTTGTTCAACGACTATTTGAAAAAAGAAAAAAAAAATCAACAGCGACTTTTACTGTAAATTATTGGACCGATCCAAGAACGAAATCGCAAACAAACAACCCTATTTATCGAAAAAAAAATCTACTTTTTGCAAGACAATGCTCCAGATCACAAGTCGATCGAAACCATGACCAAATAGCACGAGTAACACTTTGAACTTTTTTCTAATCCTCCATATTCTCCACATATAGCCCCCAGCGACTGTTATCTGTTCCCAAACTTAAAAGGGTGACTCCTGGCAAGGAGGTTAGCGACGAATGAACGGGTCGGATTGGAAACTGAAACGTACAGGGTGCGGCTAAAGTTACTATATGATGTCAAACAATTGTAACTTCTTTGCTTGCGAGTATTTAACTTTTTCTTTTTTCCTATTTCAGAAATTAAACTTGGGAGAATATTTAAAAATGGAACGCTATACAATTTCGCAAAGAACTAAGATTGTTTTTCTATTCATTGAAAATCATCGTTCGATAATTAATACTCAACGTGCATACATAAGATTTTATGGTGTAAGAACTGCTCCAACGGGTCCAACCATTCGTTTGTTGGTGAATAATTTTGCTGAATATGGGACTGTCGGAGATTCAAGACGTACGGGCAGACCTCGAACTGGCAGATCGGCCGAAAATATTGATGCTGTGCGACAGAGCGTCGAAGAAAATCCGGAGACATCAACGAGAAGACGATCTTCCCAGTTGCAGCTTTCTGACCGCACTCTTCGGCGAATTTTAAAACACGATTTGCACCTCTTCCCTTACAAAATCCAAGTAGTCCAAAAACTAAATCCTGAGGACTTCGTATTGCGCTTGGAATATGCTAGAGCAGTTTTAAATCTCGTTGATCAAAATGAAAATTTTTTGTCAACTTTAATGATGACCGACGAAGCGCATTTTCATTCGTGTTACCGTTTGGTGTGGCATTACCGCCCAAAAAGTTTACGGTCCTTTTTTTTTTTAAAACGATCAAGGTGTACGTTACAGAGTAATGCTACAAAATTTTTTATTTCCGCAATTGCCACCAAACGCCAATATATGGTTTCAACAAGATGGTGCAACAGCTCATACAGCCCATGCAACGATGGACTTATTAAGACAACAATTTCCAAATCGGATAATTTCTAAAAACGGCGATTTGAGATGGCCACCACGATCGCCAGATTTGACTGCACCGGATTTTTTCTTGTGGGGCTATCTCAAAGACAAAGTTTATGTGAATAAGCCTCAAACCTTGCAGCAACTAAAGGACAACATTCAAGAAGAAATTGATCGTATACCACAAGAAACACTCAACAAAGTTATGGAAAATGCCATAAAAAGAGCACATTTTTGCGTTAGAGAAAACGGTTCTCATTTAACTGATATTATTTTTCATAATTAATGTAAAAAAATAACATAAAATAAACTTTCTTTTTATCATAAATTTTTTTGTTTTTTTCATTCCATTCAATAGTTATTTAAAAAACAAATCATATAGTTACTTTAGCCGCACCCTGTATTTCGGATATCTTGAGAGATTTTACTGTTCAACGGGCATCGCAATGTTAGAAAACCGTTGGAATAAGTGTATCGAGCTAAAAGGGGACTAATAATAATAATATATTAAGCTGGCCATTTAAGCCCTTAAAAGGACTTTGACCGAACTTCTTATGATCAAATTAAGGGGACTATGTGGAAGAATTTAACAATAATTTTGGCAAAAATCGTGTGTTTTCTTTGTTAGGCTGGAAACATCCTGAACGCCCAAGTAGCTGTTTGGATCAACCAAAGACTTAAAGGGGGAAATATACCCAGAGGTCGAAAAGAAATGGTCATGTTTGTGCATTTTTTTAAGGAAACCTAAGGGATATTTTTAAATGAAGGTTTTTATACCTTAAAATATAAACGTTCAAGAGTATGTTAAGAATTTTTTTATTAAAAAAAAATTTAATATTATGGTTGATACAACATTTTTAGTAGAACGCTCTGAAAATGCGGTGACCAAGATTACTTCTCTTAAATTCAACTGAAACAAAAAAATGAAAAATATTATTAAACTAGATACTTAAAACTCGTACTTGTCATAGCCGATTTTGAAAATATTGATTTTTCAAAAAATGGAGGACTTCCGAACGTAAATTAACGATTTTCGACCAAAATGGATGAAGCTACAAAAAAAAAAAATCCTATGACAAGTACGAGATTATTATGTGTAAAATAAGCCTGCAAAAAAATCAAAACGATCGGTTCACAGAGTTTCGAGAAATCTTGGTCACCGACTTTGAAAACATGGTTTCACATGGTTCACTGACTAGGCTATAACTTTGTTATTTTTTTTTAGACTTGAAATTTTCACCACATATTCATGAGACTTAAAGCTTTAAGAAAATATAAAAATTTTTTTAAAAAAAAAAAGTTCTGGGTATATAACCCCCCCTTAAAAATGTGTGCTATGTGCTACAGTCAGGAGCTGGAGGCTTATGTTAGGCCGACTTGCTACCCATTTCGCGGGCAGTCCTAGAAAGCCCGATGAAGAGTTGAATTCACCCTCAATGGGGAGCCGGCGGACAAGATATTCGAATTGTGCTTGGAGTACCATAGAATTAAGCCACCAAGACAGGTGTCTATGTAAAGCACAGTTGGATTTCTTCCCAAAGAAAGGATATCATTGACTCTTACTCGCTGTGTTGCAATTCGAAAGTTGTACCTTTTCACGATAAGAGTGTGGGGCGTTAGTTGGATCAATGTTGTGAAGCTAGTCTTGAGGTGCTTTAGGCATTTTCTCATCTCAACCGCGAACACATAGAAGGTGACTTGACTTGATCCCAATAACGTTCTTGAATATGGGGTGAGAGACATTGTACTCGTAACTATGTATACAGTTTATGCAGAATTCAACGCCAGAAGCTTGTTTGAACGTTCTATTGCATGATTTAAGAAATTTAAATTTTATCGAATAAAAAAAAAATGTTATTGCAAAAGTATTTACAAATACAAAAAATTAAAAAATGTTAAAAAAAATAAAGGTTTACAAAATTTAAAAAAAAAATACTTTATGCATTCGCCGAATACAATTCAAGCCTAAAAAAAATGTTGCCTCTAATATTTTGCCTTAAATACTAAAAAAGTGTACAAAAGTTTATTTAATTTCATTAAATATTTTTTAAGTGTGTTTTTAATTTATTTTTGCCACGCCTTCGTTAGTTGTAAGTGTAGAGCTTGTTATCTACATAAATACTTTTTTTATATAATTTTCACTTGTTGGTTTTTTAATTTCAATTCTCATTTCCAAAGAATTAGATTTTCGTCAAACAAACGAAAATGCTTGTTTTTTTTTAAAGGTAATGGTAATATTTAAAGGTTAATATGTGTTTTTTTTTTAGTTTTTTTTTCAGTTTAAATTTTTAATTATTGCTTTAATATCTTAACTTTATTCATTCGCTTCGTCTAAACTAAGGTACTCGATAAAAGGAAAGTGTTTAAGAGTTAAATTTAAATAAAACAATTAACTCAAAATTTTATTTGACAAAGTTTGCTGTTATATGCTTCTAAAAAATAAAACATAGAGTAAGTAATAAAAAAAATAATGATTGAAAAAGAAATAAAAAATACAAAATTTTGTGTGTGTATAAAAATTTATTGGTTATTTCTAATAATTGCATTTTTACATAAAAATAACAAAATGTTGCAAATTATAAATTTTTAAAATTAATTACGTACTTATTTTAAACAAATTTAAATAATATAACAATTTCAATGTGTCAAAAATTCAACTAAATATTAAATGTTTTATTTTAAAAACTAAACTTAAGGCTAAGAGATAAATATTAACATAAAAAGTGTCACAAAAATGAAAATACTTCAGCCTGCATTTAATACAAAGATTTACAAAGATAAAAGCAGTTTAAGAGTTCATTGGAGATATACATAAAAAGAATCTCTCAGTAGTAGAGCCAGGCTTCTTAGGCGGATAATTCTAGAGATTTCAGAAATGAAAAGCGTTTATGTTGGTTTTTGCTAAAACGACAACAGCCACAACAGCCTATTTTACCGAGACACCCTTTGTATATCCTGTCTATGCAAATAAAGATTTCAATTTTTTTTTTTGTTTTTTGTTTCTTTGGCAGCACTTTTCTATTTTTTTTTTGTTTCTATTGGCAAAATCAAGTGGAAAAATCAAGCAATATTTTTATTTAGAAGTGTTGTTGTTGTTGTTGTTGTTGTCTTTACTTTGTATTTATTTCTATTTAAAATGCATTTAATTTTCAGAAATAATATTGAGTAGGTTGCTTTATTTTATACTAATTTTAAGTTTTGTTTAAAAATTTTAGATATTTTCTACGCTTTTTTATATTTTTTATATCTTGATATTTAGCAATGTTCTTAATTGTTGTTGTTTTTGTGTTTGTTAGGTTTTGGAAAAAAATCTTTTTTTTTCTATACAATTTTCAGCATGACAAAGTATGATGTTCATGCGGCAACGTTGCCATCTAGCCGCATCTGAGTATTTTTCACTACTTTTCCTTATTATTTTTCTTCTTCTTCTTTCTTGTCGTTATATAATGGATTAAATTAGCTTGTAAGCGGAAAGCTTGGAAATAAATTCTAATTAAATTTCATAACTTTTAACTTTATTTACAATTGTTTTGCTTTTCAAATTAACTATAATTTGACATTTGAATTTTGGTTTTTTTTTTATTTTTTTTCTTTGTTTGCGTTAAAGTATGAGAAACTTCTAAGGATAACTATAGATAAGCATTACTAAGTATAAATATAAGCATAAGTTCGGTTGCGTTACTTTTTTAATGATTAATTTTTTTGTTTTTTTTTTTAGTTTTATAAAAATTTGTACCAAATCACATTTGATTTTTGCTAGAAAGTAATTGCAACAAAGAGAAAGAAAGAGAAAAAAAAAAACAAATAAAAATTATATTAGAATAAATCTTAAGAATCTGTAAATTTTTTTGAATTGAAAATTTTGGAAGAAGCAGCGAGTGCGAGGAAAAAATATGCAAACATTTATGTAACGAAAATGAGCATGTTTTTCAGATACATGTTTTGAAAATTAAACATTTTGAATTAAAAATAAAAATGAAATATAAGTTAATTTATTCACCACGTGAATGTGACTCAAGTGTTCTAAACCCAGATTATTTTTATGTAACCAATGGGTTTGTTTGATTCAATTGTTTAAAATCAAGTCAAATTCAAGCAATCAACCCAGTCAGAACTGAGAAAGTTCAACTTGAAATTCTGACATGAATAATGGGTTAACCTATTAATGACAACGTATGATATATCATACGCGATGAAATTTGTTTTTACGCATTTTTCAAAAATTCCTCAAAAATCCACCGACAATGTAAAACTTTTGATTTCGACAGTGTGAGAAAGCTAAAAGTATGCTTTTTCAAAAAGCACTGAAGTTGACGACAAAAGCTCCTCTGTTTACATTTTTCGCTCCAGTTTTGTTCAGAATGATGACCCCATCGAGTTCTGGTGGTGAGCATTAATCTGTTAAGAACTTAGAGTTCTTAAAAGAGATCTAAACTTTCAGTTCAGCGAAAAGTTTGACTGGAGTTGGGAAAAGTAACAATTAACACTATTCTGTGGACATATAAACAAAGTGTGCTAAAAACAAATAAAAATAAATTTATTCCGGCCGTTTTTATTAGCACGACGATTTAGTCAAAAAAGTACCTTTTTTCTCTGATGCGGCTATTAAATAAGAAATAAAATTAGGAAGATGTATGGCCGAGACCGGATACAGCAGCTTTTGATCAAGTTCTTTTACTTATTTCCATTTTTATAATCGAAAAAATTTCACTCTAATATTTCTTTAAAATTTCAAGGAAAAAGCCATTTGAAATTCGGAATGTTTTTTTGGGAAAAGATTTTGAAAATCAATGTTCTCAAATTATACAGTTTTTCTCAACAAGCGTTTTGACATAAAAAAAGACCGATATTTAAAGAATTTTAATACAAACTCTAATATCTTGTATCTTTTTGATGATTAATTGATGTTCTCGAGAAAAGAAAGTCAAGAAAGTGTTTTAACAACTTAAAAAAAAAAATAAATAAATAACTGGCCATTTCAGCCCTTGAAAGGACTTTGACCTAGCTTCTTATGATCAATTGTTAACAACTTAAAATTTACAATTAAACAATTTAAAATTTAACTATTTTTGTCCTGCGGAAAGCGAATCAGTTAACGGATCATTCCACAGAAAATGGTAATTTTTGACACATACATATCTCATTGTTTTTTTATAAATTGATTGACGGAGTTGGTGGTAACGTAAAGCAACTTGTAAGCCAAAAAGCTCGAGGTCAAGGAGATGGTACCGTAATCCAAAACGCAATAGATTTCGTTACATTAGCAGCCACTTTAGTACTTTCTACGAAGGTTTTCTATATTGCTGAATCAGAAATAGCTGATAAAATCCAAAATGTTTATCCATGGGAAGCTGCAAGGCCTGTTCCGGGAATATCAAAATTTCGTCATATATTAGTCGACGGTCATAAAGTAACATGCAAGAAACACACTTTAGATAATCATAGTGTTAAGTTTTCATTTAAAAAATTATTCAAAACGAAGACTTAATTTCTGAATTTCGTACGAGTCCCGTACAAAGAAAAGTGTCCCGTAGAAACGATTTCATTTTTATTTTTTTATTCTCATTATAATAGATATTTTTTCGAACTTGTAGTATTTCGTCATACCATGATCGACGAAGTCTACATAAGTATATTTTTAATTTTACAGAGAATTAATTTTGCTAAAATTCTCCAATAATGTCAAAAAATAAAAAGTATGGTGGACTACGGTTGTCCCGTACAAACAAACATCTTTTCATACTTATTACTGCCTATTTATGAATATTTTCAGGAACAAATAATTGATTTTGAAAAGCATCCGTTACACTAAATGAATGTACTAGATGCTTTGTACAATAACATTTCGGTTTATTTTTAATTTAAGATCTTAAGTTATCAAATGCGTACGATTTGTCCCGTACCAACAGTGGAATGCTCCTTACTCATTTCTGCCGAATGGGAATTAATACCAAAAAACTGTTACGAAGATTCTAGAGCAGGCTCGATAAGAGACATTTCGGTAAATTTTCTCTTTATTTTAAAGACGA
This sequence comes from Pherbina coryleti, assembly GCA_943735915.1. Taxonomy (NCBI): domain Eukaryota; kingdom Metazoa; phylum Arthropoda; class Insecta; order Diptera; family Sciomyzidae; genus Pherbina; species Pherbina coryleti. The sequence continues at coordinate 142,529,532 of OX030948.1, read as the reverse complement.
AGGATGGGTCTAGAGATGTCGATTCCGGGATTAGGGGCTGAATTAAAAAAAAATTTGGGACTAATGACGGGATCTTGAGATTAAAATTTTGAAATCCCAAAATCCTGTGATTTATAAAAGGGTCCGGGATCGTCATTTCTAGGTGGTCCTAAGCAAAAAAAAAAAAAAATCTAACAGTCTTATATCCGCGGTTTACCTTTAATTTTATGCTGGTGAAAATCAAAATCTAATCTAATTACGTTCTATGGTCAGGCTTTCATGGTTGAAGAATTGAATTATAATAGGATTTTTTGCTCCGTTATAAAAAAAAATCTCATAAAAGTATAATGACTGCGGTCAGGTCATCGCTATTTGTTAAAAAAAAAACAATACAAAACCAAATAGAACCTAGAATTTTTTTGACTGTTGTACAGTGTTCTCGTAATTTGAAGATAGAGATGGTTTAACTTATCATTTCATTGAATGAAGTCGGTTAAAAAAAAGAGTCTGAAAAATGTACGAAAGTAATTTTTTTTTTCTATAAAAGTGTGGTAGAAGTGATCTCAATTCTTCTGAGACGGACGTCTCCCATACTTTTAAAAAAATGCACAAAGCCTTTTAACGGGGTAAACTATTTAAAAACCTTAAATCTTAAGGAGAACCCTTCCGGGTCTAATAAAAGATTAGAGTGTTGTAATACTCACCAAAAATAAGACAAGTGTTGAATGGGAACCAGTACATTTAATGACTTACTAAAAAAATTATTTGCACCTTGACCCTTAAATGCAAGGCCTTTATTTTTTGCATTTAAACTTTATTCACTTTTGCTCCAAATAATTCAGTCAGCTGAATTCTGTAAGTACTGTAACAGTTTGAAGAGAAAGAAAGTTTTAAATCGGTGTGAACCCAAAAGGTTTACTATTTTTCCCAAAATTACTCTCGTTCAGACATGGGGATAAATTCTTTGGTTGTGCCATATATGGCACATTATGCATTTCAAGGTTAGCATTGAAGACTGCATTTGCATACAAAGTAGAAAGGATGGAGTTAAGGACTGTATAGCTTGGAAGTGACATATCATAAAACAATTTCATACAAAACAATATGAAATTTACATAAAAATTGGAGATTTATTTTAACCATATTTTTCACTCTAATCCATTAGTAATCAATGGGCCTATAAGAAATACAAGTGGTTTCATGCTCTTAATCAAGCTCTACATAATGAGCTGAAGACAAAAATTTAACAGGAATGAAAAAAATCCTGGCAATATTGAACGCCGGAATTAATTGTTTTAATAAAAAGGTCGGCTACAAAGTGTCAATGGAAAAATTGTACAGCTTCATTTGAAATTTGATTTGATGGATTTGATGAAATCGATTTTTATATCATATTTTCAATATCATTTTCATATCAATTCCTATCATTGATAATTTTCAATATCAATTTTCATATCATAATTTATCATTTCATGAAAAAATGTTCGAAATCTGTAGGAAATGGATGTTTTTTTTCTAAAAAAGTAGGTCAGAAGTGAGCTTCATTCTCGTGGGACGATAAATATACGACGTAAAATAAATATCATCCAAAGAATAAACTCGTAGCACTTCATGCTATAAGTGGAGTGCTCATTAACCCCCAAAAATCTTTGAAAATCAGAGCTGATTTTATCTCTGTCGAATTTTGTCAATTCTCAAAGTCAAACAATAAATTCACATTCTATTCTTAAAAAATTTCAATTAGTCAAAAGAATGTATTTAAAGAATTTTATTTTGGAATTGATATTGTCTCTAAGTAAAGGACGTTATTTTGGAAACGGCATTTTTTCCAAGGAAAAGATAAAATATGAGTTATTTATTCCAACAAAAATAAATTCAGACATGAACACTGGCATGATGAAAGATGTACCGGTGAATTTTAAGAAGAAAGAAATACGATACGATTTTAAGACGATATGTCTAACAAAAGACAATAATATAAATATGAGGTTTGAAAAAATGTTAAACTTTCAAAGATAGCCTAAAATGTATGCGCTGATCGAAGAAAATAATGGTATCAATAGTTTTTTAGTCGGTCAAGTGGCCCTTGAAAAAAATGCAAATTGCCTGATATTTTGAACCGAAAAATAAAAAGCTCAAAATAACTGTTCATTTTAACTTTTATAATAACAGTATTATTTAGAAGGCATTTAATATTGGTGAAGCTGGGGCCATTACGATCATGATGGTATATTTGAAAAAGTATACCGGAACTTTTTCGTTGTATTTTTAATTTAAACATTGTAAAATAACTCTCGTTATTTTCGGTCTCTGCCCAATAAACATTGTGGCGAGGGGTGATTCGTTAAGGAATCGTTAATAAATGATTCTTTTAATTGTTTTTGAATAGTTTCGTTCCGACTGCATCAGAGATTGGCTTGATGCTTAAAGAAAGCACCGATTAAAATACATTCTTTGTTAAATTTCATTAAAGATGTTTTTAGCCCAATTGAAGCAAAGAAACAATTTTTTCCGATTCAATTTTTTTTTTTCAGTCTCAACGATCCTCTATCGAATCGCCTTCCAACATTTTTGTGATTCGACTTTTTTTTGTAAAAGTAATGCCGTATTGAGTACATCTGCGATTGCGCTTGTTTTCGATTTTGTAAAATTTTAAGAATGGAATTTAATTTTTAAGAATTTGGAATTTAATAAAATTTTGCGTTAAAAACGGTTTCAATGGTGCGACGACATTGCAAATGTTAGAAAAGTGTTTCGGCAACGATACTCTGAAGAAAACCGTCGTTTATCAGTGACTCGAACGTTTCAAGAGTGACCGTGAGTCCGTGAACGATGGTGAACGTAGTGGCAGGCCATCGACATCGAAAACCGATGAAAACATCAACAAAATCAAAGAATGAATGAATGTAGACCGTAAATTAACCATTAGAGAGATGGCAGAGGATTTGGGCATTGCTTTTGGATCTGTTCGATACATATTGGTTAATGATTTGGGCCTCAGACGTGTCGCTGCATAGCTGGTGACGGAAGACCTGAATTTCATGCAAAAAAAGGACCGCGTTGACGTCGCAAAATACATAATTTCCAAGGACGAATCCGGCCATCAAACGGATCATTACTGGAGACGAGACGTGGATTTATGAGTATGACACGCAATCCAGACATCAAGTGAGTGAATGGCGTGCACCGAATGAGCCGCGACAGAAAAAACCACGTCGTTTTCAGTTGAAAAAGAAGGCGATGTTCATGATTTGTGTTGTGTATCATGATTTCCTTCCACAAGGCCAAACAATCAACAAGGAGTATTATTTGGGCGTTATGAGACGTTTGCGTGAAACAATTCGCCAAAAAAGACCGGATTTGTGGGCAAACAACTCGTGGATCTTGCACCATGATAACGCACCGTGGCACAATGCCATCGTTATCCGTGAACATTTGGCTAAAAACGAAACGCATACCATTCAACAACCACCGAATTCACCTGATTTGGCTCCCTGCGACTTTTGCCTATTCGGTCAACTCAAGAAAGCGCTCCGCGGAACGCGTATCAGCATTCAAGATGAGATCATGGAAAAATCGAAGATGGCTCTGATGGCCATGCCGCAAACCGAATATAAAAAATGTTTCGAGGATTGGATCAAGCTCTGGCATAATTGCGTTGCAGTCGATGGGGAGTACTTTTAAGGGGAGAATATCGATTTTGATGTATAATCTTGTATTTTTATTTTCCTGAATAAATTCCGAGAACTTTTTGATCAAGTAGGACTTGTTTTTTTTCATATTAGGCATGTTTGGATTGGGAATATAAGAAGTTTTTTACAATTTTTTATCTCATTGGAAATTTAACACTGTATTTTGTGCTCTATTGTTTGTTTGTTTTGGCTTTCGCCTCAAAAGTGACGTCACAAGAAAATTCCTTGACCTTCGTATGGCACATTCAGTAATAATTTACGATTGTAAATCCATTTACTATTGCCAATGCTGTGAGGTTTGCAACTCATTGCAAATCAATACAGGATGTTCTAACACTAATAGATAAAAGATTTCTCTGCTGCCGTAAGAAACTCATGAAAGCTGTAAAGTGAGACTGACAAGTTGTTACGTCATCAATTTGTCAAAACACTTTCTTTTGCATATTATTTATAAATTTATGTCCCATTCAAACAAAATTTTCAATACAACTTGGAAGGTTTTCAGAGTCAAGATTGAGTGTTTTGAATAAAAGTCGGAAAAAAATATTTGAAAAATTTAAAATATGAATAATAATAATAACCATAATAACCATATGTTTGCAAATTATAATGAAAGGTTTATATCGAAAAAAAAAAACAAAATGAAAGAAAGTTGACTTGGAAAAAGTAACAGCAACAGGCTTTACTCATGGAGAAACGTTAATATGGCACATAATCAGTTTTGACTTTAGACTCGCTACGCATGTAAATTAAATTAGAACGTTTCTTTAGTTTTAATTTATTTTCTTAAAGCATGCAACAAATTATTTTATGTATAATTTTATACTTATTTTGTATAAATGCAATAATTTTTTTGTTTTTAATATTTATCAACTTTTTTGCTGTTGTAATTTTTAAGTAGGTGTAAATATAAAGTTCGCTTATGTTGTTGTTGTAATTAATATAATAGTACTAATTTGTTGTTTTTGTTTTTGTTTTTTATTTTTTGTTGTTGCAAATGCATTAATTATAGTGAGTAAGAGTAAAAAACGCGCTACTAAACTATTTTTTTTTTCTTTTCTTTTCATTTGCTTTAATTATGTCTCTATGTCATTAATTATTAACCGCTAAATTTTAAATTTTTATATAAATGTATGTATTTGCTTTTTTAGTACTTTTTGTTGGTTTTTTATTTTTCATTTGTTTTTTTTATACATGCTTATATTTTTCATATTTTGTATGAACATTTTAAGTTTCTACAAATTTATCTGTTTTTTCGTTTTTAATATAAATGTACAATTTTTTTTTCATATTTTAATTGTTTGGATTGAAGTTCATTTGAAATTTGGGGGGGTGTGTGTGTGTGTGTGAGTGGGTGTATGTATAAATGTTGGTGTGAGTTTTAGAGTAAATGCTCATTTTACAGTACTTTATAAATAAGTTAATTATTTGCTAATAATTAAAATGTTTTTGTTTTACTTAATAAAGTATTTTCTGTGATCACGTTCAATTCTTTTTTTTTTATCTGACCGTTCGCCATTATGTCGAAGTAATGCTCTTTTTTGTCTGGCTCTGTATTTTTTTTGCTGATTTTTCGATATTTTTGCAAGCGTACAAAGTTTTTTTTTTCTTTATACATTTTTTTTTGGTTTTTTTTTATTTCAACGCTACTTTAATGAAACTTTTTGAAATGCTTTTGTTGGTTGTTTTTTTTTTTTTTTTTTTTTTGTGTTTTGCATATATCTTATATGTTGTTGTAAAAAGTTTTTGTTGTATATGTGTATATATTTACAAAGATCCCTAACAATTAGCTGTTTGCCAGTTCCTGCCTCAGTATTTATGTATCTGTATCTGTGTATCTAAGTATCTGCATGCAGAGCATATATGGTTTTTTGTTTTACTACGTTTTAAATACGAATAAATTTTCAAACGAATATCATGAAAACTCATGAAAAATCTCAATACTGCTTTTTAAAAACGAAAAGAAAGTAAAAGAAAATAAATTAATAACAGTAGAATCGCGTTTCTTTTTGAAACATGTTCTTTCTTTTTGGATTTTCAATAACTATGAAGCTTATTTTGTTTATTTTTGTTTTGTTTTATAAATACCTTGCATTCTATAAAAATTTTTATTGCTAGCTCTTTCTAACGTTGTTAAAGTATTTAAGTTTTAATACTATTTTAGTATAAGTTGAGTTCTTTTTTCCTTTTTGATTATATAAATAAGTTCTACAACTTTTCTACAAATATCATTATCATCATCATTTTGGATTTGAATGGCTCGAGTTGTGTTTTTGTCTTTTTTTTTTTGTTTTTTTTTTAAGCTTTAGATAGCTTCGTTTTCTCTAGTAAAACTCAGCTTATTTAAAGTTAATATCTTGGTTTTTCTAGAAAAAGTTTATATTTTTATGAATGCTTTTTTTTGCTTTTTATTTGTTGTATAAGTAAGTGTCCACGAAGTTATTACATTTGAGTTTTCATAAGTTTGAGTTTGGTTTGCAATGATTGTGGATATTTGTTAGCATTTTGGTTGAACAGCTTTCAGATATGTAAAAGCTTGATGTGTTTAATAGAAACTTTCAAAAATCAACTTGAAGCTTAATACATGCCGTAAACTTAACTAAGCTTTAAAGCTAAATTTAAATTCAAAGTACGTATGTGAAAAACTGTAGAAAGCTTTTAAGCAGTTTTAAAAAAACTGTGTTTATAAAAAAAAGCTTTTTTGTTAAATTTTTCCGTCATTTTTTAATATGTGAACAAAAGTATAATGTTAAAATATCACTTATAATTGAGTCTACATCTAAGAAAAGCTTTCGAATAACTTAATGTAAAGCTTTAAACATGAAGTAATAAATGAGCGCAACTTATAACAAAAAGGAAAACACATCAGGCTTCAACGAGCAACCCAGAGCTCCCACAGCATAGCTTTGCATTAACACACAGCACTCCATCACCACTACCACCATCGTCACCTGCATCCTCAAGCCTACTCAGTAGATGTCATTCTCATCCCAATCGACTGACTGAAGCACTAGTTTATCCAGCTCCTTAGAGTCGCCTGAGCTGCTATTGCGCCGTCTACGTCGCCGATTTAGATTTGTCCACTTGCGATTAAGCTGCGCCATCTGTGGCGCAGTAGCTGAAAACATGGCTGCTGCAGCAGCACTCAAACGCGTGGGCGTGATGGCGCTAGTCAGGCTACTGTTGTTGTTATTGTTGTTGTTGTTGCTGCTGCTGTTACTGTTGGCGTTGCTGTTGCTGATGTTAAACATTTCCTTGTTCTGGAAGAGACTTCTTCGCGACGGATGTGTCGTTGTTGTTGTTGCTGCTATTGCTGGCAGTTGTTGGTGCTGCATGCATGTTGAGTAGAATGGTAGCTGTGATGCTGTTGTTGGTGCTGGTGGCGGTGGTGGTGTTATCATGGCCAACGATGAGGAATCCTCATCCTCTGGATTGTCTGAGCTGTCCAGTGTGAAGCAGGGATAGGGGCGCGGCGCAAATACGAAACTTGTGCCTGGCATGAAGCTGTTGCTGGATTTGGCTTGAACTGGCGTGACTGGTTGTGATTTAGTCATGGTTTTATTGCTAGTTGTTGTGCATTTTGTTGTTGTTGCTGCTGCTGCTGCTACTGTTGTTGCTGTTGATGTTGGTGTAGTTGCTGTTGTTGTCTGTTTGATTAGTGGCATCGATTTGGTGTTGCATATCAATCAATCACGGTAAATGTAGCTGCAGTTCTTGGGGCTCTCCTGCGGACTGGGACTGCTTGAGGGTGGCGCCGGACTGGAGCTACTATTCGACATGACTGGCGACGAGCCGGAGCTGGAGTGTTGTGGACTATTCGAACGGTGTTGAGTTACTGTGCATGAAAAAAAAAGAAGAAAATAGAAAAAAATTAAAATTAGAGCTTGGTATAGAAAAAGAGAAATTCTGCTGTACAGTAACAATTAATAGTATTCATACATCTTTTCTCGACACGGAATGACAAAAGAATGCTTGTCACAAGAAGAAACTTTTCCGATATTGAAAAGTATTTCCTAGGAGTATACGTCCTACAAGGATGAAATGTTTTGTGTGACAAAAAAAATTGCCTACATATATTCATTAGTTAGATGGCCAGATTTTGCGAATTTGTCTGCACCTTATTTTATAAAAATAAATAACGCTTATCAGTGGCGAATCTACATACGGGCTGACAGAGCTTTTGCCCCCACTTGGAGAATTTTTTGTATGGGAAAAAATTAAAAAAGCCCTAAAAGCCGTTTCACAACTTTGAGCTTTGAATCTTACGTGCATGTATTTTGAAGCAAATTGGCTGAAATAATGCCAAGACATCACTTAAGCAAATGCAAATGTTCACCAGTATTAATTCAAAAATTTGTACCCCAGATTCTTAATCACTGACCTCGAAAAAGTAAAAAAATAAATAAAATAAATAACTGGCCATTTCAGCCCTTGAAAGGACTTTGACCTAGCTTCTTAGGATCAATTGTGTTGTGCGTGTTATTAAGTTTGTACACAATTGACCGAGAAATGCACCTACAGGCTTTACGCCGACTCCGAACGGCGATGAACGAAATGTTCTTATTCTCAAGAAGCTTTACATGGCATTTTTATTACTCTCTGAGGCTTACCATTGTCTGCAGAGAGGTGGCGGCCGTACAGAAAAATTGTTTTTATTCAAATAATTTTCTGTCGCTGCTGGGATTCGAACCTGGGTCTCCAGGTTCGTTGACATAGCGGCCAAGCACTTTAACCAACTACGCTACGGACGCCACTGACCTCGAAAAAGTATTTACATAATATTTCAAAAGATAGGCGTCCGCAGGAATTTTTCCAGGGGGGCGGGGGTAAAGGCATGTATTGGTGTGCAATGAAATGATTATATGAAAATGTAACATATAAACATAGGAAATAAAAATATATGAATTTTTTCAAGTCCAGGAGGAGAAAGTGCCCCTCCCTTCTTCCCCCTGTGTACGCCCTTGTTTTAAAATGTTTAAAGCCATGTAAGAATTAGGTCCTTACAAGTTTTTTTTTTTATATTTTGGGATGAAAAAATATATTCAACACTTTGCATTTTTAGTTCTTAACCGTCAGATCCGTGAATGACAGAGTTTTTCCTTTATTATCAAATTGAAATGACATTTAACCTTACATCGAAATATTCTTATATTCCTAATTATTGTCATGTATTTTGGGTCTAGCCCAGAGAACGCAAATTAATAATTTAATTGCACAAAGGGGAAAAAAGAGGACAAATTTACGGTTCATTGATTCAAAAGGGTATAGAATACTTTCAATTTTTTATTAATTACTATACGCGCAATCCTGTAAGCTACAAAAAAAAAAAAAAAAAACTTAGAAATGATCTTCGACTGGGCCACAGTTAAAATGCCTCCACAGCCCAACAAAATTACATTCAAACTCTTAAGCAGTCTATAAAATGTTTATTTGTAAAACATTTTCGTCATACTTTTAACAGAAAATATTCGCTTTTTTTTTTTTTTTTTGAAAAAGTCACTTTGTATGGGAGGTTTCACTCGATTTGGTTGAATTTCATACACAGAGTACATGTAATATATAAAAGTTCATATGCAAAATTTTTGTGGAGTTCTAAGAGATTTTACCGTTTTGATAAAATCACTTTGTATGGGAGGCAGGCGCGGTTTTAATCTGATTTGGCTCATTTTCGAACTTGATCTTTCCTTTTTAAATAATAATAATAATAATTAACTGGCCATTTCAGCCCTTGAAAGGACTTTGACCTAGCTTCTTATGATCAATTGTGTTGTGCGTGTTATTAAGTTTGTACACAATTGACCGAGAACCGGACCTACATGCTTAACGCCGACTCCGAACGGCGATGAACGGAATTGTTCTCGTTCTCAAGAAGCTTTACATGGCATTTTGATTACTCTCTGAGGTTTGCCATTGTCTGCAGAGAGGTGGCGGCCGTACAGAAAAATTATTTTAATTCAAATAATTTTCTGTCGCTGCTGGGGTTCGAACCCGGGTCTCCAAAGTTCGTTGACATAGCGGCCACGCACTTAAACCAACTACGCCTCGGACGCCACTACTTTTTAAATACAAGCTTAAATTTCGTGATGATAGCTTCAAAATTACGGCTGTAATCGTGATCACAGACAAACTGACGGACAGAGAGACGGACGGACGGAAATTCTTTTAGTTGTGAACTCATTGGGAGATTATAAGTTTACAATTTAGGAAGTTCACAATTATTTAACAGATGTCTTTCATATGTTTTAAGAAAGAATTTCGGTCGGATATTATTATATTTAATTGTTTAAATATTCATGGTATACTCGATACCATCTCGTCCTACTAAACTCTTAATTCAAAAAGGAAAACATATTAATTATTAACAGGCTTCTTAATACGTCGAAAGGTGTTCGGATAGGGATAAAATAATCTAATTTTATATTAAATAAAATATTTTTTATAAATTTAATATTTTCTTTTTGGTTTTGTTTTCTGTATAAATGTAATTAGAGTTTTATTTTTTAAATAATTTTCTTTGAGTATAAATAATTTACCAAAATAACCAAAACTTTGACAACTGCTTTTATTCTAATAATTAAATGTATTTAAGTCGTGCACATACAGTCAGGGACTAAAGTTTAAATATACTTCACAAAACTTTTTACTTTTACATAAAACAAAGCATTGCTTCAACAATTTGAGTATCCAGTTTTGTTTCAGTACATCAGCAAGTTACAACAATAACAAAAAATCTGTACTTTGTCGCATAGATAATTGTGAATATGCAAAATATGAAAAAAAATATAGACAATATTTAAAATTTTTCGTTTGCAAGTATTCAATGCATGGCCAAATGGACGGCCAAAGAAGTTTTCTAGTCGGGATGTGAGCCTTATCCTCAAGGAAATTAACAAAAATCCCAAAATAAATGCGCCAAAATGCCAATAAATGCCAAAATATTGCAGCAATACGAGTATCAGGCAAACATGTTCACCCAAAAACTGTACAGACACCTTTACGGGAAAAAGGCTATCGAAGTAGAGTTCCACGTAGACAACTTGTAATATGTGAAAAAATAGACAGTTTCATCTAGATTTCAAAAATAAGTACAAGGAAGTACAAGTACAAGTATTATTAAATGTTTGTACACAATTGATCGCGAACTGGACCTACTAGTTTTTTGCCGACTCCGAACGGCTAATGTGCATGTTTTCAAGAAGCTTTACATGGCATTATTTGCGAACTCTGAGGTTTGCCATTGTCTGCAGAGAGGTGAGGGCCGAAACAGAAAAATTAATTCAACTGAAAAAGCTTTCTCAGTCAGATGGAAATTGAACCAGGGTTCTTTGGCGTATGGGTCACGCACTCTAACCACTGCGCCACGGCCGCCATATTTAAAGTTTAATCAATATTTGATATTTTTTGAGCGATGGCCGCACAAGAATTTAGCGCAAATCCGGTACAGCACTTGAAACCAAAAACTTAATACCAACCGTTAAGCATGGTGGCAGTAGTATGATGATATGCGGAGGGATTGCAGCAGCTGGTGTGGGACATTTAGCTTTTATTGGTGCTATAATAAACAGGCACGCTTATAAGAGTAAATTGGAGCATATGAAGCCTTCCGTGGATAGACCTCTGCACAAATGCACTCGTTTTTTCCACAACAGTAGATCCAACAGTGCAGAGTTCAGAGCTTGACAGAACTCTGTTAGTCAAGCAGAGCATATCCAAGTCATTTAATGATAACAAAGAAACACTGCAGAGCACTCGTCAGCTTCAAATCCAGTGTTTAAAAAACTTGAAAACGTTCAATTGCTTTTGCTTTTACTATGCTGTGCTTATTGAAAATCAAACAGCAAAACGGTTTTTTTATTGCATGAGTTTTAAAGAGATTGCAGAAATAAATTTGGATGCGCATATAAAATAGTTCTAGAACTTTTAAAGATAGATATATAATAAAACCGTTACACACAACAAAAACTACACCAAGCATTCGCGACTGCGTACAAGTGCGCATATTATACAAACAACAACATACAAAAAGACATGCGTCTCTGAAATACAGCATAAAAACGATGACAAGTAAATCCCGAAAGCCAAACGAATGAAAATAAAATGCTTCCGAAAGCAATACGAAGCAAAGCGCATAATTGTTGCTTTCGTAGTGCTGCGACAAATTAGAAAAGCAAAATGAAAATCAAAGCACTAAAATAATTTCTTATGCTTTCGTAGCACTACTCAGCAAAACAAATTCTTTTTAGTGCTGCTGCTTTTGCTTAGCCTTTCGAAGATTCAGAAAGCAAAGCAAAATGAGCAGCATATGCTTGTCTTTAAAAACTTTAGGTAGCACTACGCAGCAAAATTATCGTTGCTTTTGCTGTTTTGCTGAAAGCAATTTAAACCCTGTTCAAATCAAATCATGTTCGCCGTTTGCTTTAACAGAACAATTACTTACAGCGAAAAATGCATCAATCACATCTAACACAACAGAACCTTGCCGAAGTAATTATTTCTACCATTGGCAAATAGAAATTTTATTTTTACGAATTCGGTGCTGGGGCGAACACTAGGTAAAAATGGGTCGCTGAAACCGGATCCGTTGTCAGAATTTCAAAATGATGAAATTTTCAGCAATAGAGTTGCCACTTAATTATAATTAATAGATTCAAAATCAGCTACCCCCAAAAACGGCTAAACACGAAATCTACAGAACCCTAAATGGTCTTAATACGCTTAAGTTTTTCCTACACTTCATTGAAATATTTGGATACTTGAAATATTTGGACCGGAGCCACACCCATTTGTCAAATGCCCATCCCAGTGCCCTACTTCCCATATTCTACTTTCTAGTAGAAGGATATCACCAAGTAAGAACTCCATACATATTGAGTTTCATTGTTATACGGCATTTACTTCCAAAGCTATTCAAAGACACAGCATAACTCCAAGCGTTCTGCTGTTGTTTACATAACTTTCTAGTCAGTGCACACTTCTTTTTCAAATCGTGCCTAACATTGCTTTGGTTTTAGTTTGTTCTTGTTCTGCTACGAGTGCTCTCTGTAGTGTTGGGCTTGATTTCATTGATGAGAGCAAAACATAGCAAAAGCTTGCACTACAAACGAGTGCTTTGAAACGCATTTCAAGCGCACTCGTGCAGAGGTTCAGTGGATAGCTTGGGCCCAAGCATAGCTCGCATTAGTGAAAGATTTGTTGCTGTATTATGCTTCCGCACTTTAACTCAATTGAACATGTTTGTTAACTATTGGCATAAAAAATTGATCGTGCAGCTTCAAAGAACAAAGTCCCGGTTTACACTTGTCAAGAATTGACGGTCAATTGTTTCGAATTTCCTTTTGAACTTGACGTTTACATCAAGAGTTGACGATCAATTATATGTGTATCATATACTGTCGTCTCATTTCATATTATAGAAATGAAATGAAACGACGCCGTTGATGCACAAAACATATAGAAAAAGTTGCGGGAGAACGAACAAACACAAAACGAATTGCCCAAGGATTGACGGTACGGTCAATTTTTTTCTTTCTCTTTTGTTACAATTCCCGCACCACCGAACGCAAGACTTGATCGTCAATTCTTGACAAGTGTAAACTGGGACAAAGAATCCCTTAAAGCAGCCATAAAAATAGGCCTGGTCAGAAAACACACCACCCGAAACAGAAAATTTGGTTCTATCTATGCCACGTCAATTGACATTAAAGCATTTATTAAAGCTGGTGGAGGACCAACAAAATATAAATTTAAGTTTTCTTTTCTCAATTTTATTAGAAATCGACAAATGAAATAATATCTTGTATTGTACCACCTTGTTCAAAAATAAAGGTTCATTCACAATGTGAACCGGACTTAACTGTCCGATTCGAAAATTTTTTTTATGTTGCCACATGTGGCGTCCGTGGCGTAGTTGGTTAAAGTGCGTGGCCGCTATGTCAACCTGGAGACCCAGGTTCGAACCCCAGCAGCTACAGAAAATTATTTTAATTAAAATAATTTTTTCTGTACGGCCGCCACCTCTCTGCAGACAATGGCAAACCACAGAGAGTAATCAAAATGCCATGTAAAGCTTCTTGAGAACAAGAACATTCTGTTCATCGCCGTTCCGATGTCATCGTTAAACATGTAGGTCCGGTTCTCGGTCAATTGTGTACAAACTTAATAACACGCACAACACAATTGATCATAAGAAGCTAGGTCAAAGACCTTTCAAGGGCTGAAATGGCCAGTTATTTATTTTTATTTTATTTATATGTGGCTATGACAAGGCTGCCTAATATCTCGTTGACATTTGATAAAGTGACAGTGTTTTGTTTACACCAACTTTTTTCGTGTCTTCGATTTTTACTATGGAAGAAAAAATTGAGCAACGAGTTTGTATTAAATTTAGTGTGAAAAATGGTTTCAACTGCCCTAATACGCGAAAAAGTTGGTGAAATGGTACGGTGACTCTGCTCTATATCAGAAGGCAAACATGTGGTTTAACCGATTTGTGAGTGGCCAAGACGAAGTAGAAGACGACCCTCGTACCGGGCGGCCATCGTGTTCGACTACCGAAGAAAACGTTGAAAAAATCAAAGAAATGTTGGTAAAAAATCCCAAATTGACGATTAGAGAAGCAATTCGCCAAAAAATACCGCAGTTGTGCCAAAATAAATCATGGATTTTGCACCACGATAATGCCCCATCGCACAATGCTCATCTTATTCGTGCCTTTTTGGCCAAAAACAACACGATAACCATCCAGCATCCGACAGATTCACCTGACCTGGCTCCGTGTGATTTTTTCCTGTTCGATCGAGTCAAAAAACCGCTTCGAGGAACGCGTTTCACCAGCAAAGAAGAGGTCATGGAAAAATCGGTGAACGCTCTGAAGGCCATACCAAAAACCGTGTTCCAGAAAGGTTTCCGTGACTGAATCAAGCGCTGGCATAAGTGCGTGCAGCCGACGGGGACTACTTTGAAGGCGACAATATTGATTTGGATGAATAAACTTGTACTTTAATTATTTTCAATAAATGAACTTTTTTTTTTGAACTAGGTGGTATATAAACTTTTGTCCAGCGATTTTTATGTTTTTGATGAATCAACAGTTATTTTTGCGATAAATTGACTTTTTTGGTTTCAGTTGTTGCTTTTCATTCTGTATACTCCCATTTTATTTATAAAAGGGACTTTTGAGAGGTATATTTAAACTTTCGTCCCTGACTGTAAAATTTCTTGACTAAGTCGCTGACACATTTTTTAAACATTCTAACCCACAAGTTCGCTTTGGGACAGTATTGCAGTTCATTAAATATTAAAATTTCCTAAAAACTCTATTCAGAGTCCCTTCAAAAGGCATTATTTTTTACAACTCTCTGTTTTCACTCTAACTTATTGCATTGTTATTAAATCCACTTTCAATGAATTAAAAAGGGTGTCTTCTTGAGCTTGATATTCTTAATGCAAAAGTGTTTAGAAAGTACGTCACATTTCATACAAGTTTCACAATAAATAATTATAACATAAATATATTCAAGATATGCTGAAAACATTAAACATTTACAATATCTATTAGAATTAGAAAGTTCTTTGAAAATTTATATGAAAAACTGAAACATTTAATTGAAAAATCCAATCATAAAATTCTGTTTTTTTTTTTTAAATTTGTGAAAGTGTGCAATAGTGTTCAGAATGAAAGGTCGAGAAAACATAGAAAAATCATTTAAAATAGAAACAATTAAAAAAAAAAAAAACGATTACAATAAACACAAAAGATTAAAAATTTAAAATGAGGTAATAAGCAAAAAATTTTCCAGACATGAACCGATTAGAGAAGGATATAGCACACCGATCAGATTTTAAGAAAATACATAAAAGATTAATCGTTATAAAATCATAAAATAAATTTGAGGTGTTCGAAACTTACCGATACCATGACGGGGCGGCTGTCTTCTTAAACGACCAAGGCTTCTGTTTCGTGTATTTGTGTTAACAGCCTGAGTGAAAATTTAATATGGGAAAATATTTGTTGGGTGTTAGTTTGGTGTTTTAAGAAAAAAAAACAAAAAAAAAACAATATGAAAACATGACGACCATGTTTGAAACGAAAAAAGCTGAAAGAGCGCTGAAAAACATAACAGTACGAAAAACATGAAAATACGGACAGGTTGGGGTTCAGAAGAATCTGACATTGAAAAAACGGATGCGGTTTCATGCGACTCTTAGACTTGAATTCGAGCATCAAAACTGGAACTATACAAATAATTATTCCATGTAAAGAACACGATTTGAGTTGTTATATTAAAATCAGACTATCGTGGATTTCAATTTGGAGTTACAGATTCAGACAAATTTCGGACTGAGATTGTCTTTCAACTTTTTTCGCTTCAAGTTTTTCAACTTAAAATGCTATAAAAATAAACACGTTTTGAATTCTCGATTTTACATTTATCAACTTTTTTTTTCGTAGCTAATGGTACATTCATGTTATGCATCTACGAGATACAGGATGTTTTTTTCTCATATCGAATTTAGGTTAAATAGACTCAGCCAAGTTCAGCTAATTGCTGAAAATTTTGTACAAACACCCTGTATTAAAATGAACAAATAGTCTTAAATTAAATTTTAAGAAAAAACATAGAAATTAAAATTTTAACTTATCTTTTTATTAAGTTTCGATTCAATACATTTTTAGCTTTTTGAATTTGTTTAACATTCAATAAGAACTACGATAAATACGCAGAGGGATTTAGTAGGATAGGGGGAATGCATTCAAAGGACTACAACAACAATAACGTCAAGTAGCAATCAACCAATTTCGAATCCTTGTGGTATTCAATACATTTGAACATTTCCATACATTTTTTCTGATGCTGATATGGAAAACGAACTTTTACTTTGCAAAACGAACGAACAAAGAAATTCAACAAGAGTTGCTTCGAAGGACAAAAAGAGCTGGGCGCGGGAAGGCTGAGTAGTGTAGCGAATGAAAGTATTAGCGTGGGGGGAAGTGAAAATTATTGACACTTACACCCAGTCCACTTTTTCTGTTTCAGAAAAACAACCATTGTGGGGAAAACGAAATAATAAAATGAAATACAGGGTGATTGAGCGGCCATATTGTGTTTGTGGTCAACTTAATTAAATTTCCAAATGTCGCAAAGAAAACAAAAAAAAAAGAAAAAAAAAAAAATACAAAAACAGAAAGCAATACAAATAAACATATGGCAGTGAGTGACATTGACTTGTGTCGCTATTTGTGGCAAATTAAAAAGCCGAACGAAAACTTTTTCACAAGCAAATTAATTCAATACAAAAAAAAAAAAAAAAAATGCGTTGAAATTTTTTGTTCTTTTTCGAATTAATTTTAAATTAAAAGTAAAAGTCGCCGTGAACGCTGTCAACGACTAACCAGTTGTGAGTAACGAATAATTTATTTGAAACTTTTTTAATGGTAGTAGTAGAAGAAGAACAACAAACAGTTATGACAATTATTTACCATATTTTGGGTAATTAGTCCCTGACTGGTTTCAGCCGCCCCACTCCCGTCTCAAAGGTATACCTAATGAAAGGGAAGAAGAAGAAGAAGAGAAAAAGATAGATAGAGTTTTGTGTGTGCCTTAAAAACAAAAGTTAGATAGATAGAATTAACAGCTTGCAATAAATGAAGTAGAAGAACAAAACAAAAAAAAAAGGTATTAGAAAAATAGAAATTTTTAATCAAAGAGCCACGTGCTCCATTGGCCGGTCGATTGGTGTATTATAAGAGCCAACCTAAACACCCCGCAAATATCCCGATTAGAATCATGAAAGCAGATGATTTTCATATGAGTCAGTGTTAAATGAATGCAAGTTAATGGAAGACTTTTACCACCAGAATGTGTCACCTTTAAAGACATGCATAAGAAGAACAAACTACGAACTATCATATCATAGAATAGAGTGTGATTATTAGTCAGTGCATCTAAAAGTAAACATGCTTAACTACTTATAACTAGTAAGATACTTTCAGGACATTGTTAACTTTTGATGATTTGTCAAGATGTGTTGGTCCCAATCCTGCCACCGCAAAAATTTATTTATTTTGACTCAACAAATAAAGTTAAAGCGACGGTCATATCTGAATGAGCTAGAGGTAAGGTCTTATCTTTAAATAAAGGGTGATGTGTTAGAGATAAGACCTTATCTTTAAATTTCTGTTATATTTAATATATATGTATTTATATTAGTGTCCGACCGAATGTGAAATTTTGGCCGAAGACGAAGCCGAATGTTCGGCCAAGTGGAAGTATTCGGCCGAATACCGAAGCCGAATATTAATAAAATTTTTTTCAAGTACAAGAAATGATAAAATTTAGTACTATAAATAAAATAAATAACTGGCCATTTCAGCCTTTGAAAGGACTTTGACCTAGCTTCTTATGATCAATTGTGTTGTGCGTGTTGTTAAGTTTGTACACAATTGACTGAGAAACGGACCTACCGGTTTAACGCCGACTCCGAACGGCAATGAACGCAATGTTCTTATTCTCAAGAAGCTTTACATGGCATTTTGATTACTCTCTGAGGTTTGCCATTGTCTGCAGAGAGGTGGCGACCGTACAGAAAAATTATTTTGATTCAATTAAATTTCTGTCGCTGCTGGGGTTCGAACCCGGGTCTCCGAGTTCGTTGACATAGAGGCCACGCAGTTTAACCAACTACGCCACGGACGCCACAAAATTTAGTACCGGCTCTCGTTATTTCAGTAAAAGAAAAAACGACAAATATTAAGTTCGAGTTAAATGCATTAGTTTTTTTTCCTGATTTCTGTCAGCATTGCATTTCTGTAGCTTTTACGACTAGATATAAAATTGATTAAATTTTTTTCATGTCTTTTTGCTGAATTAAAATATTTCTGTAATTGATTTAGTAACGTCAGGATGACATAGAAGATACTTAAATCGATTTTCGATCTAGTCGAGAAAAGCGGCTTTCCGCAAAATCGCCCAAAGAAAAATCGCCAAAAAAAATAATGAAAAATCACCCAATTTTTTTCCATACAAATTTGGGTGATTTTTCATATGAAAAAACCCCCAAAAAAATTTGGCGATTTTGCATTTTTGTTGGGTAAAATTTCGTTTTTTGCTTTGGGCGTAATCTCACACAAATATGTTGGGCCAAATTTCACTTTTCGTTTTTGGGTGATTTTTCGTTTTTTTTGGGTGATCTTTCGTTTTCAATATTAAATAAGAAACGTTAATCAATCCTTCAAGATAACGGCATTTAAAGTAAAAGCAGCGGTTCTTCTTTTGTATTTGCATCATTTGCTTGAGTTTGCTTGGTCAAATCAAAGGAAATATTTAGTACCGCGCTCGCGCATCGCGACGCGGCGTATCGCGGCGCGGCGGATTACGCGTAGTGCGACGGATCGCACGCGCCACTCGTCGCCCCGCTCTGCTCCCCCCCAACACCTCCACCGTCATTTTTTCTTTTTGAAATTTTTGGATAACCAAAGAAACTTGTTGTTTTGAAAAAAAATCAGTATTTTTCCATTGTACGAAATGTTTTTATAGATTTTTAAGTAGAGATTATATAAAATTAAACTTAATTAAATTTTTAAATTTAACGCACTTCCTACACAATCAGTGGTGGATCTACATACGGGCTGAAAGGGCTTTAGCCCCCCTTGGAGAATTTTTTGTATGGAAAAAAAATGAAAAAAGTCCAAAAAGACGTTTCAGCTCCCCTTTGGCATTGCCCCCCCCCCCTTTCGCGAATCCTAGATCCGCCACTGTACACAATTAAGATTGATTATTAACGTAGTAGTGCAATTTAAAAATCAGCTTACCCAGTACCTTTTATCGTTGCAATAATAGTTCTAATAATAGTTTTCGTGCTAATAACAGTGGTTAATAAATAACTATATTAATAAAAAATAAATAAATAGTATTTATCTCATCAAATGATTGAATTAAAATAGACTTTTAAAAACAAAATACTGGCCTTGAAAATGCTCATTTCGTACAAGGGACTTTCGTATCTTGTGTGGGAACACAATGTAAAATATTGGGCGATTTTTCATTTTTTTGGGTGAATTTTTGTTCTTGTTTTTGGGTAATTTTTCCAAAAATTTTTGGGCTTTTTTTCGTTTTCTTGTGTAAAATTTCGTTTTTCGTTTTGGGCGATTTTTCATAAATTTTTGGGTCATTTTTCATTTGAGTGATTTTTCTTTTTTTTTTTTGGGCGATTTTGTGGAGAGCCGAGAAAAGCTACAGAAATTCAATACTGACTGAAATCTCGCAGAAAATTTCTAGCGTAAAGCCCCTTTTCAATAGCGCGTGAGATGCGTTGCATTTTACGCTGCGGAAGCTGCGGAAAAAAATCAATTTCCAATAGAACGTGTGCGTGAACATATGATTGCCGCACTTTTGCCAAGCGAAGCATAATTTTGAACAGTAAATTTTGTAAGTAGGGTTTTGTATGCGATATTTTGTTTGAGTACGACTGAACTTCAAATTTTTACAATCAAGGCATGACACAATCAACTATACACTAATGTTTAAAAAAAAAAACTCATTTGAGGACATTTTTCAATTTTTATTAAAAAGTATTCGCACTAGTACCAATTACCTTGTAGTTAGTTCTCAATAGTTACTTCGCACAACACTTGCTAAAAGAAACAGCTGTTTCGATTTCAATAGCTGTCAAATTTTCACGCATATGAAACATTAAATTTTTTGAATATTTTACGCTGCCTGCACATGCACGCTGTTTATTGGAAACAGTTACGTATGTTTTCATGCATTGATTGTTGGCGTAAATTTATGCAACGCATCTCACGAGTTATTGGAAATGGGGCTTAAGGTAGGATATCTGGTTCAAGGCAGAAAAAAACGCAAATTTTTAAAGTCGTGTAACGTTCTAGTAGTCGTAGTCGTTTTTTTGATGTATCAATGTAGGGTTTTTTTTTATTCAAAAATAGACGTAATTTACTTGTGATTTCTTTTTGGTTTTGTGTAAACATATATATTTTACCCCCCCTCGCATAGCTTTCAAAATGGCTCCTCAAAAAAAAGTTGTCTGAGTAATGACACGTTTCAAAAAAATTGGGACCACCTATTGACTCGCTGTTTGATGGATATCGTCGGAAATTGTGTCAGGCAGGTCCTTTACCTCGGAAATACCGGAAATGTCAAATTTGACAAAATGGCGCGCATTTAAAAATAAAAAAATCCAAAAATCGACCTATTTTTTTGGGGGTTAATTGCCTCATCCCCGTCAGGAGGGGGGGATTTTGGCCGATTTTACAGGTAAGGTACCAGCCCAGGATGATAACGGTTAAAATGACACCAGCCGCATATCTCTATCTAGTCTAGTTTTTGACAAAACGTGTCATTAAAAGAAAGAAAAGTCATTTCGAGAAAAACGCATTTAAAGTTTTATTTAACAAAATTTTTAAATTTTTTAGTGAATAAATCATTTTAAAGAAATCCAAATAATCAATCTGCCAATCCTGGACCATACAATAAGCCTTCAATTTCTTCAAATTCAAAATTTTTTTTAACCAGATATCCTACCTTAACTCGGTTTTTTTTTTATATCATGTATGATCAATCGAAAGCAAATGAGACGGTGGGGTAAAAATCAAAAATGTTTGAGTTTTCTGCCAGTTCGTTCAACATATACGATCTTATCAACCCATGTCGGTCGGACCATGATACCTGATTATAAGGTAGGGTCACATTTCTAATTGTTGTTGTTGCTTTTTTCGTTTGACGTTTGTAGCTTCTACAGCTTTGTTGTTGCAAAATTGCTCATTTGAGCCGCCATCTTAAAATGAGCTTACCTTGTAATTGTATCATGGGTCGGTCTCACTGCATTTATCATTTGAATAAAGTTTTCAAAGAGAGAAAACCAACTTATGGAAGAACAGAAGAAAGAGAAAAACAAAACCAACAAGTGTTTCAAGTATGGAATTTCGAACAGAATTCATCGAATTATATTGAAATTTTCCTAAAGTTTAAATTATAAAAAAAATTTGTAGTCTTTACAGAGCAAAAATATTCGGCTATTTAGGCCGAAGCCGAAGCCAAATATACGGTCCGACACTAATTTATTTTATATTATATTAAAAATATTTGACCATTTCAGCCCTTGAAAGGATTTTTACCGAACTTCTTATGATCAAATTGTGTTGTGCGTGTTATTAAATGTTTCTACACAAGTGATCGAGAACTGGACCTACTAGTTTTGTGTAGTTGCAACGTCAATTTGAAATTTTATTTAAATTCTAACATTTTATTATATTAATATATACATAATTTTTAATAGAAATGAAAGCATGTTAAATAAGTTGAAACTGAAAGACGGCTATAACCGGCATATATAACATATATAGTGCAAATAAGTTACCGTTATTTCGGAAGCTACAATACATCTCACACCAAAACTATTTTGCAGCATAAATGCAGCCGCCACTGTATTACGCTGCAATAACAACACATTTTAATGAATGTGGGGAATGCAACAGCGAATTTTGTTCAAATCGTTTTGAAATGTGTGTTTCTCATTGGATTTACATCAATTTGTTTTAACAATAATTATTTAATGTGAAAAAATAATACTTTCTTAATAATAGTTGTGCAGTAGTGCAGATCCAAATATGTGGTACCTGAGATACCTGTGATACCTGAGATCTTTTTTTTAAATTCCCCACACAATTTTTTCATAAACAGCCATTGTGTGATTATGGCTGTAATAGAATTAACTCGAAAATTCTTATAGTCCACTTCACTTAAAAATATTTCGTTTTTTAATGTAGGAAACTAGTTTTTAATTCACAGCTTCGAAAAATTTTTGTTCTCAATCTTTACCTTAACATTACTCCATAGATATTCTATTTGGTTATAATCGGAACTTTAAAGTGGCCAATTATCTATAAAGTTTCCTAAATATACAAATTAATCCATTCTGTCATCAGTTCTGATCAGAGGCAAAGCTCAACGCCAAGCAAATAATTACCATACCATAACGCTATCCACACTGATACTAAGTATTTTTGCACAAGAGCACAACGAAGAGCTCCGGATCACGAACACCCTTTTATTTCGCCTTAAAAAGAACAAAGCGGCATTAGCAGATGGCTTACTTACTGAGCTCTTCAAGAATACAACCGAAGCTCTATTTAAATACATTCATGACCTTCTATGCATGATATGGTCGGAAGAATGCATTCCAAATGATTGGAACCTCAGTGTGCTCTGCCCAATCCACAAGAAAGGCGATCTCACAATTTGTGACAACTACCGTGGGATAAGCCTTCTTAATATCGCATATAAGGTCCTGTCGAGCGTACTATGTGAAAGACTAAGGCCCATCGTAAACTAGCTAATTGGGCCTTATCAGTGTGGCTTCAGACCTGGCAAATCCACCATAGACCAGATATTTACGCTACGACAAATCTTGGAGAAGACCTTAGAAAAACAAATCGACACACACCATCTTTTTGTCGATTACAAAGCCGCCTTCGACAGTCCAAGAAGGATTCATCTATATTCCACTGTGTCTGAATTTGGTATTCCTGCAAAGCTCAAACATCTTTATAGAATGACACTGAGCAACACTAGCAGCACAGTTAAAATCGGGAAGGATCTCACTCCCCCATTCGATACTAAACGAGGTTTTACACAAGATGTGACCCTATCATGTGACTTTTTCACCCTAAAGATGGAGAAGATTATCCGACTTCTGATTTGAGATGTATGTAGAGACACGATATTCTACAAAAGTACTATACTGCTGGCGTATGCTGATGATATCGATATTATTGGCCGAAATACGCGCGAAATCAGTGCAACATTTTCCAGATTAGCGAAAGAGTCGAGTCGAATGGGTCTTGCAGTGAACGCAGATAAGACGAAATACCTAGTGTCAACAAATAAACGTGTTCCAGCGTCTTGGAAACCACGTCACTGTTTACAACATATCCTTAGAGGTTGGTTAGAACTTCATCTACGTGGGATCCAGCGTAAACTCTTCCCACAATGTCAGTATTGAGATAAGACGAAGGATAAATCTTGCCAACAGGTGTTACTTTTTTAGTCATTGCCTAAAGATAATTGAGAAGTAGAGCCCTGTCTCGACGAACAAAACTAACGCTCTATAAGTCATTAATCATGTCCGTCCAATTATGTATATCCAGCACAACCCTGGACGTTGAGCAGTTCTGATGAAAAGACTTTGGGATCCTTCGTAAGATCTTCGGTCCAATCTATGTCAATTGCGAGTACCGAATTTTATGGAACCACGAGTTGTGTGAGCTGTATGCTGACATCGACATAGTTAAGCGCATTAAAATCGAGAGGCTCTGCTGGCTAGGTCATGTTGAGCGGATAAAAAACGACGCTCCAGCGGAAAAATATTTGTAATTTTTTGGTTCAATTTGAATTTAAAAAAATTGGAAAAATATTTGTTTCGGTGCCCGGTGATGGTCAGTGCAGAAGAGGACGTCAACATCTTCATTGGAAAGATCAAGTGTTGGATAACCTAACTACCCTTGGTGCTCCCAACTAGCGCCAGCAAGCACAAAACAGAAATGGTTGCCGCAATTTCTTAGACGAGCAACGGTTTTAAGCCCCAAATAAGTTAATAAGTAAGTAAGTAGACACGCCCACAGAGGTTAACATGAAAAATGTTGCAAATTTACCAAAATGGTACTACATACATAAATATGCTTCAAGAGTAAAAAATTTGTTCAGAATTAATATATGGGTTATACATGGTTAATATGTTAATGGTAGGCCGTCGCATGTTATCGTGGTCTGATCGAAATAAAATTCCGAGTATTTATCTATATATACTGGTTATACATAAAAAAAGAGTTGGCTGTGTCGTGGACACACCCGTAGGTTTTGACGTGACGGTGCTTTTTTATACTCCTATTTCATGTCCAAACACTTGTTTTAATCCATGACCAAATTCTTGACTCCATCAAATATACCGAATCCCTTTGCTAGTTTGGAAAGGTGTGTTTTAAATGTGTCTTAATTTTTGTCTTAATCCATATCCTAATTCATGTCATAGTCCTTTTCCGGTTTCATAGTCTGATTTCATTGTGTTATTTTGTTGTTTGTGAGCAGTGTTAGTTCCCAGCAGTTATTTTGGAGTCAATTGAAAAAGTGAACTAGTTCATTACTAGTGCAGTTCGCAGTAGCTCTGAAAAAGTGCAAAATGCGTTCAGTGTTGAACAGTTATCTTTGCTTTTGTCTTCAAAAGTATTGCTGAAAAAAATAAACGCGTTCTGGCTACTTTTTAAAATTTGCTGCGCACAAGAAAAAATAATAAAAAAAATATGTTTATAGACAAAATGTTTTCTGGAATGTGGATGGAAAAGATGGTGATCTTTAGGACCTTTCGGTTGCACTAAATTTTTACACTTTTAATATGTTCACTTTAAAACTAGTTAAAAAAGAACCACTTTCAGGCTACTGCGAAAGCAACCAGTTTAAAAATGTTCCTAATGCAACTAGTTCAAATATGTGGAAAAAGGAGTGTTTCTGGGGACAATTGTCTTTTCCTATGCCATCAACCCGCAAAAAGCGTCAGTTCTTTCAATGTTAAAGGGTATTGCAGTGGAACTAGTACTGGTCCTTTTTGGAACTAGTTTAGAACTATTTCAAATTTGGTCCACTTTTCTGCTGGGTTACTACGAAAAAAACTGTTGAAATCATAACTAACTCGACTTTTGTTGTTGTTTGTCGTTGTTCTTGTTGTTGTTGCTTTTGTTGTTGATAATGTTGTTATTATGGTCTCCATTGGTTGTGATTTTCCTTGGTACATTAACTTTGCCTTAGCTGCATGCAATTAATCTAGCCAAAGTGATGCATATGCGTCAAATTAGGCGGTTCCCTGAGGGGCCTCATGACGCCGTTAATTTCTTTGTTATTTTTATCATGTGCCCGAAGTCCTCACCTTCATTTTCGTTCCTTATAATTTACCGTTACGCCAGTAGTCAAAGAGTTAAAATTCCATGCAACGTTTTTTCATGGTTGTAGCATTTTTACTGCATTATGTGGTTGCCACCCTGAAATCATGACGATAAGAATTTTTTTGTAATTTAATTCTTAGGCGTAATAAGACATCTTTGCTGTCGTAACACGAAATGTACCGCAGCACGTCTCCTAAATGATTAATAATTCCATGCAACGATATTACATTTCTGCTACATAAGCAGCTATATTCACAACCTGGTGACGTCAGAATTTTTTTTTATTTTTGTCATAAGGCCAAGTATAAATCCTTCATTTTCCTTTTTAAACTTTTATCGTAGCTTATTTACTGACGAAGTTAAAATTCAATGCAACGCCGCTGCATTGTCGACCTTTGAGCGGCTCTCTCTGTGCCTCCATGACGTCAGAAATTGTTTGTTTAATTTTGTTGTAAGGGCTTAGAATAGGCCTTTATTGGTGTATCATATTTTTAATCCTAGCACTAATACTCAGCGAGTAATAATTCCATGTAACAAATTTTCAGTTGCGTTGATTAAGCAGCTCCCAACACGCCCCAATGACGTTTTGAATTATTGTTTTGTTTTTATAATGAAGTGAAAGAATTAACCTTTACGGTCTTACTACTTTTTCAATCATAGCTCTTACACTCAGCGAGTAACAATTCAATGCAACGCCGATGAATTTTAAAAAAATGCATTTCAAATGCAAAACGTAACTTCCTTACGTCAAAAAGATGGTGGGTAGTCCACTTAAATCCGACTCTTTTTTCCCATACAAGTAACAACCTGCTTAGGTTTCACATACAGACCTACGAAAATTCCATTCCTCATTCTGGAAGTTTGATTTTAGGTTATATAATTCTCAGACCATGGTATTATAAGAGCATTTTTGAAGAAGAAAACCAATTTTTCAAACTCCATGAGTATTTTATTATCGTAGATCCATCACAAAGCAACAGACATATTTACCATCACATATCCTTAGGATAACTTCGGTCGTGCCCTTTGGAATTCTCCCCATTATGATTTTTCCCAAGTTTTTTTTTTTAAACTGAAACATGCTGAGGTTTCACTTTACCATCGTACTTGGCATAAGCTTTTTGTCTGAAAACTCAAATGAACGGACATGCTCTGGAATTATTACACTAATGTTGGAGATTTTTCCCTTGTTTGTTGTACTTGAGTAAAATGTCAAAAGATCAAAGAGAAAAAAAAAATTACAAATAACTTCGCTCACTTTAAATTGCCGATATAAAAAACAAGGATATTGAGATGGGAAATACTTTAAATATGTTCAGTGTGCAATTAATAATATAAGCAGAGACATTGAGGTAGAAATAGTTTGAAAAAACTAACTACTTTTCAAATAAAACGAACCAAATATCAACTAGTTGCTACTTAAATCAATCAAACAAGATCAGGCAGAAAAACACTTTTATTGTGCAAACGTCTTAAAGTGAAATACATTGGGTGAGAGGCTGGATGAGTTTGGACTGAATGTGAGGCTAATAATACACCAATCGACGCAGTAGTAGTGTGAGCAACAAGCCAACTACAGAGCGTTTAAACATCAATCAACAGTAAGTGTAACAGTCAAAGATACGAACCAACGGACTTACCTTCTTAACACTACGTGTGGTTGAAAAACCGTCTCCGCGGCGGTAATTATCGCCCTGTAGGAAAACGTAATGAAAAGAAACAAAAAATATTAGGATTCTTGAGAAGATATGGAGCCTAGGAACACTTACCATCACTTGGTGTGATCGCAATGTACCAAAATTATCGCGACCACGATATGTTTCTCGAGTATTATAGCTGTCCGGTTGGAACTGGAAGAGCGTTTCGGAGTTGGCACCATGATGATGCATGGGCTTGCGCAGTGTATTCTTTGGCGAATGTTGAATCTTGTTCTGACTGGGTGGCTGAGGCAGTAGCACGGGCTCGGCATAGGTCACCTCTTCAACTTGAGGCAGTAGTTTTGGTTCGGCTTGAATTCTAGTTTAGTTGTAAAGCAAATAATTCATTTATTGTCTGGAACTTATGCTCATGGCACTGTTGACTTACCTGTTTACGTTTTGTCGTTGCTCAAAGTATTCATATTCCGTATCGGGATATGGCAGATTGTCGTCCTCGTCCTTATGGCAACGACGTCCACAGAAATAGCCTGTAAAGAAGCCCACCAAAAGCGAGAAAATGGAACCAGCCAACACAGCCATTACCAGCGTTTCGACCGTGTATTGTGCATTGATAATATCTGCTGAAATTTGTGGACCTTTAGTTGTTGTTTTTTTTTTTTCGTATTGGTAGTGTTTGTGAGGTTTAAAGTAGTTGATGTTATGTTTTGTTGTTTGATTGATTGATTGATAGATTGGCCGTTGGTGCAAATTTTGAGGTTTGTGGTTATTTGTTGGGCACAATCAATAACACGACAAACGAACGATTCGACATAAAATACAGAGAATAATACGAAAAAACGGAAAAAGATAAAAGAAAAGAAAGAAGAAAAGTACACATCAATATAAAACATCACATCGAATACTGAAATTGGCTATTAATACAAATATGATTAGCGAAATTTTATAAAATGTTTGGAGATTATAATGTAAGGATGTTAAATTGTGTCACGAATCACTATGAATTATGGTGGTGAATTCATGCAATAAACTACGTGACAACCATAGCAAAATTTTAATTATTTGTAAGGATTTATAGATAATTTACAATATCTGTCTTAAAAATAAAATCACTTATGTTTAACAGAAAAAATATAAAGCGGCAGCCATCATTGTCTTTATAATGTTAGTAGCAGTAAAAACCCTCAATAAGTCAAAGATAGATTTACATAAGTTCTAATGTATTCATAATTTTAGTTTTAAAATACTAAGGATACCAAAAAGAGTACTCCCTTTTCTGAATGTTCAAAAAATAAATATGAAACCTCACACACTAGTATAAAATTTTACACGTAGAATTTTTCGGCCCCATACAAATGTCTTTTTAGGTGGTCCCAAAAATGACTAAAATGGCCTTTAAGTCATAACTTTATTATTTGGTTACATTACAGCAATACCACAAAAAAAATTCATATGAGGGGGTGAGTATTTAAAACTTTGTTTTTCGACAAAACTTAATGTGCATACTTGTGACCAAAGCATACTCATTATACCATACTCATAATCGCATATTCACCAGGCGACATCCATGATACCAAACTCATTCTACCGTACCGATAATACCTGCCCATCATACCACATACATTAGGCTATACCTATCAGAGATTTGCATAAGACCATTCGTAATTTTTTGCCAATCGAATAGCATTCGTCGTGAAGCACAATCGCACACAAAAATTAATACCGCTCGAGTTCGTAAACAACGATTGGTGCTAAGCACAGTTTGTCACGATTGCGAATCAATACAAAGGCAGCATCCACACCATGATACAATTATACAAGGTAGGAGTGACAGTTTTTTCGTCTTGTAAAGACTGTCCAAAATAGTATAAATTAGAGAACGAAATGCAGAAAATAAAATAGAAAGTAAAATGTACAGTCGGTGCAGGACACTCGTGAGAAAATAGCCATTTGTCACTCTTACCTTGTATAATCAGGATCCAGACAATGCAGACATTCGGATGATTCGCTTAAAACTCGAGTGTTTGCTGCTGCATGAATCTTTGTTGTTTTGATACTTCTTTGCCGTTCTCCAGCAGTGCTTTGTGTTGTTTGTTTCCTTTTGCTTTAATATTTACCATTTTTTTCTTGGTGCGAATGGACACAAAAGCAAATTCATTGCTTTTGGCGAATGTTGCGAATGTCTTGCTTCTTTGGAAATTCGTGTGTCGTAGGCAGTCGTAATCGTGAGCGCTCACTCTATGGCATTCGTACCACAACGATTGACACATGTAGTCGCGCATTAATTTAAATGCAGAAGACACATTCGTAGCTCGTATATTGATACGACATTCAAACCACAATTTGAATGAACTCAAACTGTTGTCTGATATTTATCGTAGAAAACCAATAAAAAAAAACCTATTTTATTATACCCATAATACCAAACCGATCATAAAAAACCCTTATACGATATAGGGTACGATATATCGAATTAAATCCATCATACGAGAACCATTTTATTTATACGAGAACCATCATATCAAACTCGTTGTACCATGCCCATCATACCAGAGCAAAAATACCTTAGTCCTTCTGTTAAAAATTGAACCGGACTGTGCGAATGAATTAACAGTTGTTATACAGCTTATCATTTTGACGTAGAATACGTCATTCTCGGAGGTAAGTAGGGGTGTTGATAGTGATCAGGTGTCGGTATTTATATAACTTTTTGAGTCTTTGGTGGGCCTAAAGTACTGATCGTACAATGTTGATGTTAGTACTTGTTGGTCTGCTTGATCCTCAATGCGACAAAAATTCATGTTTGAACTCTCTAACTTATATAAATTTTACACAATTACGTGAAATATAAAGCCAACATTTGATGTTTTTGTTTACTTAAGTTTGCTACCTATTTATCGACAGTTTCCGGTTTTATCGACAAAACCAAAAAATTTGTATGGGATCCCCCCTAAGGAGTGGTCGGAGGAAACAGGTGTCCAAGACAAAAATGATCCTTTTGCAAAAGTAATGCGGGTCGGTGATACATATTAACCCTCTCCGGCACTCTCTTAAAGGTCATATGGTCAGGTGTATGGAATAAAGATACAAAAACCATAAAATTTGTATGGAAGCCCCCTAAGGAGTGGTCGGAGCAAAAATGTTTCAGGGGCAAAAATGTTTCTTTTGCAAAAGTAATGGGGGTCGGTCATACATATTAACCCTCTCCCACACTCTTTTAAAGGTCATATGCTCAGGTGTATGGAATAAATATTTTGCTAAATATTTTTTAAAAAAGATGTCATAAAAAGCGAATTGAATAATTCTACGTTTTGTGTTACGACATAGTCGAAAGTACTGTATCTTGTTTTTTTTTTTGTTTATTTTTGAAGGCTGATAGCAATGTTATAGGTTCGGGCGGTTATTTTAAGCACGATCTGTCATGTACACGGAGAGAAATAATGTTCTTATATTAAGCAAATATTTTCCTTGATCTAAGAAACTTTAAAATTAAGAATCATTTGCTCAAATCAAGCAATAAACTAAAATTTAAAATGAGCATTTATTTTAGTAAAATTAAGAAAGAATAAATGATTGGTTGAAACAGCAATAAAATACTTGATACTAGTCCTTGAAAATAATTATCTTTAAATTAAAAATTATCCTATATTTCAAGCAAAACTTCAGTCAAATTAATTTCTTGGATCAAGCAAATTCTTGTCTTTATAAGAAAAAGAAAAACCAAAGCATTCTAATATTAAAAAAATTGTTTATTTGGACGAAGCAAATTCTTCTCAATTCAAGGACAATAAATTCCTCAAATCGATCAAACAATTCTCGTTTTCAGCAAAATGTTTACTTGAACCGAGCAAATTATTCTAGTTTTCAGTAAATTCTTTACTGGCATCAAGCAAATTGTTTTCAATTCAAGAAAAATAAATTTCTCAAATCAAGCAAATAATTCAAGTTTTCAGCAAAATGTTAACGTAAATTGAACAAATTATTTTTCACTTCAAGCAAATATTAGATTTGAATCTAGAAGAAATATTCAAGCGAATGTTTCTTGAATTAAGCATTTTTTTCTTAATACCATGTGTTTTTAATTTGCTCAATTCTAGCAAAATAATGCTTGAATTGAGAAATTTACGCTTGAGAGTAAACTGATAGCCTATTTGCTTGATTCAAGCATAGAATGCTTGATTTTTTTCTCTCCGTGTGTAATCTTAACATATATATATGGGGCGTTCTTTATCAAATCGGCCACTCCCCCCCCCTAAACATCTGAATTTTGTGATAAAAAGTTCCACGGCGGCTTAAAGTTTTCCCTGAAATCTCTTTTTTTTTGCTGCCATTTGGCGCTCTTGAAATTTTTTATAATTTAGAGGTGTTTTGGCCACTTTTTCGGACAAAAATGGCTACGCAAAAAAGAAACGTTACAAAAATTGGGTTAGGTTAGTTTTTTTTTCTATTTAATAATAGAATCTTGTTCCTACACGCAAAGAAATTTTTCGTTTACCACAACTGAAAAATTCACCAACTATACTTCGTTTGCGAGCTGTATTTGCCGCAAACGAATATTCAGTTGTCACAACTTAAAAATATATCTTATATATATACATATATACCGCAAGCTATTTCGGTCATTATCATTTATTATATTAAAAATCTTTCTTTTTATGTCCGTCGGTCTTCTTATGGATTGCACCTCCGTTGTTATCTCCGTCAGGGTATTAAGCAAACTAACAATTTGCTTATATAGTAACAATTTGTCCAAAAAGTAACTCTAAACTATAAGCGTTATGTTTATACAACGAAGGGAAAAATAAACAAAATTTCCAGTTGGGAAAAACGAAGTTTTCAATTGCTGCAATTTAAAAGTCAAAGTTTATGACAAACGAAATTAATTTCCTGCAACTATATGACGCGTTTCTCGGAACTGAACTGTTATTATGACAACTGTTTAAACGTTTGCAAATAACGATTTCAAGCACGACAAACGAAGTTCGTTTGCGGCAAACTGGCGATAAACGTTTTTTTTCTTTGCGTGTAACTTAAAAATATTTTGTAAAGTGTAAATTTTTCTAAAAAGTTATCTCTTATCAGCAAAAGTGGATCCAAAAAATATTTAATGTTCAAACTAAAATGGTTTGTTATTCAAAAATAAGGCACTTAAGGGAAACATTTTATAAAACAAAACGTGCTTACAATTTGTCAAAATATAAGTACAAATTAAAAAAAAACATTTCAGAATTCAAAGGTTTTGATTAATTTCCTTGTCTTAGTATGTTTGCAAAATAAAATTCCTAAGAAAAAAAAACTAATAAGTGGCAAATGTATTGAACGTCACTTTTAAGATACCGGCTGAAGTATTCATTTTGTATTTCGTTTTTGTTTATTTAAGAGTAAAATAGCAAAATTAACGCCTGCTGAAAGAGCACGAAAATATCAGGAAAAAATAAAGCTAGATAAGGAACGAAATGAAGAATATAAGCGAAAGCAAAAAGAATGGTACCTGAAATGGAATGACTTTGACCTGATTTTTGCTTTTTGTTTTTACTAACTGATATCGTCCATTTCACATTGAAGTGATCAGTTGCACTGACCATCTCCAATTTCTCTCAAATATTCTTCTTGCATTGGTTTATTGATTTGAAAACCAAATTCGAAGTTATAAATTTTTAGAATAATTGT
This sequence comes from Pherbina coryleti, assembly GCA_943735915.1. Classification (NCBI taxonomy): domain Eukaryota; kingdom Metazoa; phylum Arthropoda; class Insecta; order Diptera; family Sciomyzidae; genus Pherbina; species Pherbina coryleti. Next base: position 142,496,587 of record OX030948.1, on the reverse strand, counting down.
TCGCGGCCAAAATAGGGTCTATTTGGAGACAAAGTAGCTCAATCAACTTAAGACCGATTACCGGTAATATAGTATCATTGGAAAAGTTATTTCATCTATTGTGAGGAAAAGTACAAAATTTTTGAATATATTGCAATAAGTTTACTCATTCTTAATTTGTTTAAGTTTAACACCATGCCAGCAACACGTGCTATAATTTTTTTCTTTTTTGTAATTTTAATTTTTTTAAGTTTTTACAATGAGTTTTTTAAGTTTTTACATTTCCAATGATATAAAAAGAAGATGTGGTTTTAAAGGGTTCAGAAGTTATATTGTAAAACGTGAAGTCTTAATAAATTTACAATACAACTTCAGCTAGCTATTGACTTCTTCAATTTTTTGAAAAAAAAAAAATAAAAAAAAAGTTGGATGAAAATTTTATGTATAGCTGAATTAAATATATACTTTATATCAACTTTTTATTTTTATTTTTTTGTTTTGTAAAAGAACCTGTTTTTTGTTAAACTCCCAATTTGATTTACATTATTTGGTTAAGCGCAACAAAATATATTGAACGTCACAAAATGTATTGAACGTCACTTTGTTGTTTTTTCTGAAATTGCTTATTATTTAACACTTTTCTATTATTCATTGCTGCAAGTCTACTACTTTCCAAATAACTTCTACGTTGATGTCTTTTTGGTGAAAAATTTTAAGTTTTTCCCGTTAAAATTGTAAAATAAGTAGGTATTTTTGGTAAAAAATTATTATTTCTGTAATTGAAATGGCGATTTTTGCAAAAGCTGATTTAACTGATGAAATAACGTTACAAACATCACAGTAAGTTTTAATCTGCAAAATTTTTATATTTTTAGTGATTTTTCTCGTATATCTGCTTTGTGACGTTCAATACAAAAATCGAATAAGAAACAAAGAAAAAATGCAGGGCCTAAAAACAATTTCGAATTCTCTATTAATTTTCACTTAATTTGACTACTCTAACGGGAAAATTTTAAAAACTTTAAAAACCAAACATGAAACCTCTTTGTGTACGTTTTTTTTTGCAATCGACCCATATTAATGTATAAATGTTTTTTTTTTAATTAAAAAAAGAGATTTCAAGGAAAATTTTAAGCCGCCGTGGAACTTTTTATCTCAAAAATTCAGACGTTTAGGGGGTTGCCGATTTGACAAAGAACGCCCCATATATTGCTTGGTTAGCAAAGTTGGTTAGCAAAGAAATGGTTCTCTATCGAAAATCGAACCAAGCTACGTTTTCCAATGCCCATGCTAGCTTTCCAGTAGAAAGTCCTGGCCAATTAGTAATTCCGTACTGAGTTTTATTGTTATGCGATATTTCGTTCCATAGCTATTCGATATCTAAAAATTTGACTTGTATAGACGGAACCACACTCGCTTGTTCAATATCCGCTCCAGTTTTCTATTAGAAGGACATCTCAAGTGGTAACTTCATTCTGAGTTTCAATGATTCGTGGCTTGTATGGGCGGAGACACACCCTTTGACAAGGGTGTATAAAACTTTTCCCAGTATTATAGCAGATGAATTTTGAGGAGATTAGTCATATAAAAGTTTTTTGCTGGTATGGTAAATACTGGCCTCGCGAAGTCTTTCAGAAGAAAATTTTGAAAGCTTGGTTGTAATCGGTGGAAATAACTTAGCTGAGAAGTTTCTGCTTAAATTTGAAAAATATTTTAATATTGTTTGTTATATTGTATTATTTTTATAAGAGTTTAGTTGTATTTCATTCAATAAAAAATATTTTGCATTGCTTCATAATGCATTTTTAGTGATAATGCAATGATAAAACTACAATTCATTTTAGTGATAATGCAAAAGTAGTGCATTACTTATCATAAACTTCAGTGATAATAAAATATTAATGCATTATTTTGATAAGATATTCGTGCAGTGCAAAAAATAGTGCATTAAAGTAATTATAGTTAATTATAATGAAATAATTTGTGCATTTTGAAAATTAATTGCTGGCATCGAAAAAATGGGCGCGCCATCTTACATGCAGCTCGAAGCTGGTGTTGTTCTTCAATTACACACGATAGATCATGAAAACCTAGTACGAAGTCAACATCCTCTAATAGTCTGATTTTATAATAGTTGTTGACATTTGTGTAGGGTGTGAAACCTCCCATAAAACTAATGTTTTTTATAATATAGCTTTATATGTTAGATAATACGAAAGGCCATGGAAACTTCATCATATTACAACATGTTTTAAAAAGGCTTTTACAGGCATATCAGCCCTGGCTATTTGTATTATACTTTTCTATACCACTAAAATTAACATTTCTAAGGATTGGAAAATCCGAATTGAAAAAAGCAACTTTATTCCAAACAACGTAGGGAATCAGCTATTATTATACAAGAACTAATCGAAGTAGATAAGAACTCAGTTACTAATTTAAGCGTTCCCTCTGTCAAAAATAACTTCTGGGTAACTTTCTCGGCATATTTGGCAGTATAAGTAGAACCAAAGTAGCTTGACTGTATCACAATGAAAAGTCATGCAAGGACTACTGATGAGTTGGTGTAGCGGCCAACGAAACAGTCTGTATAGTCAAGCTGTGTGATTTGCTCTATACAGAGCCTTTCTTGTTGTTGTTGGATGTTGTCTTTTTTGTCTTCATGTAGTCTTGTTGTCAACATACTTGGCCTAAAGCTCAAATTTGTTTTCAATTTAAAATAATGAAAGGTCATATTCAAATATAAAGATTAAAATTATACAAAAATATTAAAGGGAATATTTCAAATAAGGATGGTGGCTTGACAAAATATTTGTTTTGAATCTATACAGCTTCAAATAACTAAAAAGAATAGAAAATGAGCGCTATCATCTCAGACATAAATTAAGTGCATAAAAATTTACTAACGTCAGCTTGTTTGAAAAAAAAATAATTGTATATATATTTCGTTCAGTGTATGCTACATAATCTAAATAAATACGATAGTAAAAATATGTTTTAACATGAACAAACGAGTAAAAGTACACATCTGTGCGACAAAATATTCCAATATATTTACAATGATGGCCAAAACAAAACGATAAAAACATAAAAAACATGAAATTGCATCCGTAGCAGCCGGAGCAACAGAAACATTTTGCATAAATACAACAACGAGCAACACCTAAAGCAAAAACAAACAACAGACAGCGGCAGGCAGAAGCCATATTGTTACCTTCAAAGTTCTTATCCTGCATGATATTGATGATTTCTTGATCCTTGCTCTGACGGCGAGAATCCAATAAATCCATATCATCGCGATAACCTTTCTGCTCGCCAACATTTGCATCCTTCGAGCTGATTTTACCTGTGGATGAAGTTGAAAAAGAGAAAAAAAAAACATTAGTGGGAGAGATGGGTGAGTGGGAGAGATGTGAGTGTGCTATTTCATCATGATGTACACATAGAAGACACGCAGTTGGCCAGATGCAGGCGAAAGTTTTTTAACTGTTGAAGTGTCTATGGCCGGCAGGACTTAAAAAGTTCTGACCAACAGTTCGCGTGCTTAAAGTTGCTTGATATTCACCTGAGGGGCAAGCCGCATGTTGACCAGTTGCCACATTCTGATAAAAATAGTTTTCCTCCAGCCAGCGTGGCGCACCATGGGAACGACATTTGCCAGCAATTTTGTCCCAGGCGCAGTACGGATCCTGCAAGGCAACGCATTCGCTGTGTAGAAGGAAATGAAAAAAAAGTAGATGTAGGAAATTGCATTCATTTTATTGTGAAAAGGGCGGAAAATGCAGCCGTTTAGATTTTAGTCATTTTTTAGTTGCTGTTGTTGTTGTTTTACCTGCAGCTTGTGATTTTGTCATTGTGACAACGATGCAATTTAATGGCGATCACTTGACTATCGGTCACAATGATTAATTTGCCATCATCATAGCTGCCGTCCTTCGGTTGGTCTGTAGTATTCAAGGAAGAAAATAAATTAATTTCAAGGAAAACACTTTTGTTATCCTTGATATCCTTACCGTATTGCATTGTGCGTACGATTTCCATTGTTCTTATCGGTTCACTTTTTGGCAACACATCAATCTCTTCTATCACCACCGAAGATACCTTTTTGTCCGAGTCAGCCGATTCAGCATTTACGGATTTTATAATTTTACCATGATCTGAATAGGAAAAGAAGGGGAGAAAAAAATAAATTATTTCAATGATATGCGTTGATTGAATATATGTGTTATTTTCATTATAAAGTTGTCAAGGTTAGATGTATCTTTAAAAATCTCTCAAGCGCAGACTACTTAGTAGAGGATAAATAACCACAATAAATTTTTTTCTATTTAAGTTTAAATATTGAATTGATTTTGAATTTGTTTAAAGTGTTTCAAGAAGTCTTTCTCAAAATTTTATTGTTTATAATGCCTTATTGGATATTGCCACTGAAAATTTTAATCATAACTCGATATTTACTATAATCATCTGATCCATGGTTGAATTAATAAGGTTGTCGCAAGGATGAGAGCGAGTGCCCATAAATGTCAAATCGAAGTTGACAGCTCATACAAAGTCTAAAATCGAAAATTGACAAATGTAAAGCCGATGAAATTTTTGTTGTTGCTTTCTATTGATTGTGACAATTCTGGCTATTGAGAAGAGAATACGATCAGCCTAGCGGCAACCTTATGAATTCAACCATGACCTGATCTTTATGAAAGCATGTACATGAAAAAAATGAATCACCCTCAAATGCGCTGCAAAACTACAAAACTTCCAAGAAACAGATTCTGTAAAGCTGGGTTCACTGATGTCCTTCAGCATGTTCTTTACGAAAGCTCTATTGCTCTCAACAAGAGAATGTGGCAATTTTGATTCACTGACATGTAAAACATTCTGCAAGTTTGTTGTTTTTTCATTGTCATTAAGCATTGCCAGATGCAATGTTCCTTTATTATAAAGACATAAAAAATAAAATATGAATATTTAAACTTGACAAACTCCATTCTGGCAGTTCCACTCAAAAACATTCAGCAAGAAAATTAAAATAAAGTTAATCAAGTTGAAGAGATGCAGCAAGTTTTTGTTACTCTCTCATTGAGTGTGGAAAAAATAGAGCGCATAAACTCTATATAAAAAAAAAGATACAGTAGTTTCGACTAAGTCGTAACACAAGACGTAGAATTAGTCAATTCGCTTTTGATGACATCTTTTTTAAAAACTATTTAGCAAAATATTTATTCCATACACCTGAGCATATGACATTTAAAAGAGTGCCGCAGAGGGTTAATATGTATCACCGACCCCCATTACTTTTGCAAAAGGAACATTTTTGCGTTTGACACCTATTCCCTCCGATCACTCCTTAGGGGGGCTTCCTTACAAATATTATGGTTTTTGTATATTTATTCCATACACCTGAGCATATCACCTTTAAGAGAGTGCCGGAAAGGGCTCATAGGTAGGACTGACCCCCATTATTTTTGCAAAAGGAACATTTTTGCCTTGGACACCTATTCTCTCCGACCACTCCTTAGGGGGGCTCCCATACAAATTTTATGGTTTTTGTGCCGGAAAGGGTTAATATGTATCACTGACCCCAATTACTTTTGCAAAAGGAGCATTTTTTCCTTTGACACCTATTGCCTCCGACCACTCCTTAGGGGGCCCCCATACAAATTTTACGGTTTTTGTTTATTTATTCCATACACCTGAGCATATGACCTTTCAAAGAGTGCCGGAAAGGGTTAATATGTATCACCGACCCCCATTATTTTTGCAAAAGGAACATTTTTGCCTTTGACACCTATTCCCTCCGACCACTCCTTAGGGGGGCTCCCATACAAATTTTATTGTGTTTGTGCCGGAAAGGGTTAAGATGTATCACCGACCCCCATTACTTTTGCAAAAGGAACATTTTTGCCTTTAACACCTATTTCCTCCGACCACTCTTTAGGGGGGGCTCCCATACAAATTTTATGGTTTTTGTTTATTTATTCCATACACCTGAGCATATGACCTTTAAGAGAGTGCCGGAGAGGGTTAATATGTATGACTGACCCCCATTACTTTTGCAAAAGGAACATTTTTGCCTTTGACACCTATTCCCTCCGACCACTCCTTAGGGGGGCTCCCATACAAATTTTATTGTGTTTGTGCCGGAAAGGGTTAAGATGTATCACCGACCCCCATTACTTTTGCAAAAGGAACATTTTTGCCTTTAACACCTATTTCCTCCGACCACTCCTTAGGGGGGCTCCCATACAAATTTTATGGTTTTTGTTTATTTATTCCATACACCTGAGCATATGACCTTTAAGAGAGTGCCGGAGAGGGTTAATATGTATGACTGACCCCCATTACTTTTGCAAAAGGAACATTTTTGCCATTGACACCTATTCCCTCCGACCACTCTTTAGGGGGGCTCCCATACAAATTTTATTGTGTTTGTGCCGGAAAGGGTTAAGATGTATCACCGACCCCAATTACTTTTGCAAAAGGAACATTTTTGCCTTTAACACCTATTTCCTCCGACCACTCCTTAGGGGGGCTCCCATACAAATTTTATGGTTTTTGTTTATTTATTCCATACACCTGAGCATATGACCTTTAAGAGAGTGCCGGAGAGGGTTAATATGTACGACTGACCCCCATTACTTTTGCAAAAGGAACATTTTTGCCTTTGACACCTATTCCCTCCGACCACTCCTTAGGGGGGGCTCCTATACAAATTTTATGGTTTTGTCGATAAGACCGGAAACTGTCGATAAATAGGTAGCAAGTTTAAGCAAACAAAAACATCAAATGTTGGCTTTATATTTCATGTAATTGTGTAAAATTTATATAAGTTAGAGAGTTCTAACATGAATTTTTGTCGCATTGAGGATCAAACAGACCAACAAGTGCTAACATCAACATTGTACGATCAGTACTTTAGGCCCACCAAAGGCTCAAAAAGTAATGTAAATACCGACACCTGATCACTATCAACCACCCTACTTACCTCCGAGAATGACGTATTCTACGTCAAAACTTAAAAAACATGCTGAAGGTGATCAGTGAATCCAGCTTAAAAGAAGAAATGTAGTTTATTGTTTTCTCTTTCTGACCATTTGCGCATTTGCGTTTGTTGTGTATTTGTTCACTTTTCCACAGTTGCGAAAATGAGCCCTAAGAAAGAAGACGTTAAAAAGTTTATTGTGCACAAAAAGTTGCAAAATGTTAATTTTTTGCACAAGGACTTGGCAAAATGATTGAAAATCCCAAAGTCTATGGTCACCTATGTATACTTTAAAAAAGTTTAACGTAACGGGGTTGTTACAACGCCTACCTGGAAGTGGACGGAAAAGAGGATTTGCATGGAAAGGAAAGTGTAGAGCTGTGGAACTCGCTTTCTAAAAAAAAAATCCTAACCTCTCTGTTGGAGAAGTGGCCAAACGGGTAGGAATGTCTCCAGGATATGTCAAAAAAGTTCATAAAATTAAAGGATTTAAGGTATACGCGGCACCAATTCGCATCGCCAACCAAAATAAATTTGTCAAAAGCCTAACACGAAAGCTGTACGATTAGCGCATTAAAAAATGTTTATGTGTTATGATTAGCTATGGGCACGGAGCAAGATTCGGAGCCAGCTGAGAGCAATTGAGAGCAAAGGGTTATATAGCAACACAAAACGCAATAACAAAGCAAAGACAAAATACAAACACAGAAACAACACAGAATCTTTAAATGTAGTGGTGCCCATACCCGGTTATGATGGACGATGAGACATATGTTAAAGCGGATCAGAGGCAAATAAGAGGTCACAAGGAATATGAACACACCGAACTCGACCAATTGAAAAATATTAGACTCATTTTAGGCGAAAACTCCTTAGCAAACAAAAGACGTGAGAAGCTTCGGGTAATACTGGGCAAAAGCTTTCGCTGAAATTAATAGATGTGCCGCGCAAACGTTGATGAAAAGTTCCATTTAAGAGTTCCGTAAGCTTCCCTATGCATGCTAAATATTCGAATTTGGCTTTAATACTTTAACAAACAATAAAATAACGTTGTTTCAACTGCTCAACTATTAAAAACTAATCAAAACTTATTAAGTCATATCAAAAAATGTGTGATTAATTTTTCGTGTACACTGTACATACTTTAGAGCCTCTAAGTTTGTGTGAATATAAGACAGGTTTATCACGGGGCAATTTTGATGGAAGCGCTAGCAGAAAGTTGCCAAACTTATTGGTGTCGACCACAACAATAGGATTTGTCTCATTTACCCTTTCGTAAAAAGACGTAAAAAGACGAACTGTTGCTTCACACTTGTGTTTACTACGCGGTCGACACTGATGCAGAATTATTTGAAGATATTGGTGTTCTTACTTATTGGCTATTTGATAAGTCAGTAATTTTTTGAATAAAAGGGTCTCCTTTTAGATTAATTCATTTAGTCCAGCGTGTGGTACAATTTACAATTTTTACAATTTTGTTTTTAATTCCAAATAATAGGTTCTATTAAGGTCCTTAAAATAGGCGTTTGTTTTAATGATGCCCTCTTCATTTAACTCAAACTTCTTACAGCAGAGCAATTTTTTCAGGTTTAGGAATAGGAAAAAGTCACAGGGGGCTAAATCTGGAGAACATGTTGGATAGGGTATCAGTTCGTAGCCGAATATATGAATTTTTGCCATGGCGACTACAGATATGTGTTCTCGTGCATTGTCATGGTGGCAGACCACTGTTTTCTTCGGTAAATGCGGTACTTTTTGTTTTATTCAATGTCAAATCTGACCAACAGCTGTGAATAACCTTCGCCGGCTAACGTTTTATCATTTTCAAGGTATTCGATTTGAATGATTCCGCATGCATCCCAATAAACTTTTGCTATGACTTTGTTGATCGACAGACCCATCTTGGTCTTTTTTAATGCGCGTTCATTAGCAGATGTCCACTGCTTTGACTATTCCTTGGTCTATTCTTGGTGTGTTGTGATTTATTCATCATTTCGCACTCCACCTTCAAAACAGACACAACTCAAAATTTCAAAATTTCAAAATTTTCAGGAGAAGCAAAAAAACAGTTTGTTTTTCAAAAGAATCCATTCAAAACAAGGAGACAAGACGATTTTTTTTTAGTTAAGGAGTAAAAAGATGAGTGCAAAATTTTAATAGTTGATGGAGGTTATCACTACGAATAGTTTAACATTAAAAACTAAAAATTTGTAATTTTAGAGTTGTGCCTGTTTTGAAGATGGACTGCGATTTGTCTTCGATTACGTAACGGCGCAAAAAATCCTTCTGATTGCGGTTGAACATCGTCAAACACTCATATGAAGTGGTCACACGGCTTCCCTTATGGTCGAGTGGGAGGAATCGTTGCACATATCGCACGGATAGTTTTTTATGTCCAAGAATTCATCTAAAATGTTTTGTACCCACTCAGTTAAGATGCCTACAGCTTTATCCACCTCACGCGCTTTCATTCTCCGATCGTCCAATATCATTCCATGGATTTTATCGTGTGTGCTGCATTTAAAGTAACTACGCGGGAAATTTAAAGAGTCACTGTCTTCTCAAATCACCCTTGTACCATTTGAAACTGCTTTTCAAACCTCGAATAAAGCTGTTGAGATTTTTTTTTGGTATACGTAGGACGGTTCAGAAAAAGGGGCAGATACATAAAAAATGCACATTATTTTAGAACATCTTGGAGATAGTCTTGAGTTATTTAATGATAATTTGGGATTGAAATTCTGGTATAAGCAAGCAAGAGAAATGGTGTTTTTTTTGAAACGGTCGATGTTCTTTTTCATTAATTCAATGTTTTGAGTACTCAAACGCGACTTTGTTTAAGCTGTTGTGTAGGAGTATTTCTTGAACGTTTCTTTGCACCAATCGACATGAGCTTTTTTTGCGAAATTATGTGTTCATATAAAATGGTATGTACGCTGGTGGAAGTAATACTCAGGGATGCCACAATCTCATGGTATGTCACATGACGATCAAGCATTGTCAGTTAGCGCACAGCCTCAATGTTTTGTGGCCCAACAACAGATTTTGGACTTCCTTCATAAGATCCACTAGTGAGCAAAATACAATACACTAGTGAGCCGCTGAAATACAATTAAAAAAGCACTATATACAACACAGTAGGCGCACGTACTCTAAAACGTTGTGGGTATGTAAAGGGTGGTTAAATTTTAAGGGCCGATGTTGAATGTGAACCACACCTATACCTCAAGTTTTTTTCTGCATTTCATTTGACATTTCTCAATTTCAGACTAACTCAATTTGAACCATGGAAAGATACACAATCTAGCAACGCGTTAAAGTTATTCAGGCTTATTAAGAAAATGGGCTTTCAAATCAAAATGCATATCGTGCACTTCGTGATTTTTGATGAGGCACATTTTCACCTCAGTGGATTCGTCAATAAGCAGAATTGCCGCATTTGGGCGAATGAGAATCCAAGAGTGATTGTCGAAAAACCAATGCACCCACAAAGAATGACTGTTTGGTGCGGGCTATGGGCTGGCGGCATCATCGGGCCGAATTTTTTTCAAAATAAGGCCGGTCAGGCAGTAACTGTGAATGGTGTTCGCTATCGTGAGATGATAACGAACTTTTTATGGCCCGAATTGGAAGATATGGATATGGACGATATGTGGTTTCAACAGGACGATGCCACTTGGCACACAGCTAACGAAACAATGGCTCTTTTGCGCGACAAATTCAATGGCCATGTTATCTCACGTGGTGGCGATGTCAATAGGCCGCCAAGATCATGTGATTTGACACCGTTGGACTTCTTTCTTTGGGGTTATTTGAAAGAAAAGGTGTACGTCGATAAGCCAGCAACAATTCAAGAGCTAAAGGATGAGATAATTTGGCACATTAACGGCATAGAACCTCACTTATGCCTCAGCGTCATCGAAAATTTGGACCATCGGTTGATCGGACATATTGAACCATACCAATATTATCATAATAAAAAGAAATGACAGTAATTTCCTAAATAATTTGTGTTTTATTCAAAATAAACATCGGCCCTTAAAATTTAACCACCCTTTATAATCTAAGAAATGTCAAACTCTAATGGAAACGTCAGTTTAACTGAAATGACATTAGTGTTGCTAGATTTCGAAATATAAGTACCAGGCTACGTAGGCAAATTCATATTAATTTGTTTTTCTCAAATTATGTTTTGTTTAACACCAAATGTGTTATTTTGTTTAAATGTGTTCTAAATGGGACCTCGATCGCGGTTTTGTGCACATTTTCTCTGAACTTTTCCTTCGCGCACAAACGTAAACATCTCACTCAACGGCACTGTGTCGCAAGTAATAAAGCAAGAAAATTGTTGCTTATATTTCTTGAGTGTGAAATAGTAGTAATTTTGTTGGAACAATAATTTGCGAACTAACCTCTATATGTTGTTTGCCAAAATTTGACTTGAAGTAATAACAAGACTTACATATCTCACTTTCCAATGTACATTGGAAAAAAGTAGTCAACATAAAAAATGTTTTCTTACGAGCTGAATCCACTTCAAATAATTCTGACAAAAGAATAAATATTACTTTTTGATTACTTTTCAGTTTTTTGTATGAAAATATGCTTTACTTGAGAGCTGGAAAGAGGCCTCAATCAAGAAAAATTAAATTTTAAGAAATTTCCACAAGACAACACCTATAATTACATAAAATCAATAAAATAATGAGCTTTTACTTTATTTCTAGTTTAATAGCTGGAATTTTGGATGGTCCACAAATATTCCGCCTTCATGCCAAATGCGATTAAGCTTTATGTTTTTGTTCAAAAAATAATTATTTTAATATGTATGTGTGTGGTCTTATATAAATACATTTGGTAAAATTTAACTGCGCCATAGATTGATTTGACGACAGCGGATATTTACTTTGGCCGAATGAAATTTCGGAGAATGCCATTGACGTGGTCTGCACTGATTTTCCTCATAATTTCTTCAACATTAAGGAAATTTTGTTTGTGAATTTAACATGTACCTTACACAAAATACAAGGTCAAGTAAATGGCAAATGTATTATCTTATTCACATAATTCTTAATAGAAATTCTAGAAGCTTTGTTCTTAAAAACTTGAAAACACTGAAAGCATTCAACTAGTGCTTTTTTAATTTTTCCAAAATTTTCTAATAATTATAAAAAGTGTAGTTTTGACGAACTCTCCTTATGTACTTCACCTTAATTTACTGCATTAATTAAAACTCACTAGTTATGAATAGTAAAAATGTTCAAGAATACTGATTTAATCCACCTCTCCTCAACTTTCAACTATCTCCCCACCCTCGCTTACCTGTTCCGACGAATATCACATCGTAGGTCTTCCCACCGGGAGTTTTAATCTGCGCATCTACAGCGATTTGTGTGAAGCGGTAGCTGAAATTAAAAAGAAAAGAAAATAGAAATTAAGTATGAGACAGAATGTACATTAAAGTAGCAAGAAACCACCCTCACCCCGCCCTCGTAGGGAGTGTATGAAACGAGTTTTCCTATGAAAAAATAAATCTAAATAGAATTTATTTCAATGCAAATGTTGGAATAATTAATATGCAACAAGAATACGCTATTCGGGTGCGGTCCAACAACACTGGACATCACTGGGCTTCATAGGAACCCCTGCAGTGCCACTACGGCTCTCTCGGTACCCGGAATGCAATACAAATATTAATAATAAAAACAAATCTCAAACAACAACAACAAAAACAACAACAACAACGATGACAACAACACAACACCAACAACTTTGGCACGAAGACAACGAGGACGACTACAATAAGAGGAAAAATTTGAATAAATAAATAAATAAATAAGTAAGTAAAAGAAAACCCTGACCAATAATAAAAAAGTAGGTGGATGCTTCTTGGCGGTACCACTACCACAGAGTTCTTATAGTTCACAGTTGGTTATCTTGTTTTTTTTTGTTTTTTATATTGTTTTTATTTTCTTTATTTATTCTCACTCAAAGGTCCACTTTTTGAATTTATTGTGTCCTTCGTTTTATTTTTGTGCCAGCGTATTATTATTTTCTTTATTTAGTCGAGTAGAATGGGTGGAATGGATGTTTGTGCGCGGCTAAAAAGTTTCATTTTTCTTTCATTTAACTTTTCGAAATTGAAAGGACGAAATGTAAAAGTTTCCTTTTTCCACTGGCATCACTTCTTGTTTCAAGTTTTGTTAGGAACTTTTTCAGAGACAAGCACAAGATGAAGGCTGGTTGAAAGAGTGAGTCAGTGGGTGTGGATGAAGTCCTACAGCAATGGGCAAGAGTTGTGGGTAAAAGAAAAAAGTACAACACATAAGCTTTAAAAGCAAGCCAGTCGAAGTGTAAACGAACTTAAGAAACCTTCTGCTACTGTTGCAGGTGAAGTTGCAGATGCCCTTAGAATAGGACTTGCAACTGAAAGTAGAAAGAAGGAAAAAAACACGTATTAAAGTTTTCGTATTTAAATAAGGTGAAACGAAATTACTTAGAAGTCATCCGAATTGTAGATTATTTTGAAGCTTTTAAGCTTAAAGTTCCAGGATGCTCGATATAATTGTGACCACAACATAATTCATAACTTTTCTGTTGAAGTCAGAGTATAGATTTTGGATTAAGAATTTTAACATCCCATGCATAAGTATACATATACATAAGTACTTAGTATATAACTTTATTCTCTTTTCCTGGCGATTTTTAATAAATTAAATTTTTCCATGGCTACTGATAAAATCTTTTATATTATTTTGATTAAACATATACGATTGCACGTTTTGACGTGACAATGTTACATTCTACCTCGTACAGGGAGCTACTAAAGCAATTGAACTGCAAATTTGTTGCATGGAATTGTTAACCACTCATTAAAGAAAGTTGATATGGTAAGAAATGTAACATACCAGTAAAGGCGATACAAATAAAAAACAAACTTATGGCGCCATGAGTCTGCGTTTCACGCACGCGAAGAAAGAAACCGTTTATTGCCAGTTTGCCGCAAACGAACTTCGTTTGTCGTGCTTGGGATCGTTATTTGCCAGAGCTGTAAAAGATTGAATCATTTCGGAATGCACACACTCTTAATGCATTCAAAAGCTGCATCAACCAGATTGCAATCTTATGCTTCTGTAGAGTAAATGAATTACAAATGCACAATTCATCATTCTTTGAAGATAAAAGAGTGTACACCCAATGTTGTCTAAGGAATGGGACTTATGGAAATATCAATCGCATTCTTGCTGGCTTAAAAAATCTGATGAATGCACTCAGTTTTATCATTCTTTCCAACTCTGAAACACTGGAAATTTTATTTACTACCATTAAATACTACTAAATATGAAGCAGCATTTTGTTGTCATTTGTTTTCGACGGGTGATCTAAGTGACATACTTCTGTCTTTCCTTTGACAATTTCTTGAATAATAAAGTGCTTATTAACAATAAATAGCATTAACAAAATGTATAAAAACTAACTTCTACAATTTGTTGTAATACTTTTTTTATACATGATATCAGCCAATGGCAACCCATCACAGTCTTGCCCAACAGTCACAACGCATACACAAATACACACAAAACAACTTCAGACGCAACAACAAATCTTTGCGGCTGAAGCCATCGCCGGCTGCATTCACTAAAATTTCAATTTGGCTGCAACTATCGATGGTTGCAGCCATCGCGGCTGAAGCCATCGGTGGCTGCATTCGTTAAAATTTCAATTCAGTGTGCATTCTTTACGTTTTGCAATTCATGACTTGAAAACAATTTTAATCAGCCTGAAGGCTTAAGCCTAAAGAGTTCACACTTTGAATGCTAGAAAAAAGATTTCAGCTTTTGAATTTTTAAACAAGAGAATGAAAAGTGAAAATGAATTCACACTTTTACAGCTCTGTTATTTGCAAGCGTTTCAACAGTTGTCATAATAATAGTCAGTTGCAAGAAACGCGTCATTTAGTTGCAAGTAATTAATTTTGTTTGTCATATATGCGAATGATTTTTAAATTGCAGAAATTGAAAAATTTGTTTTTCCTAACTGAAAACTTCCTTTGTTTTTCCCTTCGTTGTATACACACTACGCTTATAATTCAGAGTTACTTTATAGACAAACTGTTCTATGTAAGCACATTGATAATTTGCTTAATACGCGGACGGAGATAGCAACAGAGGTGCGATGAGTACAATCCATAAGAAGACGAATGGACATAGGGGGAAAGACAATTAATATAATAAATAATAATGACCGAAATAGCTTGCGGTATATATATACTTATATATAAGATATATTTTTAAGTTGACAACTGAATATTCGTTTGTGGCAAATACAACTCGCAAACGAAGTGTAGTTGGCAAATTTGTCAGTTGCGGTAAACGAAAAATGTTTATGCTTGCGGTATTAGCATTTGGGAATTATATACTAAGGTGGATTGTTGTGTTCAGGCGTAAAAAAAACTTTTTTCGACACTCATATTCTCGGAGCTGGATTCAAGTAGATCTTAAATCCAAAAGGATTTCGAAATCGGTGTAAGACGGTAACACTAGCATTTTTGATTTAAGAAAATAACTTTTTTGCCAAAGTTATCAAAAATCAACGGTTTTTCGCCGTAAGTTTTTATCAAGCTGAAATAACTACATTTAAGTAGGGTGCAAATTAAAGGAACAGGAAGATCGTTAGATTCGAGAAGTTTTTTAGTGCAACAGTCAAATTTCAGTCAAACTTTTGGGTATTTTTCACAAAGATAATGGCTATAATGGAAAAGCAAAAGCAGAAGGAAGCATAAAAGCAAAAATAGCAAACAATTTTAATAAAAACAAATACATTAATAACATAAGGCCAAGTATTAAACAAAGGATTTTGCCAAGGATTAGGACCAGAAATAAATAAAGACAAGGATAACAACAATATAAAAAGACATTTGAAAGTCAATATATACTGAAGTTTGTTAGTTTTGCTTGACGCATATCAAAAAAGTTGCATAATTTTTGATGCAATTGTTATAACCGGGTGTGGGCACCACTACATTTAAAGCTTTTGCATTGTTTCTGTGTTTGTCTTTTGTCTTTGATTTGTTGTTGCATTTTGTGTTCCTACATAAGTCTTTGCTCTCAATTCTTGCTCTCATTGCTCCCAGAGCGCTCTATGCCCATAGCTGATTATAACCAGCTATTCTTTAAGTGCGTTCGGACAGATTCCTCAGATTCAAAGTACGAAATTTATTAATTGTGTTTGAGTAACTAAATTAAAACGCTGTATTAAGTTGAAAATGGGGAAAAAAATATTAACTATAGCAGAATAGCAGTATTCTAAGTAATTGCAGACCCGCTCGGAAACTTGAGAGACACCTCGTCACGATTGCAAATTATTTAAAAAAAAAAACAGAATCCTATGGAAAAAACTACATTCGAGGTCGCCCACAAGCTTTAACAGCAAAAGAAAAGCGAAAGATTGTTCGAGTAGTTTCGAATTTGACATTCAAGCACGTGGCTGACATTTCAGCCAGTAGGAGGACTATTATGGGTACCATCACTACTAGTGAACCACCTTTAACCCCCTATCGGAAAAAACGAATTAAGTTTGCAAGAAATCATATGACATTCAAGGACATATTTCAAATGGTAATATTGGTAAAATGGAAAGTGGTAATATTTACTGATTAAAAGAAGTTCAACCTCGACAGACCCGCCTGTTACAAACACTATCTTCATGGTTTAAGAAAAGATGTTTTTTTTTTTGAGCCGTCATCACAGCCGCGAGGGTGGTGTAAGGTGTGGGTAGCTATATCCTATTACGGCACAATTGATTTGATTTTTGAAACGTCGAGAATGACTAGAGCTTCCTGCAAAGCAATTTTGGAATTGGGTTTTCCAAAGTTCAGACAATTTGCGAACCTTTGTCATTTATTTGGCAACAAGACAATTCACCAATTCACACTGCAGGCATTGTAAAGTTCTTCATTGCGAGTCAAAGTGTCGTAACTTTAAACTGGCCACCAGACCTGAACATTATAGAAAATGTTTGGGGTTGGCTTACTCAAAAGGTGTAAGAAGGAGGAATACAATATGAGACAAGAGAATCACTTATGAATGGTATAAAAGCTGCCTTGGCAGAAAAATCCTTTGATTATCTCAAAGCTCTATATGAATCTAAATGGATAAAGAATTGGAAATATTACTTAAGACTCTAAGAAAATTATTTTAGTGTAAAGTATAAACAATTTTGAAATCATTACAAACCATCGAACATAATTATGAATGACTTATGAATTTTTTTCAGGATTGGTAATGGTTGGAGAAACTTTTATATAGTAAAAACTTTATTTAAACGAATGTTAAAATAAAATATTTTTTGAAGCATGAATAAAACACAGTTCTAATCCGTCATATTATTCACGAAGACATCCGATACAAGTCTTCGTGATGCACTGAGTTCAGTTAATGATGAAAACAACTTGAGGACAGCGGCTTATTCTGACACAACGAGCGGCATATTCTGATCCAAAAATCTAGGATATGGTCTGGATAGAAAAAAAAAACAATTTTTTGACAAAGACCAAGAAGGAAACCCATAAAATGATATATGGCTGTGTTCGTATCTATTATATTTCCTCATTTTATGCGTACAAAGATTCCATCAACTGCCATGAAGGAAACATCTATCCCACTTCACACCTCCCAGGACTTCGGGTGAATGCTCTTCAGTAAATAAATAAATTAAATAGTGCGTGGTGGGAGGCCAAACGTATTCAACACAGTTCTGCCCCTTCACAAGATTGGATGAGAGATTCACAAAATTGGATGTTTGAGTATGAGTTGGACGTGAATACAATTAACATTTCCTTTATACATTTCATTCACTAATAATAATGCTATTACCTAAATAATCACAGAAAGTGAGTAAAGTGCTAAGTGAAGTACGACAAAATACTTCAAGAAAAATTAGTTTAGAATTCCCAAGATGTTTTTATAGATATCCTATGACATCCTATGATAGAAATGAGTGTAAGAAATGGGGTGCTAGATTAGTGGGAAGATAGGGGCAATCAAGTGAAAATGTGTAGGATGTTCTTAGCGTGATGAAAGGCCGTGGAAACATGTGAATTTGAATCTGCGGTAAGTGGTATGCCTTTACCTCAGTCAACTCAAGTTATAAGGCAATGTCCATCACAAACTTCTCCATCAAACGACTTCAAGTCGTAAATATTGATGAATTTTCAATTTCAGTTAAATAAGAAATTAGGATAGAAAATGCGGAAACGTTAAAGCATATGACCATGGCATGGCCGGGATTCAAACCCGGGAGCTCTGGGGTGGGTGTCGAGCCCGCTACCTACTCGACTATCGAGGTCGCCTTGATTAAACACTTAAACGACAACTAAATGTTGAAGCAATTGTCTGTGTGAGCTCGCCATGTGGTCTAGGAATACTTCGTTTAAATGATCAACAATTTATTCAGCTCAAGAGCACCAAATAATGCTCTAAGCATTATCATGCGCATTGTTCTTTTACTTAACACAATTTTAGGGTTTTAAGTTTACTTTTAATATAACCGCTATCACCCCTTATCGCACAATCCTTTAACGTCAAATTTTGCGCATTTTCCCCGGCCACGCTTGCACACAATTAGCCCGTTTTTTCGCTACTAGCTAGTCCGGAAAACAAACTTAACTTCAAAGTTAACGCAAAGAATGTGTCTCCATTTGGACACACAAAATAACAGTAGCACCAACAACAACAACAAGAGCAACTATAACAAGTGCTGCTTTAACAACAAAAGCAACAGCAAGGACGCAATATCCTTTTTATAACATTTCACTGCGGAAGTCGGTTGACTTGCCGTGAGGATAACAGGATTCAGTCAGGGTGCAGAGTGCGCTGAATGCAGTTTTTATTTTGGAGCTCGTAATGTTGATGGCATTTTTATGTTGTAGTTGTTCTTGTTGTTGTCGTAGTTATTATTGTTGTTGTTGTTGTTGTTGTTGTTGTTGTTGTTGTTGCTGTTGTCGTTATTGCTGCCGTTGTGTAATAATATTTACACGGGCGCAGCACCAAGGACGTTACACGACACAGCAGTTGGTGACAAGCTGTTGTTAGTTGCCTGCTGGTTGTTGTTATTGCTGTTGTTGTTGGGTCGGATTTAGCTTGGCATGGTTAAGGTGACATTTCTTTATGGTACGGGTACTTACATTGTGCTCGTTCTAACCAAAATAGGATGACTGAAAAATGCCGGAACGTTCTCGTCCATTAGCGAATGTGTTTTGATGAAATTTAACGTCGGATCCGGAAGTGTTCGTGAGTCATTATGGCAAGAACCAGGACGTGGATCGGGAACCTGAAAAGATTCGAAGCAAAAAAAAAGAAACTGTTAAAACCATTTCATTTTAAAGTGAGCACTAAAGCGAAGTCATAATGAGAAACTCTGCATTCATAACGATGCAAAAATAAAAAGTATCTGCAGCTAACCAAGTGGATATAAATAGGTTAACATAGAAGAAGTTATGGTATGAGTAGGAGTAAAAAAAAAAACAATCAGGAGAGAAGACATAAATAAAGATAATAGCTTCTTCGGCGACACTTGGCTTAGATTCTAGTTACGAAAGATATCAAGGTAGAATATTATGTACAAAGAAGAAGAGATTAAGATTTTCAATCACGGACTGAAATTGAAGGATCGCAATAAACGAATAAAAAGAAAATGCATCAACTCTTATCAAACAGAAACAAATTGAAGGGGCTCCAAAAAACTATAAATGTATCTAGAACTCAAAACTCGGAATTGCTTTTACTTATTTTTACTTCATATACTTTTTATTATTATTTTTAGAAAAGGAAGATCAAGTTCGATTGGTGAAAACCACGTCTTACACCCATACGAAGTAGTCCTTCATAACTTCGGGTTCGATGAATGAAAACCTTTAATCATCCTTTTTTAAAATAGTTTTTGGTATTAAAAAATTAATAGAAACTCTCAAATTTGGATCTGTTGAATGTCATTCGAGAATTAATGTTTTACTTTTGTACAATGTTACTACTTTTTCAAGCATTTGCAGACCACATCTCTTCCACATTCAATCAGGGAACGAAAGTCATTAATCATAGCTCTATAGCAGTGCTAAACAGCTTTGCCCCACAAATACATTCTTATTTTGCTTTAACACTAGCGAGCTTTTAAGCTTTCACTGAAAGAAAATTGCGTGTTATTTTGCAAAAGGACTTAAGCAAGTTGTCTTGCTATTGCACACTGTTCATATTTCAAGTTTATTTATGGAATTCAGAAAGGTTGATAAGGTAAAAGCGAAATTAAGGTATAGCCAAACCTAGAAAATCTAATAGGTAATAATAATAGCTAAGAAAAGAGCAATTGATAAAAGTTAGAAAAAGTATATAAAAAAGATAAGGGCTTAGAAAAAATAAATGAAGAGAATAGAAACGATTAGATAAAGACAAGTATCAATTTAATGAGATAAAAGCAGTCTTCTGATTTCTTTTAATTACTTATTTCAAATAAAAATGATAGATGAATAAATAAAAGAAAATTATTACAAAGACAAACATGTGTGTTAAAATTAAGTAAAGTATTGAGAAATTATTTAAAAAAATAAAAAATAAATAACTGGCCATTTCAGCCTTTGAAAGTTATTAAGTTTGTACACAATTGACCGAGAACCGGACCTGAAGGCTTAACGCCGACTCCGAACATCGACCAACGGGATGTTCTTGTTCTCAAGAAGCTTTACATGGCATTTTGATTACTCTCTGAGGTTTGCCATTGTCTGCAGAGAGGTGGCGCCCGTACAGAAAAGCTGTCCCAGCTGGGGTTCGAACCCGGGTCTCCAGGTTCGTTGACATAGAGGCCACGCACTTTAACCAACTACGCCACGGACACCACGAGAAATTAAGTTATTTCGTTAAAAAATTATGTGTTAATTAGTGAAAATTAATTTTTACATACATTAAATAAAATAAAATTTTATTCAGAAGACGATCTAATAAAACTGAGCGCATAAGCAGACGAGCAGTATAGATATTAACTACTCGACGGAGAATTTCAAACTGAAGCTTTCGTGTGCTTTTGCTTTTGTGAATGTATTTCGGGGCAAAGCTGTTTAACACTGCTCTATAGCCAATACCGTAAACCGAAAAATGCTAATTAGCCTTATTTTTGAAAAAAAAAGTTCTGACGACCCCACCATGACTCCACAGACCGCACCAAACTGTACATTTTTCAGGTTCATGGATCGCTTGATTTTAGGCCCATACACTGAAATTTGAGTTCTTAAATTTGGTAACGTTCTTGAAGCGTCTAAAAAAAAAACCATTATTTTTCCACTAGATGGCTTTATTAATCTGTAATCCGCTTGATATAAGTGCGGGTAACACTTTAAAACAGCGCAGGGCACTCCATAGCTCACTGAGCTCTCTGCGAGCGTAACTTTTCACATGTACACAAAGCTCACAACAGAAGAGAATATAATTCAGTCCTTCGCAGACGGTGATGCCGTAAGGTCTATGTCGCTTTGCGCTGCATATTTTATGTACACTCTTAAAAATACCAACCTATTGATTTGTATATTTATAATATTTACGCATATATTTCTTTATTTTATAGAATTTCATATTATTCGCATATATTAAGGTTTCATATAATTAAAACATACATATTACCTTTGATGATTCTTTGTATTGTTCATTCATGTTCTTGTATTCATTTTTATATTACTTGCTTACTTACTTATTCTATTTGCTATCTTATTATTTACTTGTTTTTTTATTATCCATTTTAATTATTAGTATATTTTAAGATTTTATAATATTAAAATAATTGTTCGTATATATTAAGGTTTCATATAATACATCCATATTACTTATTTAGATTCTTTGCATTATTCATTCATATTTAGAACAAATAATGAAGTATACCGATGACTGAACATAAAAACATGGAGTAGAAAAAGAAACTTACAAATCTAAAAAATTGTGACACTTATTTCGCTCAGTGTGCGCGATTCGAGAGCGCACTAATACTAACAAGACAAAATAAAATGTGACTGTGTTAGAATGCCCAGCCCTGCTTTAAAATTATAAGCTTTTGTACTAAGAAAACTTCTCAGACAGTTTTGTGATTGCTTGACTCAGTTGTGTTTGAGCGCGCGTCAACGATGGACACCAGCAAAAAAAAAATACGGCATATTTTACAGTTTTTCTTCGACAAAGGCGAAAACGCAAGGCAGGCAGCTAAAAATGTGAATAGTATTTATGGTCCTGATACTGTAACAAGCAACCACGTGCAATTTTGGTTTCATCGATTCCATTCCGGTAATGGATGTCAAAGATGCACCACGCTCTGGAAGGCCAATTGTCGAAAATGTCGATAAAATCATGGAAACCGTCGAGTCCGACCATCATGTATGCACGATTTCGATTGCCCAAAAGCTAAAAATTGCACAAAAATCCGTTTGGAACCACTTGAATTATGCACAAAAAGAAGGTCGATGTATGGGACCAAAAAAAAAACTCATGGACCAAATTTCCATCCGCGAATCGCTGCTGAGCAACAACATCGACCCATTTCTGAAGCGGATGAGACTGGTGATGAAAAGTGGGTCACTTACGACAACGTCAAACGAAAACGGTCGTGATCTAATCGCGGTGAGCCGGCGCAAACGGTAGCCAAGGTCGGATTGATGGCCACCAAGGTTTTGCAGTGTGTTTGGTGGGATTAGCAGGGAGTCATCTACTATGAGCTGCTCCCTTACGGACAAACTCTTAACCCGCCGTTAGTGTGGTGGAAAAAAGTCACGCCATTAGTGTGGTGGGGTATGACATACCCCAAAAGTATAAGTCGTATAAATACTACAAAAAACATTTCATCGAAAAAATTCAAATAGCTTCTTATTTCTTGATTGGTTTACTGTTAAAAAAAATAATATTTTAAGTGCATTGCAATTGAAATAAAAAATAGTTTTATTGAAACTTACAAATACTACAAAGAAGATATTGAAGGAAATAAGGTCTCTGAGGTATGTCATACCCCACCACACTAACGCCGGGTTAATTCGGTCCTGTACTGTCAACAATTGGACCGTCTGAAGACAGCAATTGCCCAGAAGCGGCCAGCTTTGACCAATAGGAGAGGAATTGTGTTCCAACAGGACAACGCCACGCCACACACATCGATAGTGACTCGCCAGAAGCTAAGGGAGCTTGGTTGGGAGGTTCTTATGCAACCACTTTATATTCCAGACCTGGCACCAATCTATGAAGAATGATTTTGCTGGTGAGAACTTCGCCTCAAGGGAAGCTTGTGAAAATCGACTCTTCCAGTTCTTTGCAAATAGGGACGAGGGTTTTTATGAGGAATGTAAAATGACAGCAAGTTGTCGATCAAAACGGTGCAAATTTGGCCTAAATAGAATCATTATAACTGTGATAAATAAAACCTTAAATTTCATGCAAAAATAATGGATTTGTTTTTACTACGCCTGACCTCAGTAAATAAAGACCTGCTTTTTTGTGTAAGATTAGGTTAGAATTCAAGTCCGCGAGGTGGAAATCTGAATTATTTTTCCAGCTCTTAAGTAAAGCATATTTTCATACAAAGAACTAAAAAGTAATTTTCTTTTGTCAAAATAACTGGAAAGTGAATACAGCACGTAAGAAAACAGTTTTTATTTTTACTTCTTTTTCCAATGAAAAATTGCAACGGTAGCACTGTGAATGTGAAGAAATATTATAATCAAGCAAATTATTCTCACTTCAACTAATATTTGCGTGCTTATGATTCACAACATGTTTGTATGAAAACATGTTAAAGATGGTGTGGATTGACAAACAGTGGCATGGTTCGAAGGCGCAGTGTCTTATCTGTTCCTTTACTTGGAAACATTTACAAGATATATTTTTGTATATTCGAGTAGTTTTATATGATCGGTTCTCCTACATCCAACATCTTTGCTGAATGATTTTCATTAAAATAAGAAAATTAAGTTTCTAATATCAAGCAAAATATTCTAGTAAATTCTAGTCTAGTAAAATTCATGATATAATTATAATAAGGTTATCCAGATATCTGACGTACCCTTATTTTATGTAAACAAAAATATTTTTACGCTCTTGAAAAAATGGCAGCCAGGGTTGTGTGGTCTTTCCGAAAAAAGTTATGTTTCAGTGTTTTGCTGTGCTTTTTTTTAAGTACCTTTTTTATATGTTTGAGCTACTGTTAAATAGGAAAAAAAAATCAGGAGTGCAACTTTAACAAAATATATTCACGTAAACATAATTCGGGGAAATTTGTTTCAATATTTGTAGCGTCATTTATATATAATACTTGTAGCGAGAGAATTTTAAAAATTGTTGAAGCCTTCAATAAACCCTCGATAAAGCATTTTTAAATTTTTATTTTTTTTTTGTTTTTATCTGAGCACAAATTTTGTCAAAAATATATCAAAGTATTTATAAATATATCAAAACCAAAGAAAATGTCAAAAAATGCTTGAAAATATTTGTTTATAAATGAGAGGGTTTTTAAAAATGACTGAAACATACTATAAACCATGGTAGAATTATAAGGTAGGGCCGAGTCGCTCATTGCCCTCACGCGTCAACGAATAGTGGATAGTGAAAAGGTTGGGTAGTTGTCAAAATGACGAAGTTGGTGGAAATGTCAAATGAAAAAAGAAATATCATGTTTTCAATTTGTAAATAGTGCGGACACGTGTGTTAAGTTTGTGTTAATTTGAGTGGAAATATTGTAAAAACATTGCAAATAAATCTATAAAATGCTGCGGAAGTGTTAAATTTGAAAAAAAGCTTGTAAAAAGTTTAACCTAAAATCAACTGCGAAACATGAACATAAAGAAACTCGATATGAACAGCTGATTTTGACAACTAGCCCCCTTTTTCGCTGCTTTCCACTCCATTCTTCTCCGAGTCGGCCCTACCTTATAATTCTACCATGCTATAAACCCCTCATAAAGCATTTTAAAATTATTTGCTCTCATTTAAGTACAAATATTGTAATAATTAAATAATAATTATGAAAATAAGTAATAATAATTAAAAGTATTTCAAACATTTGGAGAATATGTCAAAAAAAAAATTCAAAACTTATAAAAAAATTCCATAAAAAAGAAAATAAAAATAAGAATATTTGTTAAAACATTTCAAAATATCTAAAAAAAAAAGATAATAAAATGACAATTTTGTCAATACAGAGAGTAGCTTTGTGAGCTTGTGGCAAATAAATAAAAAGTCATTGAATTTATCTAATTCACAAACCATTATTGACACTCTTCCCACTTCAAATCGAAAGTGTTCCTATTTTAACTACAAAGCAGCTACAACAGTTTTTTGAAAAACAAAATTTCAAGACTTTTTAACATTAAAAAGCTTTTTAACTATTGAACGTTTGAAAGCTATTTTAAAATATTTTTATGAATGCGGCTGGAAGCCTTTAACATTTTTATTCATATCCATGTTGCAGCTGCTTTTCAGTTAAAATAGGAACACTTACGATTTGAAGTGGGAAGAGTGTAATTAATGGTTTTTGTATAAGATAAATTCAATGACTTATTTGTCACAATTTCAATATTTTTATATTCAAGGATGAACAGTTTTTTAAGTTTCCCTCTGCTCTGAAGAAATTGTATTTTTTTTAGTTTTTTAAATAATTTTAAATGTTCTTGTTATTTTCTTTTTTTAGAACTTTTTTATTTTGAGATATTTTGAATAATTAATATTATTAGTGACAATATTTGTTCCTAAATGAGAGCAAATAATTCTAAAAATGCTTTATCAATTGAAGGTTTCAACCATTTTTAAAAATACTCTCATTTTCCCAAATATAAAAGTAAAAATCACTATATTCATACTTTCGGTTAAAAAAATTTCAAAACTCTGTACCACAGATTTATTAACATATCTTCGATAAATTTTACCTCTAAACTGACTATAGTCTGTTCATTTATTACTTATTTTAACTCAAAGCTCAAATACATAATAAATATGTTTATACAAATTCTTTGTGAAATGTGTATTGCATACACCAATTTTATATTTTCAGTAATATTTTATGTCAAAAATGATACCATTACATTTTTAAAAGCTCATAATAAAGTTTTGGTTCAAAGCAAACAAGTAGTAGAAAAAGTAGTAGTGAAATGTATCTTTAGTATTTTGTACTATGAAAAAGTATGATATTCAGACAACTGAGTGATTTTTATGCCATTAAAAAATGGCTCTCCTCTTCACATAAGGGTCTACATTCTTATTCTTGTGAGTAAACGTCAAATATCTGGACAACCTTATTATAATTGAATCATAGTAAAATTATTCTAGTTTTTAGTTAGTTCTTTACTTGAATCAAGCAAATTTTTTTCAACTCAAGGGAAATCTGTTTCTCAAATCAAGCAAATAATTGTAGTTTTCAGCAAATTGTTACTTGAATCAAGTAAATTTTTCTCACTTCAAAAAAATATTGGTCTTGAATATAGAAAAAATATTCTTCAGTTTTAAGCAAATGTTTCTTGAATTAAGCATTTTTTTCTAAATATCATGTGTTTTCAATTTGCTCAATCCTAGCAAAATAATGCTTGAATTGAGAAATTAACGTTTGAGTATAAACTGATAGCCTATTTGCTTGATTCAAGCCTAGAAGCTTGATTTTACCTCTCCGTGTGAATTATTGACCCTCAAATTACCTTCAATGTAAATATAAATTAATTTTTTAAATGAATAAAATTAATTATAACTGCACCGAAGTACCTGAATACATGATACTTTTAAGTTCATCAAAAACGAGTCTAAGATCATCATGAAATAAGCGATAAGAGCTACATATAAAAGAATTTCAAAAGTGCCTTCGGTCATATATTAAAAATAAAAATTAATTTTCAAAAGGATATCAAAGGATATTAGAGAGAATTTTATAAAATGTAAAACATGGAATATGTTATTTCATTAAAAGAAAAAGAATTGCTTACTCTTGCACTATTGACAGGCAACCAGTTTGAATTGATGCCGCTCTGCTCCTTGAAGTTGCCCTCAAATGTATCTGCAATGTCCTGTGTATAAAAACGAAACAGAAACGGAAAAAAAATTTAAAAACCAAATTAAATAACTATTCAAATGAGGGAGAAAAGTTGAAATTGGTACAAACCTGAAGGGAGAACGCACAGACAGCAGAGCCTGGAATCGAGTTCGACGGTGTATTAAAAACGCCATAAATCAATTTAGCGCTTGAGTGACCATAGTGTCCTTCAACCAAATTACTTGCAGATTCTGCAGCAAAGAAGCGGCCAGTGCAACGTGTTGTACAAAGCGTAGAAGAAGCGCAGAGAAAGAGAGAAAATAAAAAAAATCTAATTTAATTTGAGTACCCATTGGAAAGCAATAAAACAAGCAGCCAAAAGTAATAACAAATATTTGGCAACTGATATAAGACCAACTAGTAGTCCCTGTCGTAGCTGCAGCCAACGAAGCTAAAGCAGCCCTCAGGGCAGTCGTCAGTCCTGCCTGTAATGCATAAAATTTCACTTACGTATTTCGTTGAAGTAAAAAGGATAATCGCCAGGAATCGAACAGTTGAGCCTCGTTTTCAGAAAAGACGTCCAGCGATTTCGAAAACGGTGCGGTCCTCCTTTGTCCCACTTGCAGACTCTGGCAACTCGGGAATAAATCGCCTAAAACGCACACATAAAATAAAAAATAAATAAAAAAAAAACAAAGGAAAAATCGTATTAATATCATACATGAAAGGACTCGCTGTCGTTGTTTTTTTTTTAATTTTTTTTCTTTTTTTTTATTTTCAAATTCCAAAGAGAAGTTAACTCGTATAAATTTGTCGAAGGAACAGGAACGAAGAAAAACGTTTTCGCTTTGATTGAAATCGACCAAAGAAATCAATAAATACAAAATAAACAGCACGAAATTGGAACGGATGCGAAAATATTTGTTTATATAAATCAAAAGGAATCAATTTCTTACACACACAAACACACACACACACTAAACTGTGAACCCATGTGCACTCATGCGTGTGTCTGTGCCCGTGTGTCTGTGTGTGTGAATAAGAAAAATATTCAAATGGGTTTTTTTTACTGTTTATCGCGCTGAGAAAATAAAATTTAATAGCAATAACTTTAAATCGGAAAATGGGAAATGTTATTAAAAAAAAGTAAGAAAAGCAAAAAAATAAAAAAAAACAGCGAGGAACCGACACATTTTTATAATGTAGGCTCTTGCAAATGTGTGAAAAATTGTTTATTTACTTTGCCGCAGTTGATAAACTCCACCGCCGTTTCCCGGAAGAAGAAATAAACGAAATCGCCCTGCGTAAAGGAGCTGACGAAATTTGGAGCTGAAAAAAAGAAGAAGCAGAAGAAGAGGAAATAATATTAAAGACAATTTGTATGAAACATTGTTATTGTTATGGTTTGATTAAAATAAATAGCTAAATTTATTTCTTGCAGATGATGTTATTTTCGTTTATAATTCGAAGTATTTTTGTGGTGCACAGTGAACGTTCTTAGTCGAAAATCAGTTAAATAGGACCATTTTCTGTTTGGCGTTTAAGCATGTACATTAGGCTGCCCAAAAAAAAAAATCTTATGGAGTAAAGTATTTTTGAGATTTTTTGTAAGACGTTTAGAGGCCGCACTAATCGGATTTTCCCTGTTGGTCTATAACAGTCATTTTCTAAGTTGAATGTTTGTTGCAATGTTTGTTTTTTAATTCTTCGACCAGCTGATTACACTGTGCAACATTTTCGAGGTCATCGAATTCAAACAACTTTTTGACTGCTGTTCCTTAAAGTGCTGGACTTAAATAACAAAACCCTATCTGGGTTTTGCTAGTTTGGCTACCGATTGGGTTTTATTGTGTTAAGAATATATTGATTTTTGATTGAAAAAATTTCAACTTGAAAAAATAAATGCACTTTTTCTCACGGCTATATCTCGTAAGACGTTTAGAATTTTGCTCCTGTCTTGAGCAAAGTTTTAGTTAAAAACAAGGAGAACAAAATCATAGAACAAACTGACCCGAAAAAACTGCACCAAAGCCTTAAAATCGCAAAAATACGGAAAAGTGCCCACCTTTCTTTTACCATTTTTTGTCCATAACATTTAAACCGTTCCGAATTTTGGCAAATAATTCAGAACAAGATTGTAGACAAGAAAAACCTGAACAACACTTTAAAACCTACCAACTGTATCCGAGCACACCTTGATACCGTTTTGGCCCTGCAAATGTGTCATATTTTCACCTAAAAGCTTAATCCCATGAATGCTAGAGATTTCAATAACTAGACACGCACACACAAACACAAATTTTAAATATATTTCTCATGGAAGCAATATTTTTTTCATGATTTAAATTTCTCATGAAAGAAAGAAAGAAAAGTTAACTAAATAAAATAAAAAAATAAAATAAATAACTGGCCATTTCAGCCCTTGAAAGGACTTTGACCTAGCTTCTTATGATCAATTGTGTTGTGCGTATTATTAAGTTTGTACACAATTGACCGAGAACCGGACCTACATGTTTAACGCCGACTCCGAACGGCGATGAACGGAAAGTTCTCGTTCTCAAGAAGCTTTACATGGCATTTTGATTACTCTCTGAGGTTTGCCATTGTCTGCAGAGAGGTGGCGGCCGTACAGAAAAATTATTTTAATTCAAATAATTTTCTGTCGCTGCTGGGGTTCGAACCTAGGTTTCCAAAGTTCTTTGACATAGCGGCCACGCACTTTAACCAACTACACCACGGACGCCACAGTTAACTAAATATAAAAGTTTTATTCGGCGACCCCAGGGTTTGAACCCACGACTTTCCGACTACTGAACAAAAACCGTAGCTTTGTGCCACGTCAACTCTTACCCCCACGTCGCACAGTGTGAGATTTTGCCAATCTGGAGGGACTTAATTCAATTGCAGCCGTAGTTTGAAAGATATCGAAATTTGGTGTAAATACTTTTATTGTTCATGATGAATTTATGTCCAAATATCAGCTAAATCGGACAAAAACTACTCCCACCTCCCATACAAATCCCCCTGTTTTTGTTTGAAAAACATTATAATATTAGTTGTAATACCAATTTGAAATAAGAGAGCTACTGCCAATAAAAATAAAAACCAAAAACAACCATTCTGGATTTAATCAAAGGGATTATTTGCTTAATATTTCACTTTTTTATTTATTTTGCATAGTTTATTTATTTGTCAAAGAAGAACGTAAAATGGTATAAAGTTGAAAATTTAGTCTGAATCAGAACATTCTTCGAAAGTTTGATGATCCGATAACAATGCAACCACTTCCGTGGATAAAGCTCCGCGTGTAGTAATAACGTATACTACATATTAATGGGTCGGATGAAAAAAGCAGCCTATGTATTAACTCGTAATGTTTTCCTAGTGTACAATTCTCGGTAAAATCCACTAAAAGGCTCATTTCATGTTTTAATTTGTTTTGAATTTCCTTCTTCCTATCAGATACTTTAACTTTATTTTCCCTCATTTTTCCCTTTATAATTGTTGAGCATAGTTGAAGAGATATCAACGATATAGAAAAAATACTTTCGTCTGACAAATTTCCCTCAGTAAATTTTTGTTTGCACTCGTCCAGAAGTTGCTTAAACGCTTTTTAAAACCGATTCCAGTCCTACAGACTTGATGTTCCTTAACCAAACATCAAATAGTGTCTCCCGCGATATTTCACCCAATGGTCTAAAATTGGGCATTTGTGCAAAATTTTTGCAAGTTTTTTTCTTCAGATCAGTTTTGGGACTTCACACGCTTATCACCTATATGGTAAGAACGTGGAACACAATAGAATATAAAAGTTGCAGTATATGAAACATACGCAATTTTTTAATATGTTCTTATTTATTAGCGGATGATGAAGTAAATTAAATAAAATATTCCAGAGCAAATATTAAATAAACATTATTGAAAATGTTATGCTCAAACTATTTATAATTTAAGAAAAAAACTTTTTTAAAAACAATGCACTCACGACTCACTTCTGATCGCTTCAAACTTGCGAATTTATTAAGCAGTCAAACTTGTTTTTACTCGCTTTTCAATAGCACGTGTTTGATTACTGTTATCTCGATGATGTTTTCATTTTCATTCTGTTTTGTGTTGATATTCGTAACAAAGGGACATTTTTTTAACATTTACCCAAAAATCATTAAATTTGAAGCATATTTTTTTTTTGCATTAAGTCCCTCCAGATTGGCAAAATCTCACACTGTGCAACGGTTACAAAGCTTTAAAGGCAAGAGTTAAATCAAGAATTCTTTTTTAATTCTTTAAAATTTTACCATAGTTCAAAGTGCATTATTAGTTTTTTTCATTTTGATGAAATTTTTATAGTTATGAAGCATTTAGGTTTTATTTATTTGAATTAAAAAATTAAAATTTTATTGAATTAAAATAATTTTTCTGTACGGTCGCCACCTCTCTGCAAATCACAGAGAAGTAATCAAAATGCCATGTAAAGTTTTTGAGAACAAGAACATTCTGTTCATCGCCGTTTGGAGTCGGCGTGTAACATGTAGGTCCGGTTCTCGGTCAATTGTGTACAAACTTAACAACACGCACAACACAAATGATCATAAGAAAGTCCTTTCAAAGACTGAAACGACCAGTTATTTATTTTTTATTATTATTACTCCAAAATATATCCAAAAAAATTGTCAACACTTCTGATTTATATACACTAAAGTAAAATTTGAATATTTATCTTTCGAAATGATGATATCAGTTATTGACCAAATTATGCTTGAAATTCAAAAAATCTCCGAAAAACCTAATTTTTAGGGAAAATCCGAATAGTACGACCTCTAACCTATTCCAAATAATCTAAAAAAAATTTCAAAAATACTTTACCACATAAGCTTTCAAACAAACTTTGAGCAACTATGAAATTCGAAAAAAAAATTTTCTTTTGGGACACCCAATTACATCAAGAGAGGACACAATGTCCTGAACCACCTGACACCTGATTTGTGTTCAGCGACCACAAAATACTAAAGCAAAGTGTCGCAAAAAAACAATTTTTTTATGTACCTTCAAAGGTGTGAAAAATCATGGGACCTATATGCCCCAATGGTCGTCAACGGAAAAATGTATACCACTCTTTTCTCGTTGACAGTATGCGATTGAAAAGGTCGAATTTGAGGTCGAATTGATTTATTTCATGATAACTCGTTGTTTTTAATTTATTTTGAAATTTATTCAATGAAAGTTTAAACTAGTAAGAAATGATATTCGACTGGGCCGAAGATAAAATACCCCCACGTCCAAATCAAAGTATATTTAAAGTCTTAAGCAGTAAAAAAATGTTTATTTGAAAAAACATTTTCGTCATAGTTTTAACAGAAAATATTTGCTTTTGTTTTTTAATAAAGTCAGTTTGTATGGGAGGTGGGTGTGGTTTTATCCGATTGGTTGAATTTGATACACAAGGTACATGTCATATGCAAAATTGCAAGTCCATATATTAATTTTTGTGGAATTCTAAGAGAATTTACCGTTTTTAAAAAGTCTCTTTGTATCGGAGGTAGATGTGATTTTCAACCGATTTGGCTCATTTTCAAACTTGACCTTTATTTTTTAGATAAAAGCTTAAATATCGAATTTCGTGATGATAGCTTGAAAATTACGACTGTAATCGTGATCACAGACAGATAGACGGACAGACAAACAGACGGACATAGCTTAATCGACTCCGGTGATGATGCTGATCAGGAATATATACACTTGTCTATACCTGCCACGATTTCTTATGGGCGTTACAAACGAAGTGACAAAATTAATATGCCCCTTTGCAATTTTTAAACGTGGGGGTATAAATAAACTTTGCAATGGTGGTACTTTGACCTCTATATAACCACTGGTTTAGGAGATATTCCCAAAATAGTTCAAGATTTCGTTAAATAATCCCAAAAAGGCGAATATCTGGCCTTCTTTATTTGCTACGGCTTATTGTTTGGCATCCAATGAAAGGTTAAAAAATAACCTTCCTAGTGTTCGTACTTTGACCTCTTTACGACCATTGCTGCAAGATATTCACAAAATAGGTTAAATTTGCCAAAAAATCTGATTTTATTTGATGCCAAACATTACTCCTTAACAAATAAAGACGGCCAGATATTAGATTCTTATGAATTTTATAACGAATTTTTTACCTATTTTGGAAATATCTTCTGAAGCAATAGTCGTAGAGTGGTCAAAGTACCAACATTAGAAAAAACTTAAACTGTTTTTGATTTCAGGTTTTTATTACATGAAAGTAATAAAAGCAAAGAAAGTTTTTTATTTCAGTACTACTACGAACACGATCGCAAATCAAAGACCAAATTCTACTTGAGTCTTTTCTTCAATCTCTTTGATTTGATTTTTATAGCCCAAGGGGAAGGTTGAACCGGACTTTAGGGCTTTTTTTTAATTTTTTTCCCATACAAAAAATTCTCCAAAAAAAGAGGGAGCTAAAGCCCTTTCAGCACGTATTTAGGTCCGACACTGTCAGTTCATTATGCAAAAGTGAAACGGGACGTAAGGATGTATTTTCTGCTCCAAACAGCACAAAGACCATGGAATCAACGCTATTTGTGCCTTTTGGAAAAAACCATTTTGCCTTTCCAATGATCAAAATTGCTTCAAAAATTATCGTAAAAAATGAAATTTCAATGTATTGATCAAAAATGCAAACAAGTTTTTTTTTTAATATCAAATAAATCAACTCTTCAAAAACATTCAATATGTTACAAATTTTTACAATTGACGACCATTGGGACATATAGGTCTCTATATAGGTCGTCAATGAGACTACCTTTTTTTGTTACTTTTTGTAAGAAAGTGGAAGATTGCCCGCAACTTCTCCAAAAATTTTGTACCTGTAGTTCCTTCCACTCCCAAAATATTGCAGCAAAAGGAAGGGGAATATTTTTTGACTTGGAGTACCTTGAAAATAAAGTAATTTCTGAAAGCCACATTCATTCTCTTTTGAATGATACCTTGTAAAGAAAAATCGATTGCATAGTTTTTCTAGGAAAAATTCGAAAGTAAAAGGGTCACCGGTGTCTCAGTGGTCGTCAAAGGGTTAATTGACAATTTAAACCTTCATTTTATATATCAGCGTGTTTTCAAATTTCTATTTGAAATAACCTAGTCGTAAAAGATTTTAGAATGGCGTTCGTCACTGTCTGCGCTGATGTATCTTCTTGGTCAGTTGGCCAATGGCCAGTTAAATTTTCATCTTTGATCCACCCTACGGTCAAAGTTTTTATCTAAAAGTACTTGATTATTTTCACATTTTTCAAAATGTTGGGTGTTTTTCCCCCATACAAAATTGCACCAAGTATATTTTTTCTCTGAGCTAAGTGTTAGTAACTACAAGGTGGCGCAAAAGTAATCCTCCTATCAGAAAATGCTATAAATTTTGCGATTGGCCCCTAATGTCAGTTCTGTTTTGACATTTGTGTAGTAAACACATGCGAAATACACGTTAATAAACAATGTTACGCTACACTGCTCCAGAACGCGGAATATTGCTGACTATTTATTTGACCAATAATCGGTCGATGACTTTGGCACAACGTGAATTTCGCCGCAGATTTCCTGGCCGTTCAACGCCTACTGGTGAAACACTGCGACGTTTAGCCGCTCGCCTCGAAGAGACTGGCACAACACGAGATGCTGCCAGGCGTGGCAGACCCCGGAGTAGCCGTTCTGCAGAGAATATTGCTGCTGTAGCCGAGGATGTCATGGAAGCGCCGTCGACATCGACCAGACGACGTGCCCCGCAAATGGGTATCAGTCGACGGTCTTTACAGCGAATTTTGGTACAAGATTTGAAGATGTTTCCGTACAAAGTCTAGACGGTGCATCAGCTGTTAGCTGCTGACCGCCAATCGCGTCTAACATACGCTGAAGCCATCCTTAATCACCACCAAGAGGAAAATGATTTTTCATCAAAAATAATCATGAGTGATGAGGCCCATTACCATCTTAGCGGGTACGTAAATAAGCAAAATTTACGCTTCTGGGGCACTGAAAATCCGCGTGTAACCCACGAAGAGCCACACCCGCTCAAAGTCACTGTATGGTGTGCTGTTTTCGCTGGAGGAGGAGGAGGAGTCATCGTACCTTTTTTCTTCGAAGACGTCGCGGGCCAAACGGTTACTGTGAATGGTGAGCGCTACAGAGCAATGATCAACGAGTTCTTTTTGCCGCAACTTGATGAATTGGGATTGGAAAACATGTGGTTCCAAAAGGACGGTGCAACGGCACATACTGCACGTGCCACAACCGATATGCTGAAGGATGCATTTTCCGGGCGCCTAATCTCCCGATTTGGCGGTTTGCACTGGCCAGCAAGATCGCCTGATTTGACCGCTCCAGACTTCTTTTTGTGGGGCTTTTTGAAGTCGTGGGTTTATGTCAACAAGCCTCAGACTCTTGCAGCTCTTAAAGACAATATCCGTCAAGAATGTGAGGACCTATCGCCGGAAGTTTTGGCCGAAGTGATGGAAAATGCCATAAAAAGGGCTCAAATGGCAATCAACTGTGGCGGCGGCCATTTACATGACATCATATTCTCGACTTGATATAAAAAAAATTAAAAGACCAAATAAAAATAATCCACAAGAAGAATCAAAGTTTTTAATTTTTTTTTTTAAATTACAGCCAAAAAACATCGGAAAGTTATTTTTGCGCCACCTTGTATATGTCGTATATCTCTTGATTTTAATGGGTTATCTGGTATTATGTGGTAACCCAGATATTTCTGTCGCATTTCAACAAGTGCGGGACACTTTCCTAGGATGGGCATTACATATTCTTCATATTTCATGCAAAACCAATATGTGTCATCACTTAAAATTCCCAGTTTTGTAAGGTGATAGTTCATCAATAATGATCTGTAGGCAGTCATGTGATGATTCTTAGATCATTCTTTGTTAGCTTCATGTATTCTTTGAATCTCTTCCGGTCGTATGTCACTAAGAGTAGTTTAGAGTGCTTTAACCCTGGTAGACTTCCCTTGTATTTTCCTCTTTGTTCTTCTTCCTCTTTTTTATTGAAAGAGAAAGGATTCCTTTGTTCATCCCACAGAATGCTTCCGGACGAACGAGAGACATTAATGCTCCTTTCTTTGCCAGTTCGTCAGCAATTTCATTCCTTTTTACACCTTTGTGTCCTGGAACCTATAAGAACCAGACTCGGATTTGTAGTCCAAGCGTATTTAGTTTATCAAGACTCTCCATCACCAGTTTTGAGGTTGCCTGATGAGATTTCAAGTCAGTCAGATAGGATAACTATGTTTTGGTTCCGGTATTTTCAAGTTAAAGAATCGCGTACCTGTCTATCGCGTATATTTACACAATATGTTACTGTTCTTGCCCATGGACTCGAAGCATTTAATCCCAGTCTCGTAGACTCTTGTTCCGATCCCTTCTTCAGTAAGTAAGCCGTCAGTGTACATCTCTTTTTACAATCATGCAATCATCTCTTTTTTCTACTTAGTTTGGTTTTGAAGCTTTTTTGTACATTTTGGATGCAACGGTATGGTTATTTCAGGATATTTCCTCGATAGAATATAAATAATTCTTTCGAGTTACACAATCCTTTAGCCCGATATCTTGTGTAGCCCGATTATTAGTTATCCCTAGGAAGGAAAACCGCGCCGAAGATAAAATATCCCTTACTTGTTATTTTCTATATGTTGTCCATTGCTACCCAGGTAAGCTTAATTTTTAATTTAAATGCTGTTAAATATCTTTTGTCTTATCATAATCTTAGTTTCTTATTCTTGACTCATATTTACATGAGTAAGTTTTTGCCATTTCCAAAGAGGACGGTTTCATCCTACTTCGGGTATGGGGAACCAAACTGCATCATTAGTTTATTAAGTTGCCGGCACGCCTCCCGGTTTTTCAGGTTTTATCCCCTATTCTATGGTTTGTTTCTTGTTTCTAGTTAATTTTTTCGGCAAGATTTCTTTGGAAAATTTGTTCAGAATGTCTCAAGTTTTAACTTTTGTGAACATACCAAACCCCAAAAAATAGCTCTTGAATACCTTTAGGTCAAAATTCATCATAATTGGTACTCCGAAACTCAATTAATCTGCTGGTGGTCTACCGGCCGGATCTTTCGTCAATATTCATTGCAGTGTAAATTTGGAGAAGTAGAGCTTATGAGAACACTGACGAATTGAGGAGCCTGGGTCGTTTTCAACACTTTTCTTCACTGCGTCAACATTTTCGATATAATGCCCGGGGCAAAGTCGTTTCATTGTCTGATACAACCTGTCTAGTTATTCAATAATTTTTATCAGCTTATCGAAGAGTTCGAAAGTTATACAATTATGGAAAATTTTTGTGCCAAGAAAGAGCACTGTGCGGCGTGGCGCTCTTGAAGAATACAAAATGTGTTTTATTTTTAATCGCTTTGGGAATTGAAGCATGTAGCACATTTAAGCTATACACAAAACAGTAGAATGATTCAATAAATTCGATTTTTATTTTTTATATTGATTTAAATATTTTTGTCTTTTTTGTCTTTTTATTATTTGGATCATTCCGTAAATTACTTCATTGGTTGCTTAAAGATTAAAGTCACCTTTTGTGAATGTGTTCATACTTATTTCTTTCATTTCAAATGTCTGATGGATTCAGACCCATTTTACTTTTTACTTTTGAATACGTAGAGCTTTTTTCTATAGAATCTTATACCCTATCTGCTACACTGGGCACTTTTTGGAACCACCTCTAGCCTCAAGACTTGTTTACATAACAAACATGTCGCATAAACAGCACACATCAATGGGTTGTAAGCCTCAAACATGAATTTTGTAAATTTTAAGCCAGCCTATTAACAATAAATAGCCTGACAATAAATTTAAATAATCCTCTTTTTTTATCACTGTTTCAGCTTCTGTAAACATTTAACGTGCTTATATAATGCACATAATATTTTTATACTTGTTTTGATTTTGGATATAAAAAAAGGCAGTAATACATAGATATTGCGAGATGTTTTTCTATTCAATCCATCTAAGCTCGAGTAAGCTAAATATGGTGCTTATTTGTGGCTCTATTTTTTTTTTTATTGGCAATAATATAAATCCTTTAAAAACTCACCATTCAAGCTTAAGCTATCATACTGCTCCGTCTGCAGTGGCTCACGATAGATAATCGGATCACTGCCGCTGAAATCCGCCACGGTACCCGAGTACAATTCGCTATCTGCAAGTAATAAAAACAAGAACAAGAATTAGATGTGTTGAGTGCTAAAAGCTGGATAGATTGTGAGGGTTACTTCAAGAAATAAACTACTCAATGACAAGCGAACTTGTCTTTTTTTTATCCAAAGCGATTTCGAACAAAAACATTACAAATAAGATACGAAAACAAATTGAAATAAATTTTAAAAAAATTTGTGTGTAAAAATGTTCAAAGCTAAGTTGCAAAATGAAATTGAATCAGATTTTAATGAAGTGTGTTCAGGTCAAAATGAAGAATACATAATTACAGATTGAAAGAGGTAGATAGAATTATTGGGTCAACAGAATAATTTCCCTGAAATTTGTTCAAAAATATAAAAGTTGCAAATCAAAAAATGCTTCTTTCTAAATAAAAAGTGTCTTAAAATTCTAAATTCAAACACAGCTTCAATATTGTAATAAAAGATATTTAATATATTATGAATAGGATCTTCATCAGTCCTGAAAGTTTTTTCCTTTCACATAATGTGCTACTAAAATTTATGACGACACTTGAAAAATAACCTAATTTTTTTGCTTATTAAATTTATTTCCAAATGTTACACTTGTAACCTTACTGTTTGCAATATTGCTTATATAACTGAACAATTGCTTTATCCAGTGAACCCTTTTTTGAGCTTTGCAGTGTGAACTGTTCAAATTTTTATTTCTATTTGTAAATTTTTATCGCTTTTTAATAAACTTGTTTATGGAGAGGATTTTTATTTGAAATCAATTCAACATATTTTTGTTATTGGCACTCTATTAAACTTATTATGGTGCTATAGTTTGATACTTCAATACACTCACTTTCGAATTTTGGGCCAGTTATTTTTATATTGAGCGTATGCAAAAATATCCTAGTCAGTGTCGTCAGCACGCGGTATGAAAAAAATTTGAATTTTCGAATACAGCGCACTTGTGAGGAATAGGTGGGAAAATACAGCGCACAGTATTCGCCACTTAATAATAATAAAACTTAAGCACCCACTAAGTGTGTTTTTCTCATAAGGTTTTTATGAAATTTATTGGCAAATTTATCCGAGCCCACGGCGGCAAATTTTTGGGGGCGGCTAATTAGGAAAAATAAGAGTTTTTCCTACTAAATTTGGTTTTTATTGCTTGGATTAAAAAAATTCATTTAAAAGCTCCCCATACAGCTGGGGATATCAACGAGAGTAGTCCAAGAAGGGGTACTTCTCGCGCGCTCGCGTTTTTATTTATTATTGAATTTTGCATGCATTCAAATGACAGTGGCCATATTTCGCGTTTATATCGCAGTGAACCGCGGCGGCACGCGCAGTGTTGACGTTTGCGCATTCGCGATTGTATGAAATGGAGCTGGCCATATTACGCGTTTTTGCCGTCGCGTTTTTTGCTCTTTCTGCTCGCATTTCGCTTGCATATCACTTTTCGCGCTGATTTCTTTGATATTTTTGTTTAATTTCTTGTCGCCGATTATTTATTTTTCATTCATTTATTTTTTACTAGCCTTTTCCCGGCGCGCGTTGCTGCACCCAGCAACTATATGGGAACATAATAGGTGTATTCAAAACTTTTCTTAGACTTATAGTTTGACACCACTGTCATTTTCCACTGCCCGTTACAGTTTTCCAGTAGTTTAAATGTTCACAGAAAATGATTTTTATTAATAGATAAGCATTTGAAAAACAGCTTGGTTTGTGTCTAAAAATATATTTATTACGATAACTTTTGATCGGAAAGAGATATTGGTATAATTTTTTCACATAAATTATTCTTTGAGCTTAACTATTATATAAAAAGAATAAAAACAACTTTTGAAAAAAATTAATTTCTTTAAAAAATCACTGGGGGTAGGGTCATGTTTTTTGATGAGAGAAACAGGTAATACATTTTTTTGTAAAATTGGAAGCATTTTTGCTATTAAACGCCATGTCATGTGAAAGGTAGTTGAAAATTCAAATTTGAGTATTTATTATTTTAACAACAAAAACAACTTTTGTGTCATGTTTTGAGTAAAAAGTCAATATTTTGGACCTTTTTTGAAAGAAATATTAAAAATATATCCGCTAAGATAACAGTACCTTATAAATTTTTTTTATTAAGTGCTTGAATTGAGTTTATCAATGAAGAAAATTGGAATGAAATATATGCAAAAACAACGGAGTTATTTGCATCGCAATTAAAATATACGAATTTCTGATAGTTTTTTTGTTATTCTAAGGAAACGATGTTATTAGAAAAAGACGTTGTACCAAAAGTTTGTCCAATTTTAAAGATATGTGAATGTTTTTGATGTCAAAATAACAGGATTTTCTTAAAATTAATAAGTCGAGCATTTTCTTAAAAAAAAATACGCCAGTTGTAAGATTTGCGTTACTTTTAAAGGGGCGGAAGAGGCGTGGTCAAAACTTAGTGTGCCATAACCTAAGTTAGGATTCAAGTAATATGTGAGCTGAGTTTGAGTTAAATCCGTTCAGCCGTTAAGATTTGTATAGTAGTCAAACAAACAGAAAATGATTTTTATTAATATAGATATACATAAAATAAATTCGAAATATTTATTATATTACATATTAGGGTTCGTTCATAAACCACGTTACCAATTTTTTTTTCTTTGTTGACACCACCTCCACCTCCGTTACTTTTATATATTACATTTCGAATTCATGCAAAATTCGAATTCAAAATTCAATAAAAGTTCACTTGTTTCAATTGCTGAGTATTAAGCAGTAGTTTGTTTTTTTAATTTTTACTCACATCGGAAACCAACAACAGTTTTGTGCATACAGAAAGAGATGAGAAACTGAGTTTAAAAAATTCACTGTAAAACGCAATTAAAAGAGAAGAATTTTTTTTATGTTTTTGGCGGGGAAGACTTTCGTTTCTCTGTAATCTGTGGTAAATGTATTAGTTAATGTATTATTATTAACCCATCGTTTCTCACTGCATTTTTCTCCTCAGTAATATACTCACTTTAAACAATATATATGTGTGTAATATAAAAAATCATTAACAAATATATAAGTATTAAAAACAACGTTATCTCATTTCAATATCCTACATAAAAAATTTTACGAATTTAAAAGCTTCAAACTTTTCCAACAAAAATGCAACCATGCAATCGAGAGAAACAACCAAAACGCAATTGCGTCAACCGCGTAATATGGCCAGCCTATTTTTGTCACACTTGTGCAAAACGCTCAATATGGCCACAGCATTAAAAACGCGAGCGCGCGAACGCCATCGCCTTAAAAACGAGTAACTTGGCCGCAGCCTAAATGGCCGTTGTTGTTGGAAATAATGTAGAAACAACCAACCTTATAAAGCTTAAGTGTGAAGTAAACATGTAAAAAATTGGTCATCGTTACGTGATACGATACTTCATTAAAAGGTCTTAGTCCAACCAATATCAGAGCGGAGCTAGATGCTACTCTGAGGTAGTCTGATCCTTTGTTAACAACAGTGAATTATTGGATGGTAGGTTTTAAACGAGACCGTCTGAGCTACTCATACGAACATTGCGATGGTCGACCAAATGAGGAGACCACTTCACAAATGGTGAAGAAAATCCACAAAATGGTACTGGAGTACTGATCAACTGAAAGTGCGTGAGATAACAGAATTGACAGGCATTTTAAAAGGGTGTAAATTTCAAATTGACTGAAAATTTGCGAAAAAGCGTGGTGAAGCGAGTGTTTGGTGAAGTTTCACAGCAATAAAGCAGAGTTTTTGCTTGGATTCATAACCATGGATGAAACATGGGCCCATCACTTCACACTTGAGCCGAAATAGGAGTCAAAACAGTGGGCGGAAAGGCGAATACATTTCTATTTGCAGGCAAAGTCATGGCGTCAGGTTTTTGGAAAGCGCATGAGATAATTTTCATTGATTAACTATCTTCAGAAAAGAAAAACAATCAATGGCGAGTATTATGCAAACTTATTGCAGCGTTTGAATTATGAAATGAGGAAAATACGGCCAGCATTTGACGAAAAAGAAAGATTTGTTTCATCAAGACAGACTGTGCACTAGTTCCCACAAACGTTATCTGGAATGAGTTCGAATTGCTTCTGACGCACCCAATTCGCCAGATTAACCTCCTCGGACTATTTTTTGTATCCAAACTTGAAAAACTGCCTCGGTGGTAAAAGATTTGCCAACAATGAAGAGATGGTGTCTGCGATTGATAGCTATTTTGAGGAGCTCGACGGTTCTTACTATAAAAAGGCTATCGAAGCTATTGAGCGTCGCTGGAAAAAATGTATCGATTTGAATGAAGACTATGTAGAGAAATAAAGATATTCCTTTCCCAAATTTATTTTTCTAAATTGGAAAATTAGCATGTGGGATATACATCAAGCTATGAATCGAAAATGGGTTGGTCCGCTCACTTTTCAAGGAGGTGTAGGGTATTTCATGATCGGTTCAAACCGGCACTTCCAGTCGGGTCCACAGTGGTAAAATAGGTAACGACTGCTCTGTGCAAAGAGCAATGGCAAGAAACAAGCACTCAACTCAATTAAAACTTTAAATTATAAAAGGTTGGAGGGGCGGCTTATCAAATTATTTGAGTGAAATATTTTCAATTAAAAGATCAGTTATTTCTAGATTGATTTAAAAGTTCTTCAAAACTGGTGAAAACGCACACCTATCCTGTACATTTTAAAACTTTGCGGCAGGAATACTCTTTGTTCAAAAGAACAATTCAGAATTATCCTACAATCTCTTCTGTCTAAGTAAAAAATAATTTGAGTTTAGAAATTGGCGAAAGAACGATATGTAGAAGAGCTGTAGAAGCCGGATTATTCAGTCGAAAACCAGCAAAAAAGCCTTTCAAAGAACTCGACAAAGAACTGGAAAGCCAGACTTGAGTTCGCTAAAGCCTACCTCAACTGCAGTTCCCAAAAATTGAAGACTGTGTTGTTTTCTGACGACTCCAAGTACAACCTGAACGCTTCGGATGGAATGAGACGTGTACACATATCAAAAGGAGAAAGATTAAATCCTAACTACTCCAAAGGTACTCACTGTTTAGCACGGAAGAGGCAGTGTAATGGTGAAGAGTTGCTTCTCTGGCCAAGAGATTGGGCCAATATATAAGATAAAAGGAATTATGGATCGCTTCATGTACGTTGATATTCTAAAAATGTGATTCTGTCTTATTTTGATGAAAAGATGCGATTTAAATTGAGGCCCCAACAGGGTAAAGATCCAAAAAACACTTCTAAAGTTTGTAAGGCCTGGCTTCAGAGCAATAGAATTGAAGTTCTACCCAATCACCTGATAGAAAATTTGCAAAACCAAATAAGATCTATTACAAGCCTTAAAAATAGTCTAGGAAGGGATTCCGCAGGATGTCATTAATAATACTGAACAACAAAATCAATTTTTTTTCCAAAATAATAAGGTTCCGATAACATATCCTGGTAGAGGGGACCAAAAAAATATACATGTATTGGGGTTTTGAAAGAAAACGTATGAAATTTATTTTAGGAAGAATTTAAGTTCCCGCCCTTTTGAACATTTTTATAGTGAATCCGCATAGGAAACAATGTGACCCTTACATTTTGGGTATGGGATGCGTTCAGAAGATTTATGAAAAATACTACGGTTAACATTTTTGTCGAACATTTTAACCCTATAACTTTTCAATGTATGGGTCTTTTTTGACTCTTTTGTGATAAAAGGCAATGATAACCCATAAAACAACGGGTTAAAATGTTAGACAAAAATATTTGTCATAAAATTCTACTATAAGTCTCTGAATACACCAAAGCTAATAAGTCAACTTAAATGCCAGAAATAAGTCAAAACTTAAAATGTGTTTAAGGGTTATTTTCGTACTTATTTAGAATTTGTGATAAAATGTCATAGAAAGCAGGGTTTTAGGGGTAAGTTTATATGAAAAAAGTGTTTTATGTAAAATTTTACTACACGCAAAGAAATTTTTCGTTTACCACAACTGAAAAATTCACCAACTATGCTTCGTTTGCGAGCTGTATTTGCCACAAACGAAAATTCAGTTGTCATCAACTTAAAAATATATCTTATATATATATATATACCGCAAGCTATTTCGGTCATTATTATTTATTGTTAATAATCTTTCTCATTATGTCCGTCCGTCTTCTTATGGATTGCACTCATCGCACCGCCGTTGCTATCTCCGTCCGCGTATTACCGTATTAGCAAACTACTAATTTCCTTATATAGTCACAATTTGTCCAAAAAGTAACTCTGAACTATAAGTGTTTTGTTTATACAACGAAGGGAAAAATAAACAAAATTTTCAGTTGGGAAAAACGAAGTTTTCAATTGCTGCAATTTAAAAATCACTCGCGTTTATAACAAACGAAATTCATTTCCTGCAACTAAATGACTCGTTTCTCACAACTGAAAATTTTGTTTATTTTTCGTTCAACGTTTATGACAACTGTTGAAACGTTTGCAATAAACGATTTCAAGCACGACAAACGAAGTTCGCTTGCGGCAAACTGGCGATAAACGTTTTTTTTCTTTGCG
Source organism: Pherbina coryleti (assembly GCA_943735915.1). Lineage (NCBI taxonomy): Eukaryota > Metazoa > Arthropoda > Insecta > Diptera > Sciomyzidae > Pherbina > Pherbina coryleti. The sequence goes on along the minus strand of OX030948.1, from coordinate 142,451,855 downwards.
TGTATAAAGGTGATTCGAAATACCTGAGCATATGACCTTTAAGAGAGTGCCGGAAAGGGTTAATATGTATGACCGATCCCCATTACTTTTGAAAAAGGAACATTTTTGCCTTTGATAGCTATTCCCTCCGACCACTCATTAGGGGGGGCTCCCATACAAATTTTATGGTTTTTATATATTTATTCCATACACCTGAGCATATGTCCTTTAAAAAAGTGCCGGAGAGGGTTAATATGTATGACTGACCCCCATTACTTTTGCAAAAGGAACATTTTTGCTTTTGACACCTATTCCTTCCGACCACTCCTTAGGGGGGCTCCCATACAAATTTTATGGTTCTGTCGATAAAACCGGAAACCGTCGATAAATAGGTAGCAAACTTAAACAAACAAAAACATCAAATGTTGGCTTTATATTTCATGTAATTGTGTAAAATTTATATAAGTTAGAGAGTTCAAACATGAAGTTTTCTCCCAGTGAGGATTAAGCAGACCAACAAGTGCTAACATCAACATTGTACGATCAGTACTTTAGGCACACCAAAGGCTCAAATTGTGATATAAATACCGACACCTAATCACTATCAACCACCCTACTTACCTCCGAGAATGACGTATTCTACGTCAAAATAAAACAAAATTGAAATTTCAAATTTTCCATCAATAAAATACAAGTAAATTGGAGTAAAGCTCTTACAGTTTATGTTTTAAACATTCATACTAACGTTTGGTGTCCTACTGACAATAGATGAATCAAAGTCAATTTTGCTAATGTGCCATGAATTTATTTAGTTATCATAAAATTGAAAATGATTTCTTTAGTACTGCCAAGTGATAGAACACAATTACTTATTCATTGTAAGTGAATGAAATTAAATACAAGTTCAACAAAGATTATAAAGGCAAAGCAAAATAAATAGAATTCAAGCTTTGCCTTTCAAGAAAACATCAAATGTGAATCTAAATTCAACGCAAGAGATTATATTGATTTAAATTGAAAACAATCAGCTTCGCAAAATAAAACATACATCTCTGCTATTGACTTTGTAATAAAGTAAAATTATAGTGAGTAAGTCAGTCAGTATAATTAGCAGATCTACCTACTTGCTTTTGGCGGGATAAGTTAAATAATTTGAATTCTATAAATTTTAAAGGCTAAATGGTGGATTTGTAACAAAATATTTTCATATAAAGCGTTTATTAACAAGAGGTGTACGTTTTGATTTTAATCAAAAAGAACAATTGTTTGGAAGTCTCTTTATTTTTTAATGGATAATAAAGAAGGCACATCCGTGGCGTCCGTGGCGTAGTTGGTTAAAGTGCGTGGCCTCTATGTCAACGAACCTGGAGACCCAGGTTCGAACTCCAGCACCGACAGAAAATTATTTGAATTAAAATAATTTTTCTGTACGGCCGCCACCTCTCTGCAGACAATGGCAAACCTCAGAGAGTAATAAAAATGCCATGTAAAGCTTCTTGAGAATAAGAACATTCCGTTCATCGCCGTTCGGAGTCGGCGTTAAGCCTGTGTCCATTTCTCGGTCAATTGTGTACAAACTTAATAACACGCACAACACAATTGATCCTAAGAAGCTAGGTCAAAGTCCTTTCAAGTGCTGAAATGGCCAGTTATTTATTTTATTGTTAAAGAAGGCACATAGGGATTATGTTTGAGAGCCTGTTTCTTTCAAATGGTCTTCTCGGCTTAGCTTGAAGACCTCAAACCTTTTTTCAAAAATTTTGTTCACTCTTTCGCATTTCGGATGGCTGAAATTGTTTGCGGATGATAAGCGTAGACTTTACTCTTAACATTATCTCGAAGGAAGAAGTCTAACGGTGTGAAATCGCAAGTTCTTGATGGCCAATTGGTGTCTCCAAAACGCAAAATTACGCGACCTGAAAACATCTAGTGCAATAACTATGGCTAGTAACACCATTCTGTGGAAAGTAGATGTTATCAGTGTATGTATTCTCCGTCTCAGACCGTGTCAGTTGTGAGTGCATTGGCATCTCTTGAATCACTCGCGGGTTTTCGGATCATAGCCATTAATGTGAAAATGAGCTTCGTCAGAAAACATGATTTTTTTGTTTTTGCAAAAATCATAGTCATAATTCATGTTTTCCAAGACCCAATCAGAGAACGTATAGCGCTACTGGGAGTCCGCTGTCTGCAGTTCTTGAGTCAATTGTACCTTGTATGCAACAGAGCCAAACATTTTGTTAATATACGCTGTAGCGTGGTGGAAGTGGAGAGGTTGAGTTCTTGAGCATTGTAACGAATTAAGGACCTTGTCATTTTCCGCACTTAACATACGTTCAGTGCGACAATATTTTCGTTCAAACGTCCGAGGTAAAGTCGTTTCGGTGACTTTACTTCTAGCACTGCGCCAGTCTCTTGGCCAAAAATATGGCGTAAAAAGCACAAACTAGAAGAGACACGAAGGTAACACTGCGCCATAAAGGACAATTTCGAAGCTACCCAGAAATGGTTAATGCAAATTTAGAAAAAATTCGATTTTTATGTCCAATCCCGAAATATCGCAAACGTTTTAAGCGCAATACCTACAGCAAAATGTACAAAACTAAAGGGAAAACTATGCTTAACTGATACTCACAATACCAAGCGAGTGGAGTTTGGTCGCAGATGCATGTTCTAATTTAATTTAATTTAGATAGGCCGGACTGCTATAGTTGTTATTGGTAGGATTTGAAAACATGGAGTAGTACGTTCAAACACAATTTTGGTGGATAGGACTGTTATGATTTGTGGAGCCATTTCGTACTTTGGAGCGACACGAATTTGATTCGTCATAACGAAAATTAATCCCGAAAACCACACGGACTTATTAAAAGATGTGTTAGCGTCTTATTATTAAAAGGAACAAAAGTGAGAGAGAGTTAATTTTCCAGCAAAATAATGCGATCATACATGTTTCAAGACAATCAAGAGAGTGGTTTTCTCCAAAAAATAACAGCTTGCTGCAATGGCTTGCGTGAAGTCCAGATTGTTGACCTATCGAGAACCTTTTGAGCATTCTTGCTTCAAAAGAGTACTTAAAAAGGGAACAGTACAACATTGCAATCGAAGTAAAAAATGCGACTTGGGGTGAAGTTGTGTCAGAAAACTACTCTATGACCTTATGACTACTCTATAAATTGATTCGATGCCAAATCGAATTTTTCCGTCTATACTAATACTAATACTCATACTAATACTAATACTAATAATAATACTAATACTAATACTAATACTAATACTAATACAAATACTAATACAAATACTAATACCAATACTAATACTAATACTAATACTAATACTAATACAAATACTAATACTAATACTAATACTAATACGAATACTAATACTAAAACTAATACTAATACTAATACTAATACTAATGCTAATACTAATACTAATACTAATACAAATACTAATACTAATACTAATACTAATACTAATACTAATACTAATACCAGTGGCGATCCCACCATTTGTGCCAATTACCGTGGGATAAAACTATCTTCTTCATATCGCATATAAGGTCCTGTTGAGGATTATGTGAAAGACTGAAGACCATCGTTAACCAGCTGATTGGACCTTATCAGTGTGGGTTCAGACCTGGCAAATCCATCATAGACCAGATATTTATGCTACGACAAATCTTGGAGAATACCCTAGAGAAACAAATCGACACACACCATCTTTTTGTCGATTACAAAGCCGCCTTTGACAGTCTAAAAAGGAATATTAATCTATATTCCACCATGTGTGAATTTGGTATTCTTGCAAAGCTCATCCGTCTTTGCAGAATGACACTGAGCAACACCAGCAGCACAGTTAAAATCGTGAAGGATCTCCATTCGATACCAAATGAGATTTCAGACAAGCTTATTCCTTATCGTGCGACTTTTTCAACCTAATGATATAGAAGATCATCCGAGCTGCTGATTTGAGACGTAGTGGATCGATACTCTACAAAAGTATTATGCTGCTGACGCATGCTGATGATATCGACATCATTTGCCTTAATATGCGCGAAGTCAGTGCAGCATTCTCCAGATTAGCGAAAGAGTCGAGACGAATGGGTCTTGCAGTGACAAACAGTCCCAGCGTCTTGGAAACCACGTCACTGCACATTGGGCCAGGAATTTGAAAAAGTGGCCAAAACTCATATCTTGGCGATGCATAGATAGAATTAAATGAAAATTGGTACAGAATACTTAACACAGGACCTTCTTCAAGCACGGGAAAAAAGTGGGCGGTACTCAACAATGGGGCGTGGCAATATCAATAAAATACCGTATCTCGTCCAATAGTGGGACTAGGTTATTAAAATTCGGTACAGTGCTTTGTGGGATCTTTTCCCGAGTATGATGAAAAATTGGACTGGATATAACAAAGGGGCGTGGCACTATTAATAAAATTCCGTATCTCAGTTAGTGTTGGGACTAGGGTATTGAAATTTGGTAAAGGGGTGGGTAGGATCGTTTCCGAGCATGTTAGAAAAAGTGGGCGGGAATCGATAATGGGGCGTGGTAATATCAATAAAATACCGTATTTCGTGTAATAGTGGGACTAGGTTATTAAAATTCGGTACAGTGCTTTGTGGGATCTTTTCCCGAGTATGATGAAAAATAACAAAGGATATAACAAAGGGGCGTGGCACTATTAATAAAATTCCGTATCTGAGTTAGTGTTGGGACTAAGGTATTAAAATTGGGTGTAGGGGTGGGTACAATCGTTTCCGAGAATTTTAGAAAAAAGCTCCAACAATGGAGTGTGGCACTATTTAATAAAACTGTAGTTTGGTTATTATTTATTCTATGGTATTAAAAAAAAGGCGGGATATTAGACCGATTGCTTTTACCGAATCTGACATGTGATGTGTAAACTAAAAATAAATATACAAGGTTTTAGAAAACAACCCTTTTAGAACAAATTTATTGTTGTATTATTATGTTATGAAATCGAGACACAAAAAACCCGCAATTAGCCTAAAGAAATACATATATATATATATATATATATAGTTTCCAGGGCCACCACGTGGAGGTTGCGGGGAGAACCCCGTGTTTTTTTTATTTTTTTCTGCTTTTTTGTTTTTGTAGTTTTTTTTTTATTTTTTGTTTTTCATATATTTTTTTTATTTTTTTTCTTTTAATATTTTTTTTTGATTTATGTTTTGTTCATTTAACATTTTATTTTTTATTTTACTTTCAAGTGTTATTCTTCATCCGAAAGACACAAATTGTTCAAATAATCATTTTCGACCAATTCATCGTCTTCTGAATCTGAAATCGTTTCATTATTTTGAACTGAGTCATTCTCAAATTCAGGTGCAATGAGAAGGTGAAGGACTTCTTTTGGAAGTAGCAACCGTTTACGCTTCTGAACACTACAACGAATAGACATAGACGACACAAGCGGGTCTGATGAATCCATCGATCGGTTAAACATGTCTTCTAAATTCGCGGCACGGTTATGCCGTCTGCCATGAAACTGTCTATATGCCTTGTATTCCTTGTTTCGGCATTCAGAAGCTTCCTCCCCAAGCATTCCCAAAGGTAAAACACTTTCTATTATAATTTCTCCGGAATGGATAAGTATCTTATGTAAAGAAGAAGGCATCGGATACCATTTGTAGTGAGTTACATACAAACTAGCCGTAGACGTGCAAAAGTCTTCGAAAACTGCATGATATATTAAATATTGCGAGGAGAGTGTGATCAAAATTATTCGCATATTTCGAATCAATTGTCGATCCAAGTGAAAATATACCACTGTCTTTATTGGTTAAATTATTAAATTTTAGGAGTTGCATGGCAGATTGGGCACCTGTGCATCGACATTACTCCTAATATTGTATTGAGTACTTTTCCATCAATAAGCGTAAGGTGAAAAGAAAAGTATATGCTTATTTGAATACCATCAAAACTTATTTCATAAGGTTTAAGGTTTTTTATCTCGTTCTCTATCAACTCTTTCTGTTGTAGAATTAAATCTTTAGATTCCTTGGCATATTGCAGTTCTATAGGACGGCAATATTGTGCTGATTGGAAAACAGCTACATCGCATTCTGTTTTTCGGGTGATACTCAAACGCGCACAAATATGCAGTTAAGCATTTGTGCTTTCACACGTATATAAAGCTCAATTATTCATAAGTTTCAACGCAATTAAAGAAAAAAGGCAGGTTTGGTTTTCTCTATTTTTGAGTATATTTTAAAACAACTCTTTCTAAACAGATTCCCAAACTGTTTATTCTATTTAATGAAATTCAAGTTAATTTTGTTCTCTACACTTTCTACAACTGCATATATTGCTCTTTAAATCTTAGTTTTGTATGGGAGGTGGGCGAAGGACGTGGCCGATATTGATAAAAATTTGTGTGGCATTATATATTTATGAAATAATGACACATGCTTAATTTCATGTATGCACCTATGATGATTGCTTCTATTTTTGTCCCCCATCCCATAGAACTCGTTACACTGTGCGACGTTAGTTTTTTATAAATTTCTCAAAAGTAAATAAAAACGTGCAAAAGTGTGCATATCCCTCTTCAAGTAAATATCTTAAAGAAAGTTATAGCATGTAAATTATTTCAATTACGAGTGGAATCTCGGGGAATCTTCTTTAGGCGCCGCATTTTTTTTTTTTTTAAACCCCATTTTTTTGTATTTAGTATGTGGAAAAAAGGATTAAAAACAAAATAAAATATGTATATATATTTTTTTTTCAATATTGTATTCAATGTGTTTAAAAAAGTGCTAAACATTTTAAAGAAATTTGAAAAATAATTATACTGTTGATGATTTCAACTTTTAGATGTAAATAAAAAAAAAATGCAATTTTTGACTTAAAATGCCTCCCAAATTGTAAGTTTTAATTTTATATTAATAATATTTCGTCTCAGGGTACCTTAATATGTCCCGTTATCAATTGTAAGAATCATTTGTATATAGAAAATATTTGACTTTTGGTCACTTATTGAAATTCCTGGCCCAATGTGCACTGTTGAGTTTGTTAAGGACTTCGTCTACCGGGTATACAGCATAAACTCTTTCAACGATGTCAGTATTAAGATAAAACGAAGGATAACTCTTGCCAACAGGTGTTACTTTAGACTGAGTAGGTAATTGAGAACCAGAGCCCTCTCTCGACGAACAAGACTCATGCTCTATAAGTCGCTAATCATGGCCGTAATATTAAAAGGAAGCCTGCGAGAGAAAGATAATTCCTAAAATATTCGGTCCAATCTGCGTTAATGGCGAGTACCGAATTCGATGGTACCACGAGCTGTATGCTGACATCGACATAGTGAAGCGCATTAAAATCGAGCGGCTCCGCTGGCTAGGTCATGTTGAGGGAATGGAAAGCGACGCTCCAGCGAAAAAAATATTTGATTTGGTTCGCGGTAGTGGTCAATGCAGAAGAGAACCCCCACATCTTATTGATCTGGAAGAATCAAGTGTTGGACAACCTGACTACGCTTGGTGTTTCCAACTGGCGCCAGCAAGCGCAAAACAGAAATGACTGGCGCAATTTAACCAAAAACCCTTTAACCAAAAGAATATGAATGTAACTATAAACCGGGTCTATTTCCTCCCATACAACTCCAAAACCAAAAACCCGGTAACCCCCAAGCTAGTGACCGATTGACTTCAAACTTTGAGAATATCTGTCTATTCTAACTTTTCTGATATTTAGGTAGGGCTCAACATAAGAATTGTGATATTGTTTAACCATATGTAACTCGGCGAGCTTGGACTAGTGAGTTCCGATGAATACTAAATAAAAGCAGTATTTTTTTTTTTGTTATAGTGGAGTTTACCTGGTAATAGTATAACCATTAACATCTGCATTGGTTATGTTTAACTTTTTAAGTATGTTTAACTTTTCTGTTATAAGATAAATCGATAGACATTTTTTATAAAATTTTGTTTTATTGTTTATTGCCTAAGATGAAATTTATTTTTCTAGCCTTAAATGTAATCTTACATTCAAATTTAAGCTGAAATTTATACAGAAAGGTTTTTCTTGTGAACTGTTTCTGTTCAAAGCCTATTTCATCAACCATTGTAAGATTATCTGCATCATGCTCCTTTTTTTAATTCGATGCTAAAGAAACTTAAATTTGATCAGATATTCTGACAACTACAAATAAGCTCACAATCGTCTGGTGTGTAAGTTTTTAAGTGTGTGAGTGCCGGTGTTTGGTTGGCATGCAAAAAGTCCTTGGCTCGTAAGAAACTATTTTGTTCAAGTTCGTCAAGTTTACGGGGTACTTTATTTCAAATTCGAATGCGCAAATTTAATTAAGTCAACGAATGGAGACGAAGACGAGGAGTAGGACAAAAACAAACTAAAAGAAGTGCTTAAAGTAAGGACGAAAAGGAAGAAATATTGAGTGACAAAGCGGGAAGGAGATGCAGTAAGAACAGATGTCGTCGAAGCAAAGTCAAATGCACGATGTGTTCCTTCAAACAAATAAAGTTCGACTTTTTGAATTTTATTCCTTTTTCGAATTCTTTCACATTCCTTCAATTCAACGCAAATCTACATTCTGGCTGGCATTGTTTGGGTTGCCATTGCAGCAAAGTAGTAGTGAACTTTTTTGTTTTTTTTTCGAAATGATTCTAAAGTAAGAATTCCGAAAGAAAAAGAGAGAGCAACAACTTAATAGGAAGATTGATTTAAGCTACTGAGTTTGGAGAGAGTGGGCAGTGGGTTAAGCTCTTGCTTAACTTCGTCGATGCCTTCACCAGCTTTAGTTTTGCCTCACTAGCCTCATCAGCTTTCCCACTTGAAATGTCATTTCGTTTAATGAAATGATTTATTTGCTCTGCAAAGTATTTTTTTGTGAATCACAACAATTTTTGAACTTGGTTTCTAAATGTTCTTTTAGTGTTTTCTTAACCAAAAAGAGAAAGGAAAATCTGAAATTTTTAATGGTGACAACATAAATCTCCGCACAAATCTCAAAGCACGCCACAAATCAATAAAATCGTCAAGTAAATCATTTAAATAACGTGACAAACGTGGCGCTGCAATAACACAGCTACAACAACAGCAACCAGCGCGACATTACGACTAATCAGCGCCCCTCCATGCTTCCATTTGCAACAAATTAATTTGCTCCCCCAGCAACAGCGGTCATTGCAACACCTCAACGACCCCCGACTCCGACAACTCAACCCATACGTAGTATGCGCCCCAAGGCGCTCGTAATAATAACGGCACTTCTACAAAACGTGCTGCATAATTTAAGGCGCAGGCCAAGAATAAATTAGCTCAAGTTCTGCTCCCCTCATTAGCCCCGTTACTTTGGTCGTTGCAGCCACCGATGCTAAACGCACGAGACACTCAACAGAGGCTGACAAGTCGGGCTGGCAATAAATAATCGTCGAAATGTTCGAAAGAGGGTGTCTATGCGACATAGACCAAGGCACCTTAAAAAATTTAACTAACAGTAAAGTTGTCTTTGCACTTAATTTTGTAAATCGAAGCTAGTTTTAACCTTATCCACCATTAGCCCCTCCTCCTACGTCCCTCTCTCACAATCACTTAACTTCGATACCTTTCCTGCGAGGATTGCCTGAAGAAATTTAAAATGTTCATCATATAACAGGATATATAACAACGCATACACCAACAATAACGGTATTACTTGGGGTATATTATTAAATGTTTTTGTTGTTATTGTTGTAATATTTAACTTTTTCCAAATGACAAAATGGCGTGCCAAATCATTCGAAAATGTTTTCAACTTTAAAACTTTTTAACTGTCGTTTTTTGTGTACTTGTTATTGATGCTTTTTGTGCTGTTTGTTGTTATTGTTGCTCAACCGGAAGTTATAAATCCCAATATAAGGTAAAGTTGAAATTTATGTATGTGTAGGTTAGTCGTGAGTTTAGAAATTAGCTTGGTCGTTCTTTTTTTTTTTTATAAAATATTAAATTGATTGCAAAAACGAGCTTCGTTCATAAACTTTTATTCACAACAAAGTGAAATAAATTAAAGTAAATAAATGGGTGAAGCCTGAAATTTCCGACGTGAGCTGGCTGCTCAAAATCATTTTGCTAACGATGTCTGTCCAAGTGTAAGAAAATGTTTAAAGGATCTATTAAAGAGCGAAGCAGAATTGAAAAGACGTATCGATTTCTTAGCTTAGAAGCAAGTTAAGATTGAGGATGTAGAAGGAAGTCAGAATAAGACGATGTTGCAGCAGGAGCACAGAATATCTGAATGAAGTGAATCGCTGATAAGCTACTTGTATGTATAAAGTATGAGATTTAAGCTCTAAGGCTTAAAAGTCTTAGCTCAAAATATTAATAGATTTTAAATGATGCAATTCAACATTGATTTTGTCCTTAAATCGTGGACAGAGAAAGGCATAGTATACTTTCTCCAAAAGAACTTAATCCGCATCAATTTTTAAAGATTTAATTTTGTCAATGTCCCACCTTCATTAGGGTCCCTCCTACATTTTGATCTTACTATCCAATATCCGAATAAGAATAATGAGAATGTCCTGCTGTCCTGGTATTCGGTTTATTTTATTAAAAGATACTATAAGAAATATTAATCAACACTGAGTATTAACACCCTCTACATTGTGAGCTTTTAAAACCTTTTGAGTATTTTGCGGGAGAATACACAGCGTGGGCCCTTATAACTGTCGCATATTTTTGAAGTGCCGTTGTGTCAAGCTAAGAAAGCATAAACTTTTTTCCGTTTCAAATTGTCATTCTAACATCAATTGTGAAATTGGAGAAGTGTTTTGTTACTTCAATAATTTTTAAATAAAAAATTGCGAGGGATGCAAGCAAAAAGAGAACTTATACAGTTATTGGATTTGCAGGGTAAAAAATAAGTGAGATTGTTAACTTGCCTGGATATTATCCGCAGATTTGTATAACGTACTGTAGCTCGATTTAAGGCAACTAGCAGGTTTATAATATCCAAAAAATCTGGTGGAAAATGCTGGGTGAGAACTACTAATCTGGTGAAGAATGTTCGTGAACGAATAAACTCAGAAAAAAGGATAAAAGTGAAACGGTTGGATCCCATCCAACAGTCGAGTTTTTCATATAAACAGTCTGAACTGTTGATAAAATAATGTTCATTATTGTTAACATTATTAATAATAATGTTAATTATTGTTAATTATTAATCATCCACTGTTAATTTAACATTTCAGACTGTTAAATTGAAGAAACTCGTCTGTTTAATGGAATTTAACAGTTTTCGCTGTTAGCGAGCTATTTTCTGTGTGTGAGACAAATTGTACTGTTTTCCGGAAGAAATCTAACCAAAGATCTGAATTTCAGTCGCAAAACCATTCGAAACATTCTCAAAAAATAAAATTAAAGATGAAATTTTACAAAAAAAAAAAACAAAAAAACTTATGGCCTTATGGAACTTATAAAAACATGCGAAGAGAAAGAAGCTGCCTACTCCTTTAGCAAGTTGCAATATGTGTTTTCTGATAAGAAGTTGTTCCTTCTACGAAAAAGTCACAACTCACAGAATGTGCACAGCGAAAAATAATCACAAATTTTTCAACAAAAAAATTTTGTTAGCTCTGACAGACAAATTTTTCGTTAGAATAACGAATAACAAAATAACGAATATTTTGTTGTACAAATAAAAATTTTTTTACAAAAAAATACAATTTAAATTAAAATTAAAATTAATAAATTTAATTTAACAAAAAAAAAGTTTTTATCATGATCACAACACAACAAAATTTGTCTTCTGCACAACAAATAAAAAATGTATTATAATGGGACTTCAAAGTTTTGCTTTGAGTATAAAAGAAATCGTTGTGATTTTAAAGAAGTTTTCGTTAGCACAACAAAACTTTTTCTCAATACAACAAAAAATAATAATGTTTAATAACGCAACTTTTTGCGTAACATTCGTTGTTGAAAAAATATCGCTTGTTATAACATTTCTATCAATCGTTTGTATAAGCTTTGTGTTTTAGAAAGTAAAAAGTGTTTAAAAGTTCGAGTGGTTTTTGTTGTAATGGAAACAACAATTTTTTGAATATTTTCAAAGTTGTCAGGAATTTAAAGGAGCTTTTGATGAGAAATAGTAGTAAAATTAATTGGTCACTGTATTGCTTAGTATGTTTATTTATTATAAAAACTTGTTAAAATTTCTTTTGCGTGATGATTTTCTATTTCGCTAGCAGACTTAGAGGCAGTGAAGTTTATTAAATTGATTAATTTGGAAGAAGTTTTTAGAAAAATACTTAACGGTCTCGTAGGCAGGGTTCGCATTTGCTCATTCATGAACTGCTCATTTCTGCTCTTTTTCATTAATTTTAGAATATGAGTTAAGAATAAAGTTCTCATTGTCATTTTCGTGAAAAACTGAGCAGATTTTTTTTTGTCCATGAAGTGAAGAAGAGCAAAACAGTTGGTGAAGAAAAAAATATTCTTCTTTAATATATATAGAGATATATATAATAGAGATATATGTAATCTTACTATTATATAAAAATGAAACTTGAAATATTGCCTTTTTGGCGTTGATGAAAGTAAACTCAAGAACGGCTAAACGGATTTAAATTAAATTTTCACTATTCAAATCGTAATTAATTGTAGATTAACACTGTGTACTTAAAGTTTTGAAATATTTCAATGCTTAGAAGTTATTGGCTAAGAAACTGGCAAAATTCGGTATTTTTGGAAAAATTTGGCGCTTTTTTCCATTTTCTGCTTAAACCGTAAAAGATAAGTGAATATGATATATGGACAAATGAATGATCTTGCCGATTCCAGCAAAAAAGTCCATGGTTACGTGCATCTAAGATCAATAGTTTGGTCGTAAAATTCATATTTTATTGAAAAATTAAATCATTTTCTTGCAAGCATTGATTTGTTCATTGGCTTCGACGCTGTCATTGCTTGCAGCTAGCAGAATGTTGCTTTGGTTTCGCTATAAAATGCTGCTCAATGCTCAGAAAAGAGATTCTCTGCATTGAAGCGGAGAGAGATAGCTCTTTGTTTGCGAACAGCAGAATGCAAAATTTAAAGCATTTTCTCCAAGCGCGTCGTTTGTTGCTGCTGCTTCAATGTTTCATTACTCAGAGAGAGTTTTTCTATACAAAATGTTGAATAGCTGCGTGCAGAATTCTTAAGCTGCAAAATAGAAGTGCATGAAATTTATGGTAACAATTAAAGCTTAAATCAGTGTCGATCAAAATTAGCTCGAGAGCTAACAGCTTTTTCTGCAACGTATAGGTATATAAAATTTTGCGCTGCTAAAAAGATTCCAGTCTGCAGGCAGACTCCAAGCAGAAAGGGTCACGTCACTTTGTTCGCTTAATTTGATTATAATTACGCAATTTTTGTACACCGAAAAGAAAACATTAAGAAGCAAAGCACAGTTCAGTTAACTATGATTCTTCGGAAACGCAACACTTTGTAATGTAAGCGATGATTGTATGCAATTTTATATTTATTTTGTTTTTAGTTAATACCGAAAAATGTTGCTATTTACGTATGTATATTTAATATATGTAAATAATTCAGCACACTTTTGCTGTTTTCAATTAAGAAATAGCTGTCAGCAAAAAAGAACTTGTAAATGCAAAATAAAAAAAATTGGGATGAAAAATAAGGTTAGTGCAATTCATTAAATATCTGATTTAATTGAGCTACATAACAATCCTCTAAAATGCAATATAGAAAAACAAAGCCCATCGATCCAAAGCGAGTTAAAAATTTTGCAAGAAGATTTAATGTTACCTATTGCAGACGGATGTGAATTTTGGAAAAATGTTGATGAGTCCCTTTATCCAACAATAAAAAATGCTATATATAAACTTTATTCGATGTTTGGAACAACATATATTTGCGAAAGCTCTTTTTCATTGATGAAAATAATAAAAAACAAACACCGAAATCGCTTATCGGACAATCATCTGCAAGATTTGATGCGCATAAAAATTTCCAATGACGATGTAGATTTTGACGAAATAATCAAAGATTTTAATAATAAAAATAATAATACCAAAAACAATAATAATAACAACACTAATAAACATATTTGGCGGCCGTGGATATAAAAAATCAACAACAATTGGTTGATTTGTTATCATGTCAAAAGTATGTCAGAAAATTTCAGGAAAAAACTTTTCAAAATCAGTTTGAAATCGGTTTTTTTCATATCGTTTTCATGTTATTTGACCCCGTCTTAATTTTAATATTTTTTCCAGAAATATTAACATTATAAGAAGCAAACAAGGGCACTGCACATATTCAAAGTATTCAAAATATACCCATACGATATATATTCATATATAATAATAAAAAATCCAAAAACAATATAATATGAAATATATTATAAGCAAATAATCTACTACAAATAATTTCATAGTTTTTCGATTTGCGTCGATTTAATTCTATTTATGAACATAAAGCTTTCGGAAAGCTTTCAAATTGCTTTAACATTAGATTTCTTTCAGTGAGAAGCTTTAAGTGTTACACACACATCCAATCAAGTTTAGTTGTGTGCGTTTGAGCATCACTGGCTTAAATTGAAACGCCGTGCGATGCAAATTACATCGCTTTGAAGCTGCGCATTGGTATGTGTTGAATTGGTTTTTTAGCATGTTTTTACGGCATTGCGTAGCGTAAGTGTATAATTTCGTCACTGAAATAAGACCTATGAAAATATTTGAACTTAATTTGATTTTATTTATTGAAAGTGATAAGAAAGTATTTTTAATTCATTCCATAAACATAAATTTATATTTGAAAAGGTAAGGACTTATTAAAACCAATGTCTTTCCAAAACAATTCACGTTATCGAATACGAGTCTTATATAATTGAGCTACAAATTGTGTTAATTAGCCGAAGTACAATGTATTTTCATACCATTTAATAATATGGTTAAATAAGTAGGGGAATGTCTCCGGTTAAGAGCCATGTTTCCTTAAATCGACATAAAATTGGCTGTGCTTAATATTTTTCCATGGTTTTTATGTCAAACGAATTTTAATTATTTAAGCTTAATTTTCCCCAAAAAAAAACCCTATCGATTTAGTTATAAGCAAACAAATTATGAACGATTGCCTAAAACTTTATTTTTTGCTTAAAAAAAATTGAGCCCGGTTATGAGCCACCCCAGAAAATCAGTTGGAAATCAAAAAACTTGATGTGCGATCGACACAAATGTTAAGACTATGAATTAATTTTATTTTTTTTGCGAGATAGCTGCTTTTCCCATGGGCAATTATATGTTGGTCTTTCTAAGATAGGAAATCCATCAAACTAATTTATTCTTACGAATAACACAAACACATCAAAAAACATTTTTAATACAGAAATTCTTACATGATTGCAATTAATATGTCATGAAAAAAATAAACCTATTAAAACGATAATAAGACAATATTTTACAAAAAATGCGTTAATTTATTTCAAGATACATCGCGGGCAAAGCTGCGGAGAGTTGCTAGTAGATATATATAATAAGAAGAATATTTTTTCTTCACCAACTGTTTTGCTCTTCTTCACTTCATGGACAAAAAAAAAAAAAATCTGCTCAGCTCTTCACGCAAATGAAAATGAGCAGATTTATTTTTTTAACAAAAAATTCCCTCATATTCATGAGGCTTCATGGTGCAAATACGAACGCTGCTCGTAGGTCAAAGAATTTCGGTTGAGAAGAGCTGTTTTGCTGGCAGAGAAAATTGGCAAGTTTTTATGGAATTTAGTTGACATAATAATATTATAATATTATTTAATGGTTTGTTTGTATTTACAAACAGGGTACTCTGGCCTACAAAGCACCAAAGGCAAAACTTTATTACAAATACAAAAACCAGATGAGGATAATCGGTGACAAATCTTCGGCTAGCACTTCACTTCATAATGAAGAAAGTATTTTATCAATTTTTTAGGTTTAGGCTTTTAGGTTTTTATATATATTTCATCAAATTGCATACTTTTCATAGATACAAAATTTATAATTCTTCGCAGAAAATTCTGAGCAGAAAGAAAGCAACAACCGACTGCTAAAGCGGGAAGTTCATTCACTGCATATGCATATGCGTCCGTCTACTCGCTGGCACAATTTACGCAAGAAAATTATAGCAGAGTTCAATGATTGCGTTTTACGTTCAGACTAAACAGGGCTACAAACTTGTAAAATATTTGGTATGTTCTTAATGGGGAATTTTTTAAATTTATGGTATTTACACAAAAATACTTAAAATGTCTTAATTTATTATTAAAAAAATCTTAAATCCTGAGTATAAAAAAGTTATTTTGAGAAATTAACAATGAAAAAATTATAGACATTTTTATTTTTTAAGATTTGTTTAGAAGAGCTATCCCTAAAAGTAATAAGTTTCTGATTCGTTTCTTTTATTTCTTCTCTCTGTTCGTTATAAGTAACGAGCTGTCAAAAAACGCAAAATAAGGAAGAAAAGTTTAAATATTTTCGAATAAACGGATGCATGTGCAAATGCAGTAAATGAACTTTCATCTGTAAGCTTTCACATATTTCTATTGCATTGCGTTCAGAGAGTGGACGGACGCATATGCAAATGCAGTGAATGAACTTCCCGCTTAAAGCCGGGAGTAGAATGACTGCGTATGCGTTTGCGTCCGTCTATTCGCTGGCACAATTTACGAAACAAAATATGTTAGGCGTACAATGAAATATGTTATTGCGCTTAGAGTTTGCGCTTAGAGCAGGGATACAAAATGATTGAACGTTTTCCTTATTCTTGAAATTCAATTTTAGGTGTATTAATGCTAAGATCTTGAAATATTTTGATGTTTAGCAATACAAATTACCAACCATAAGCATAAAATAAGGAATGTTAACAAAATAACAAGTGATAACTTATTTAAATATTTATTTATTAAAATTCATGATAAAGGGTCATCCCTGAAAATTTCAAAGAATAAACTCGTTTCTTTTCTTTGTTCTTGGTGTTCGCTATTTGTAACGAGGTGTCAAAAAGCGCAATTTACGCAAGAAAAGTTGAAATATTTTGAACTTTTGTTGCGTAAATTGCGCCGACAAAATTTGCGCCTGTCAGCATTCTACTCACTACCATAAGCTTCCGTGCATTTCGAATCTAATTGCGCCAGCGAGTAGACGGAAGCAAGCGCATACGCAATCATTCTACTCCCGGCTTAAGGCCGTTGTTCTGCAGACGCTGACGGGCTCATCACGGTTACGCATTGTTGTTGTTTCAATGTAAAGGGAAAATTTGAGAGAGTGAGCGAGGGAATTTATTTTGCCCAGAATGGTCACCAAATGAATCGAAAATAATTTGGTATCACGGGATCAAAACAGTGTTGCGCTGTGCAATTATTCACAACATTTGTGTTTTTGCATGAAAATAGTACACTCTTAGTACGAAATGTATCAAAGCAGTAATCAAACCTGCTTAATAGCAACACTCACCATACTCATACTCGTGATACTTTTTTGCATAAAGTATTGAAAATAGCAAAAAGTGTGCTAGTGTTCATGGATCAAATGACCGTCTGTACACTAAGGGAAATAACGCATATTAGCATTATCTACGCCTCAGTATAAATTTTATTTAAATATTTACGTGGATAAATCAAATGTTTTCGTTACAACTCGTTTTTTTCTCGTATTTGAATTCTATTTATACCACACACGTACACACATATTCCACACAAGCAAGCAACAACAGCATCGCACACGTACACACATATTCCGACAAGCAGCAACAGCATCGCACTGTTCCTGCAGTTTATTTCTTGCAGTTGCAGCTTTATAGTTCTCATTTAGTTATTGTTGCAAGGGTAATATACCCGCATGTTTGGACAAGATTCTTTGTGAGTGCGATTGATGATCGCAAAATGAATTTTTGCAAGGGTTGAGTGACAACCGGACATTTTCTCACAAATGTATTGCGCCGGTTGTCATTTGCCTGCATATTTTTCTTTGCCCCTTTATTTTAGTTTCAAGTTTTCTTTCTCTAATTTGTACTATTTTAACATTTGCTGCCACAGTACTGCAATAACTGTCAAAAATAGTACAAATTAGAGAACGAAAAAAGAATATAAAATATACTACCATAGCATTTGATGGACGCATCTCGTGGGAAATTTTCAAATACATTTGTGTTAATTTCAATATTTTTATATAAATATTCCTTAAATGCGATAGTTTTATTTTTTTTAAATATTTGAAAGATAATATTTTTGAATACGGCCTTTTCATTATTTATATTGAAAACGAGTTATTGAGCTCTAGGCCAATCATGTTGAGAACAAGACAACATGAAGAACAAAGAAGGCGACAGCCAACAACAACAACAACAACGGCTCTGTATAGAGCCAATCACAACAGCTTTGACTATACAGACTGTTTCATTGGTCGCTACACCAACTCATCAGTAGTCTTTTGTGTGACTTTACACTGTGATCCACTCAAGCTACTTAGGTTCTAGTTATACTGCCAATATGCCGAGAAAGTTACCCGGAATTTTATTTTTGGCAGAGAACGCTTGAATTTTTGTAACTGAGTTCTTATCGACATTAGATGCAAGCTGTACCAAGGTTGACCTAAATCGTATCATACTTTTAGGCCTAGCCTTAATTCATATGCATCTTCGAAACTCGATCACGTGGTTTGCCGCTATCAGAGCATATTGAAGTTGTTGTTATTTTTGCTTTTTAGCTCCTCCCTTTTTCCACACTTCCATTTTTAGGGTTCAGTTAGTTTAACTGATGGTACACCTAACATGGTGTGGAGACCATTTTGTTATGAAAGACTTTGTTGTTTATGTGATTAACACACAACTAATGATTTTCTTAACATTTTATGGGCGTGCTCTCCCAGAAATTTTAAATCTTAATATTTTTGAATACGGCCTTTTCATTATTTATATTGAAAACGAGTTATTGAGCTCTAGGCCAATCATGTTGAGAACAAGACAACATGAAGAACAAAGAAGGCGACAGCCAACAACAACAACAACAACGGCTCTGTATAGAGCCAATCACAACAGCTTTGACTATACAGACTGTTTCATTGGTCGCTACACCAACTCATCAGTAGTCTTTTGTGTGACTTTACACTGTGATCCACTCAAGCTACTTAGGTTCTAGTTATACTGCCAATATGCCGAGAAAGTTACCCGGAATTTAATTTTTGGCAGAGAACGCTTGAATTTTTGTAACTGAGTTCTTATGTTGTTGTTGTTGTTGGCTGTCGCCTTCTTTGTTCTTCATGTTGTCTTGTTCTCAACATGATTGGCCTAGAGCTTAATAACTCGTTTTCAATATATTTGAAAGATATTTAAAAAATTCGTGCATAGTTTCAATATATTTTTTATTAATTCTGTTTAAATATTTTAATATTTTATTTAATTAAAAAAGTATTTAAATAAATTTTAAATATTTACGCAGTCGATTTAAGCAAATGCGTTATTGGTGCAAAAACGACTCGCTTTTTGGATAAATTAAAAAAGTTTTTGGATAAATTTAATATTTTTTCCCCTTAGTGTATAACATACTTAGTGTATAACATACTTTGCGGTTGGTGCAATATTATGGCATCAAATGTCAAAAAAAGTATAAACTATAAAAAGAAAAATAGAGAATAAGAAATAAATTATGCAGGTAAATGCCAACCGGTTCAAGATGTTCTTGAGAAAATACCGAGTTGTCACTCCACCCTACATGATTTCATTACAAATCATATTCGCCAAACTTCCAGGCTATATTATCCTTGCAACAGTAACTAAATGAGAACTATAAGAAACCTGCAGGAACAGAGTGCGATGCTGTTGCTGCTTGTCGGAATATGTGTGTACGTGTGCGATGCTGTTACTGCTTGCTTGTGTGGAATATGTGTGTACGTGTGTCGTATAAATAATATTTAAATACGGGAAAAAACAAGTTGTGAATAATGCTAATATGCGTTATTTCCCTTAGTGTACGAACACATCTCACAACTCCCCTTCTATCACTAATTTATCACCTCAAATCAATCAAATCGAACTAACACATGATGAAATATATACAGCTATAATCGAGCTAGATCCAAAGAAAGGACCAGGCCCTGACCTAATTCCCCCAAATTTACTTATTCAATGCGTAGATTCACTGCTCTTGCCCTTACAAATAATCTTCAACAAAACACTCAATGAAGATGTTTTTCCGTCTCATTGGAAAACATCTCACCTCACGCCAATATTAAAAAATGGTGATAAAAGGTCAGTTGAAAACTACAGCGGTATTGCCATATTATCTGCTATCCCAAAACTGTTCGAAAAAATAATATGCGAAACACTGACTGGTTTTATAAATCCATTACTCAATGAACAGCAACTTGGTTTCCGTAAAGGTAGATCAACAACCACAAAACTTATGATTATGGTTTCTGATGTATTAGGCAAGATGGAAAAAGGACATCGAGTTGATACAATATACACTGACTTTAGCAAGGCCTTCGATCGCGTTAATCATAATATCCTAGCTTCCAAACTGAAAAGGTTTGGTATCTCAGGCTCCCTTCTCAATTGGCTTAAGTGTTATCTTCTCTGCAGATCCCAATTTGTTAAATTTCAAGGTTTCCTATCCAAGGAGATTTCTGTCACATCTGGTGTGCCACAAGGAAGTCATCTTGGACCACTTCAAGTCCAAGTTAAATATTTTTATATCAGACATTTCCGATGTTTTGTCTGATATTCCATATCTATTATATGCAGATGACTTAAAAATGTACCATATAATCAATTCTGAACTTGATGCGACTTTTTACATTTGTAACTATGGGTTTTAGAACAGTGGTGCAATCAGAATAGACTATTTCTAAACGTTAACAAATGCTATTCAATAACTTTCTCCCGAAAAAATCTAATCACTATAATAATGTTAATAAAATGATGTTAATCATATCGTTGATCTCGGAGTCGTTTTAAGACAGTAAATTGCGAATTAACCTACATTATGATAAAATCCTATCAAGTCCCAGTAAACAACTCGGTTTCATAAAACGACGCGCAAAAGAGTTTAAAAATGTATGGGTAACCAAAACGTTATATTGTTCTTTAGAACTCCCACTTCTAGAATATGGATGCATTATTTAGAATTCTGCTTTCGATTCACACGGTGAGAGACTGGAATCTATTCAAAAACAGTTCCTGCTTTTTGCCCTAAGAAACACTTATAACCCCCGCGATTACAATACCCTACCATCCTATATGCATAGGCTAAGCTTGCTTAATTTGATGTCTCTATCACTTAGAAGAACATTACTCACCTCATGTTTAAAATTTGATGTTCTCAACGGTGCTATAGATAGAGATTATATATCAAATAAGATAAAATTTAACGAACCCTCGCGACGTAAAAGACACACGCAAATGTTATATGAGTATCAGCACCATAATATATACGCCAATAATGAGCCAATTAATGGATGTTGTAAAGAATTTAATAATATCAGCAACAGCTATTCACCATCCATATCTAAAGTATTCTTCAAAACAAATCTTTACAGGATCCTATTCCTGTCCTCGTAGCCTCCTTTCCTCTTTATATTCATCTCATCTTTAATAATATACCTTTAAGACATAGTTTTGTAAAAATAATGTCAATCCTGTGGGCGGATACGCCCACCTTTTAATTCACCTTAATCATAAGAAAAAAAAAAAAAAAAAACTGTTAGATTAAGTTTTAATTAAGATAGAATGAGCAATTTGTTTGGCCAAATAAATAAATAAATAAAATAAGTGAGAAATATTATATGGATGAAGTGCTGATCAGCCATTTCTTGCCTCATGCATCCAAGCGTTTTGGTAATGAGCCATATTGCTTCCAGGAAGACTCTGCACCGACTCACAATGCAAGAACTATTCAGAACTGGTGCAAAGAAAATATTCCCAATTCTAATCTGGTGGATGAATGGCCTCCGTCTGCTCCGGATCTAAATCCACTAGATTTTTGCATTTGGGGATACATGTTGGACATACTGACAAATTAAAAGAACATAAAAATGTAACAATTCAAACGCCGTTTGCCGTGCCACCTGTTCAAGTTTCCCAAAACTTTTGCTTGTGAAGAAAATGAAAGGAGAACGATTTGAACTTAAATACGACTAATGTAAGCCACCATTGCAACAAATAAGGAAAATATGTTTTTGGCTCAAAATGCAAACTAATTTGTTTTTTATTTAAAAAATTAGACAGTTATTAGAGCTCAAAATGTAACAGCTAAAAATGTTGATATTTTTTTAACTACCATTTGTTTTGATCGATGCAAAATTAAATATTTTTTCAAAAGCTTCTGTTTCCACTTATGCTCACACAAAGCCCTCAATACCTAAGACCCATTTTTTCAATCTCAACGGTCAAACTTTGTTGTGCCAAGAATTAAGTATTTCAAGAATAGTAACATAGATTCTTTTTTATCAGCACCATTAGACTTTAATCCTCTGCAACTGACGTGCTCCAAATTTAAAAATATACCTGACGTGGGGTCCAGCAGACCTCACTTTTAAACTGATTTCTTATGATGAAGTTTCTGACTGTAACGTTCTAGACCTTATTCCATAATAGAGCAAATTATTATTAGGCTAACATAAGAATAAAATTTTAAGTAAAATAAGTTTTCTTGTAACGAGAGCGTAGAGATCGTAACTTCCATTTTACGTTTGTACGCACAAAGTTTTGATTTTCGGTGTCTGTCAGACTACGACGTCAGCTGCAGAGGGTTAAAATGTATCAAACTTTTAACCCTCAACGACCCAGACAGGGTACCTGTGTACTTTTAGTATTTTTCTTTAAACAGTTTGATAAAAGACTCTTATCTATAGACATCTATACTTTGTAAACCTCAATTCTTACTGGTCTAAGTGAAGATCAGGATAATATTTTCAAGAAAAGGTTTCGTCTTTTAGCTTATAAGTTTTAGCTTATAAAAAAAAAAGCAATTTAAAGCCTGTTAAGTGATGAACCCTGACTAGAACAATACTCTCGACAATAGCAACCATATTTATAACAAATCAAAAAAAAAAATACTGCTAAGTGGAACATGACGTTACTACAAAACCATGTTAATGTGTGTGTGTAAGATTGCAACATGCAAAACACCTGCCATATGCAGCAAGGCAAGCTGCCTAAACACCAACAACATAAGTAGCCAAATCCATTTAGCTATAAAAATTAGGTCGAAATAAATTGCCGTAAAATGCAGTAAGTTGAGGCGAAGCCAATAAAAAAAAAAAAAAATAAAAAAAAATTTATATATATTTTATTTACAGCTTAGCCAAAAATGACTAACTTAATGCCCGAAAAGCCATACAAGTTGGCTAAAATAACCTAAAATACCATAATGTGACCTTTGTGAAAAGGACCAGTTTATAGTAGCACGGCTATGACCTCACCACATGCCTACCCACTCCTCCTTCCTGGCCCACATTGGCTCATGCCAAACATTTTGGGCTTTATTTGCAATTATTATAATTAATTGAGAAACATATTTGAGATTAATTAAAGCCAAGCTGTGTGGAGGCAACCATCCTGCTATACATACAAGCACCCCCCTCCCCCCCCTACACACACACACACACACACACATATTCCATAATAGTGTTGTGTAATGCTTCTATGCGTACAAGTTTATCTGAGAAGTTGCACAAACACAAAGTTATCAGTTAGCAAAAGTTTTGTTTTTCTTTGGCCGCAAAAACCTTAAATTACATAAAAGCAACAAAGAAAAACAAGGATGAAGAAAATTAGAATGAGGAGGGTCGACGAGGTTTTGGACGACAATGACGAGAGCGAAAAAAGCTTACAACAAAGCAATAGCTGCAGCAGTTGAATTCAGCAGCAACCAGCCTAATAACAAGAAGCAAGCAAAGAACTGCCTTAAAACAGGACATTTAAGCGAGATAAGGATAACGAAATACTGGAGATCCTTTTACATATGTTTTGCATTTGTTTTCGGTTACAAGCTGCAGCTGGGCAACAAAGCCCGCTGACAGTAAACAATGAAAGCAAAACGGGCGAAAGAAACATAGAGCAGACAAAAAGAAAAACAGGCTAAAAGAAGGTCCTTGTAAGTGGGTGCCTTTGTTTTATGTTGTTTGTGTATGAGTGAGTTAGTTGTTTTCGAGGGCTGTTGAAGGAAGGTATAAATGTCCGTAATTTATATGTTTATTCATCTAGTTGAACTTTTTCTCTATGTACATCCATATAGTAGAGTATATGTACAACAGGCTACATACAAACCAACTAACTTAAATACACAGATATGCTTTATAATGAAATGACGTTGATCTTCTTTAGCACACCAGCCAATATAATAGCTGAAATTGACACACACAAGTACACACACATTCGCATACATACACTCAGCTGCTGAGTTTAGATAAAGAGTACTTTTAATAGCTGATTGCACTTGGGTCTGGCACTATCGGTGCCTTGAACTATCTGTAATAATAATAGTAACCACACATGAATATTGATAAATTTAAAATCTTAAATTTATGCATTTTATATAAATTTTTAAACATTTTCTTAAATTTGGCTTTGAATATGTATCTTTACTCAACATTTGGTTCATTTGTCCTTCTTTAAAGCATACTTTTCAAGGACTTTTGGAATAGATGCGTATGGAGTAGCTGCGTATGGACTACATATCCACGTATCTCGTAAGATTTTTTTTATATATTATATTATGTTATGTTATGTTATGTTATGTTATGTTATGGTATGTTATGTTATGTTATGTTATGTTATGTTATGATATGTTATGTTATGTTATGTTATGTTATGTTATGTTATGTTATGTTTAGGCAATTCACAAGGTGTCGTATTTTGTCTTATCGTTCTATTGTTCTAGTTTTTACGACTGACGTATCGGCATTGTTGTTGTTTGCCATGCAAAACTAAAAAAATAGGGCAAATACAACACTGCGAGCTATGTTTACAGTACTACTTATCCGGTCAGCTGTTTCTTAATTTGTTCTTTATAATTTGCATTGAAGTTTCTGCAATAAACGCTGGGAACATGAATGAAAAGAATAATAATCAGGTAAATTAAGTTGCATAAAAGTGAAATAAAAAATATTTTGTAGTATATATTTAATAACGCCCCCGTTTTGGTTTCTTTAATTTTCACGATCAGCTGATTAAGTGAAGAAATTTGACATACAATGATTATTGGTCTGATTATGCAAACTTGACGTAACATAGGTTACCATGACACAACGTATAATGACTTTTTGTTGATTTTGCTACCAACATAGCAACTACAGCAAGTGTCAAATAAAATGTTTCTTCTTCTTCCACTCTGAAATATGTTTCAATTATTTTAATTATTAATAAAAAATCATTTTAAAATAAAATCCTTACATCTCGCTTCAATAATTAAACACAAACAAATGCAAAAAAGAAAGAAAATTGCTCAAAAATCAAATTGTGAAATGTCAGTCGACGTAATATAGAAATCAAAATTCAACAGACTTCTACGTCACGCCACGTCTACGTCATGTTTCGGCTAATTAGATTAGATTTGTATGTGACAAAAGAAACAGCTATGTTGTGTTGAGCCATGTTTGGCTAATAAGACCATAAGGGTTGCTCCCAAGTGTTTTATTTTTGTCGAGCTTTGAAATACGACATAAGACATAAGAAACACCTTGTGGATTGCCTAGTTATGTTATGTTATGTTATCTTATATTATGTTATGTTATTTTATGCTATGTTATGTTATGTTATGTTATGTTTTGTTATGTTGTGTTATGTTATATTATACTAAAAGATAAGACATACTTCTATATTAAACGAAGCACATATCGAAATATGCAATGTCAAATTATGTCAGTATGCAACACTACCATATGTTTACATAGGATGCATTTGATTGATACCGTGTCCGTATAAACTTTGCTTTATTTTCGACCAAAAACAAAGTCAAAGCAACTGTGGCTCATGCTTTAAACACCAAAACCAATGAGCTAGGATTTCTAGTCTAGCAGCTCACAAAATTTTATTTATGTTACAAATATATATAGAAAGACTGTGGCAACTCGAGAGGATTGGTGCTATCTCTCAAGATTCGTCTAACAGAAACTTGGTTCTCCACGTCACTGCAGCGTCCTCTCCAGCAGCCATAAATCTCCAATTCAACAAAATAAATCACTTTACATAAATTAAATCACAAAATTTCCCAAATTTTTGCGTTTATTTTAAAAATTTAAACGTCAGATGCATTTGAACAACTGTTCCGAAGTTATGTTTGAATTACCATTCCCATACCTTTACTCATTGCCCACAATTCTCAATCCCGCAATTTTCTATATAAATGACTTTAATATATCGCGCTTAAGGCGGTTCGTGAAAAGTATTCAATAAGTATTGCTTTAACAGCATGAGTTATACAAAAACATTATATAAATCATAAATTCCAACGATGATAAACGAAATCCCATGAAAATCTATCTTTGCCAGTGAAACTATAAAACACCCACATACTAAGCTCTTTCAACGAAAATGCAACTCTGCTATAGCAAGAAATGTCAAACGCAAGACCGAGTAGAAATTTTCTCTACTCATCTCGTTAGATCGTACTTTGATCGTACTTTACCCCTTCGTATGATATTTAAGATCAAAGTACGAGCAAAGTTTGAGGTAGAATTGTGAATTGCTGCATAAGAACACGTGAGTTTCTACTCGAGCTGTCAACGCACGACCGACCTAACTCAGTATTGCGATTTAGCCATAACTCCCAAGAAATTTGAAGATGAAATATATCCCAAAATATTTAGTTGGGTTTAACACTTAGTTTTTATTATTTAAGAGGCTTAAATTGCCTCTTTTGGTAAATGTTTACTTGTTTGTAAAAGTGAAATGACATATTTGGCTTAATATTTTTAAGTAAATACATAAATATTAGATATCGTGTAGCTATAATAAAAAAATCGTATAGCGATTCGAGTAAGATATCGTGTAGCTGAAAGAAATTTTAAAAATAATTTCACAACTACGTAGTCCTTTTAATTACACAACGAAGAAGATTAAGGTACTATATCATGTTTATATTTACATACTCTTATACGCTCATATTCACACAGTTGTAATAAATATTAATAAAAATTAATATTAATTACCTTTCATCATATGTGAGTTATTTAGCTTTTCTTGAGAAATATTTCATGTGTCTAAGTAATTATTTCGTAGAATTTGTTTACATTGGATGTTGTGTCATTGGAAGCAATTTAATTTTTTTTTTTTTTTAATTTATTTCATTTGACATTTATGGCAGTGTTTTCATTGGGAGTTATTTAATGGGAGTTATTTAATGGAAGTTATTTCATGGGCGGTTATTTTTGAATTAATCTAAAAAATTCTTGGGTCGTATAGTTTGGTTTGAAATATTTTAATTTTACCAAAAAAGTTTCTGCGAACTATAAAGAATAAATACTTCGGAACAAAGCACTCAAAACGAAAATTATTGCGCTTTGATAATGTTGTTGCTCATTTCAACAGTGACTAGGCGACCGATTCCCTCAACTCAGATTAACAAAAAATCTCCCCCATGGCACTCACTCTAGGTTATATAATTTTCATTACAAAAACTAAACGAGAACTATAACAAATCGAGAGTATTCAGCGACAAGCAAGAATCTTAATTATAAAAACTTCATTTATAAACTGCAGGAATATAGTGCGATGTTGTTGCTGTTTGTCGGCTATTAGATATAAAGCTTATGTTTATTTTCTACAATTAAGGTAGAAATGTTAAAAAATTAATAATTTACTGATTGTTTTAAATTTTTTTTAACGTTTCACTATTTATTTTTTAATAGCCAAGCAATGTTCCAGCGTTTTGCAGTCGGTAAAATTTATTTTTTTCTTTGATCTTCTTTAGTATCAATGCTTAAAAGAAGTAAGAATTCATCCATTTTTCATATATAATTTTATTTGCACAGCATTTGTTTAGCTGAACACTGAACTAACTTTCGTTGTTAAGATGTTTTCTCTCATTAACAAAATAGTTAAGAAAGGAGCTTTTAATTATCACCAGAATACGAATTCTAGACAATTTGTTAATATTAACTATTTTGTTAATGTGGTGAGCTTTGTTAAGCTGCAAAAATAGGGCTGTACGTCAAAAGCTTCACTGTGTGGTGAAACTCACTTTTAAGGGGTCGTCTTCATTTGGCTTAAAAGCAAAAAAGCAATATTAAAAAAAACAACAAACAAAGTCTTCTTTCTTTTTCCGTTGCTCGAATTAAAAATACTCCTTACTAAAAGCAAATTTATATATCTTTATTTAGAATGTTTGTCTATGTTTAAAATAAATATTAAAATCAGATCAATATTAACAAATGTCAACAGTGAAGTTTCAATAAAAAAAAAAAATAAAAAATTTAAAAAATCATTGCCCACATCTTGAATTGAACTCATGATCATTAGATTGACATACAGAAGCTCTTACCATTGAGCTACTAATAACATATCTGACTTAGAAAAATTAACATAACATATTCAGCATGAAAATAAAGATATTCATTAAATGCGTGACAACTCGGAAAAACAAATTTTTCCAGAGATGAAAACTAGCTGGATCAATTTTTCATCCCGCTCTTCATTAATATTGTAAATTTCATCGAAATCGTTACAGCCGTTTTCGAGAACTCATTTACAAACAAATGTATAAATATTGCTCGTTTAATAGAATAAGATAAGAACTGAGCAGCCTCTGCTGGGAAGTTGAAAAAATTAACTGGGTTTTCTTGGTCTATTTCTTTGAAATTGAAGATAAACTAAAATGAATTGTAACTCCTACACAGAACCAAAAACGTACTTAATAACAAAGAAAAAGTTCTTTGTCCCAATGTATTATACATTAAAATTGGTCCAAAGTACGAGTTCCTTGGTTCAATGAATCTTTGTTCTTACGTTATTTCTTTGATATGTTATCAAGAAAAATGATTAATTAATGACACATACAACTGTTACAATAAGTTAGTCTGTCCTAAGAAATTTTAAAACAATATCAAGATATATTTTAAAAAATCAGTTTCTTATTGAGATAAAATTCTCTAATGGTTTTTTATATATTACAACACAAGAACTGGAACAAAATTTTAATGAGCACGAACAATGAACTGTTCCTTAAAATTAAGAACAACGATTCATTGAGCCAAAGAATTCGTTCCTTGGGGCAATGAATAGTTCTTAAAAATCAATGAATTTCGCTTTATGAACGAGATTCTTTGATGTTAAGAACAACATTTGGTTCCGTGTATTTGTACTCAATAGTGTGTTCTTTTGGTATAATATTTTGTGTTTCAGGAATACTTTTCCAATGAATGTCTCGGCAACACTGATCCACATTACGAAAAATACCTTGAGCACTTTTCACCAAAAAATTACTATTTGTGACAATTTTATTTAAATCCACCTCCTAATTTTGTGCAGTGTATAAATTTAAACACTTTTGATATTAAGTATTATTAATATTTTGACCTTAAATTATTCTCTTAAGCCTCGCAATTGAAATAAGTCTCCAAAATAAAGAAACAAAAAAATATTAAGTCCAGATTAATAATGTATTCGATTTTTAGGGGGAGTTTCTAGTAGATTAGGGGTTTTTTATTTTAAGGGGAGGATCTAGTAGAAACGTAACGTAATTGCAGGATTTTTTTTTGAGCGAACGTAAATCTTTTTCTTTGAGCGAACAAAAATCTTGTGGCATTAATTAATGTATATTTCAAGAACATTACACAATTTTTTCGATGAAAAATAATTCAAAATGGCGGCTGAAGGTCTCGCTGATCAAAGCCATGCGCAGTGATAGCCGATGTGCGGTGTACCTCTACAAGTGATCTGAAACGAAAAAACCAAAAAAATTGTTAACCTAGGTGGGCCTTATAGATTTCCGATTTTAATGAAACCCTTTAAAAAAAATGGTTGCCCATTGAAAAAAACCCTGTTTTTCCTCCTTTTTCTTTTGCTTTAACGTTAAAAAAATAATGATAATGAACTTTTTTGGAAAAAAAACGCTTCCTGAAGGCTCCCTAAATTAAACAGGCTTTAATTTGAGCCGTCAAACATCGAAATCGGTCAAGTCGTTGAAGCGGAATCGTGTACAGCGCGGAAAAAAGGTGTTTCGAGAAAGCCGCTCCTAGCGCGCATTTATACCTGTTTTTAAGCACGAACAGAATCAAAGCGATTGGCGATCGGCGATTCTCTCTTCTCGCCAATCGCTCAGAACGCGTCCAGAATGAAAGCGATTAGCGATTGGCGAACTATTCACATTGAATTGTCAGAATGTTTTTTTGTGTATGCATAATTGACATGAAGAAAACATAAACACAGACAACGAATGTCAGAAGATAATAAAACTTAAGAAAATAACGCTGAACGTACCCCATCATTAGGAAAAATACGGCAACACTTATCATGTTTGAGAGCACTCAAAGCGAGGATCGCCAGGTCGCCAGAGAAAAAAATAGAATAGATTCTAATCTGGTGAATATTCGTCGCAATCGAAGACCAGCGATTTGATTTCGGAGTATTCATACGTTTTCATGCATTCTATTGCTTGAAAATATCGCCAATTACTAATCGCTTTGATTCTGTTCAGGCTTTTTCGGCCGACGTACTCTCTCGTCTAATACGCTATGACTCGTAAAATAAATTAGATAGGAAAATATCATTTTGGCTACATATTTTCAAGATCCTAAGGATGAAAACAAAGCAAAAAACAAAAACAAACATTTTTCGTCGATTTCTACTAGAACCTCCCCTTAATTAAATCTCTGTTAATAAACAATAACAGCCTAAGTCTGATATCAATATTTTGAGAAATCTTACTTAAAAATTTTCAAATAAGTTCTATGAAAGATTCATTGACTTTTGTGTCATAACTCTGGTATGGTTCATGTTAGTTGCTTCAGATTTTGTGAATATGTAAAAGATATACTCAAGGAATATAGTAACATTCAAAACTCAGTTCTGATCAAAGTTGACTTAAGTGATTATTGCTTTTGGACAGAGAAATATGAACTTGAAATAACTAAAACAAAACAAAAGAAAAATCACAGTGCAATAAGTGGCAGCAGTTGAATGTTCCTTCCTCGACTCGCATCCCACATCCAACCCCTATTAGTAAAGCCATGTTGAGTAAAGCTTAAGAGCACCACCCCCACACTACCCCATACACAGCCGCCACTGAACTACTTGATGTCGCCGTTGAATAAACAACCTTCACTTTATTGTTGCTGTTTTTTGGAGGTTTTCTACTGCATCACTCACTGAATTGCGTAGTAAAAAGTGGTCGAAAGCGTAAGATTAGAAGATCGTCAGGACGAGTGGAGGGGGAAGGAGGAGTTGTGCGTGCGTATGATGGGTCTCATCATGGGTGGTTTTATGCTGTTAGTTATGGGTTTTTTAAGCCTGTTTGTTGGGTGTTTAATGAGCGAGCTGATGCTTTAATGTTGTTGCTTTTAATGCTGTGGCTTGTTGTTGCCATTCAAATGTTGTTGTTTTTGTGTGTGTGCGCTTTTTTTTGGTGTTGTTTTTTTTGCTGCAGCGAAGGACGTAGCTGAAAGCATGAGATGATGACTAAGTGTGCAGGCTATAAATGTTGCTTATGCAGGTTGAAGAACATTTAATTTGGCTGCCTTAACCCAATGAAACTAAAACAACAGTAGCAACAGCAGGACGAAAAAACAAACACATTAACAAGAGCCACTCAAACTGGCGAACACACAAACACGCGACTAACGCACTTACAACGAGGACGAGGAAAAATGCCTGAAAAACGCTGAAATCTCGGTAAACAAACAAAATTTGAAAATAAATGGTTTGGCTTTGCAGCCAACAAAGCGAACTTGGACAGGCTTCAGCTGACTCATTCATTATCCTTTATGCTCACTCAAACTGCTACAGCAACAAGGACTGCAAGGACTAGTTAGTTAGTTGTATGCGCTGTAGAGCGATGGGTGTGGCATTACGAAACTGCGTCTGATGGCTTTTTCAACTAATTGTTGTAGATGTTGCACAATAACGAGCACAACGGGAGCAACACAAATTAAGTGCAGCTACGACGACAACAACAACAACAGCTGTAACTATATATATAGACGAGAGGTGCCGTTGAAGGGATCATGGTTTGTGTAGGTCCTTTTGACTTCTCATTCCGTTCCATTATTTCAACATTTCGCCTACTTCATTTCTTTTGGAGCTCAAATTTGTTGTGCGAATGAAACTGACATTCCACCACTGTGTGATGTTTGTGTGGGGGGAAAGGAAGCCGATGCTGCTTCCAGATAGCGTACTGTATTTCACTTTAAGTACTTTTGAAGAGGGACATGAATTAAGAGCCCTTTAAAGGATTCTTTCGTTTTTTGTTCTCTTGATTCTAATTACTTAAATGCTCTTTTAACCCCCTTTTTTTGTTTTGTCTTGACATGATTTTAAGTCGGGTCTAACTTTGCAGTGAAATTCCAAAGAGTTCATTTATTTTGTTATTCTTAGACATTTAATACGGGTCCGGTCTGCTGGTGAAGAAGTTTAATGAGTTTTATAAAGTATCTCGTATTTCATTTTTCTAAGAAGGTTTAATTGGGATAGAAATGTTCGTAAATTTATTTGAATTTAAGTCGTAATTTCTGAAGGTTGGCACAAGTACTCCATTGAGCTTTATATGAATTTAAGCTAAGGACATCAACTGGCAATCGTAAAGTAATTCGTGCAAATAACCGGCTGCCATTTAAGAAATGTTCTCTCGAGTCAAGGCCATGGAATATTTTATGCATTTCTTCGAAATTTGAATTTTATAAAAATGAAAAAAAGAAAGACCTTTTAACATAAAAAAATTACTCAGAAGAATATTCATATGATTTGTACACATAATTTGTACATTTCATGTACACAGTCATTTCATAGATCGTTGCATTCATCCTTGTTGATATTGAGTTCAAGAAAAATAGAAAACAGAAGAAACTGATGGTGGTAAGCATCTTTTCAATCTCCCTACGTCATCTCTCGAAGAAAATGGCAAGCCTCAAAAAGCTTCTTGAGAACATTGGAGTGGGTAAATGTCTGTTGGAGATTTGTGTAGAAGCATTTAAAATACACAAATTAGAATCAATTGGAATATATTAGACCAATGGGACTACGCTCTGAGATACACAACTTTTTGTCGACTCAGAATAGCTCTGAGGACATTATAGTATTAACTGAAAAGTGGCTAAACGGAAGCATCCATGATTTGGAATTGTTTGACAATAGTTTTCAAGTTTTTTAGGAATGGTAGATACACCGACAAAACTTCTTCTGGCGGTGGTGGTAAACTGCGCCTCTTCTCACGAGCAGCCTGTCCAAAGTTAGGATAAAGGAGGATGGTCGCAGTCAGCGGGTTCGCCCTATCCTGTGTAAATGTAGAAGGGACTACCCAGATCCTGGAGTTGGTCACCCAATCTGGGGAATAGGTTGGATTGTTGTTTTAAACAACGGTAGCATTATGCCTACGAATGAAAAGCAATTATCCTAAAAATTTGTTATCATGGGGATAGTCCTTACCTCGGCAGATAACGAAATTTCCATCGGCATATTTGCATGTCTTATGGATAGTCTTATATAAGGCTGGCAGTATATATTGCAAAATTGGTGTTTTTGCTAAGTGCAAAAACTGAAGAGCCACCGAAAGATGTTTAACAGCATAGTGATGATGATCAGCTATGCGCAGAGAGCGCTCTGGAAGCGTTGAGAGCAAGAATTGAGAGTAAAGGCTTATGAAGCAACACATCTTTAATCTTTAACTGTTTCTCACAATCAGTTCCTTTTACAAGGCAAAAAAGCTTTTCGTATTCACCTCCCTGGTATAATTAAGAGCTACGTTCACTTCGGAATAAAAGAAACAAACTTTGGCGTACATATTTAATATTTAGATCTTCTGCTGACTTCACGAGATACCTTAACGTTTACAACCATTTTTATTATCTTTGTGATCATCTTTATGAATCCTATCTTAACCATATCCAAACCAAACTTATCACTGATCCAAAAAAGTTCTACTACTTCATTAATATCAAGAGAAAATCAGATAATTACCTGTCCACCCTTAAATTGTCAGACAAATCTTCGGACGACCTTGAAATAATTGCAAATCTTTTTGCAAGTTTTTTCAGTCAGTCATTTACCAGTCATAATAATGTACTGGACTCTGAATACTTCTCTTCTTTAAAAAATTGTGGCTCCCGGAATTTACGCCCGATGAACTTACTCCCGAAAAAAAAAATGGTAAAAAAGCCCGAAATTCTCCATACAAAATCGGGCATTAATTCCTAGGAAAAAATGCCCCAAATTTCGGGTGATTTTGTTATGTTTTTGGGTGTTTGTGGCAAAAAATGTCGGGTTTTTTTTCCAAATATTTGAAATGGAAGAACGACCTGAAAAAAAATTTGGAATTAGGCCCGAAAAAAAAATCGGGCATTTTTACCAAATTAAAATAAGGAAAAAACGCCCGAATTTTTGTTTAACCTTCGTATACTCGCGTCAAATAGTGTAATTCGTATATCCGCGTACGATCTGTGAGACCGAGATTCCTAGGTCCAATTTAGCATGTTTTTAATAACATATCATTATTAGTTAATTACATAATATTGGCTAATAACAGTCTTTTAACGTCATTTGTTATGAAAATAATAAGTCAAACGTAAATCGTCGGTCTGAGAGACCAATGCGCGAGTATACGAAGGTTAACAAAAAATTGCGAAATTTTAATTAGTTTTTATTACTGTTATGTAGATCAGCGTTTCCAAACTTGTTCTCTGCAAGCTCCTTCCCAATTTTCGCGATGCGCGGGCGCGGTACTAAATATTTCCTTTGACTTGACCAAGCAAACTCAAGCAAATGATGCAAATACAAAAGAAAAACAAAAGAAGAACTGCTGCTTTTACTTTAAATACCGTTATCTTTAAGAAATGATTGACGTTTCTTATTTAATATTGAAAACGAAAGATCACCAAAAAAAAAAAACGAAAAGTGAAATTTCGCCCAAAAGTAAAAAACGAAATTTTACCCAAAAAAAAATGCAAAATCGCCCAAATTTTCATATGAAAAAACACCCAAATTCGTATGGAAAAAAATTGGGTGATTTTTCATTATTTTTTTTGGGCGATTTTTCTTTGGGCGATTTTGAGGAGAGCCTTAATTTACTACTCAAATCTGTTGTTTAATATTTTGATAGTCGTATATGAATCTGGATCACGGAAATTGCGCCGGAAGAATTTGGAAATAAAGCCCGAACTACTGCTGAAAATTTCGGTCATAATTTCCATTTTTTTTCAGGTTTAATTTCCAAACCATTCGGGCGTAATTTCCTTCTTTCGGGCTCAATTGCCATTTCAAATTCGGGCGTTTTTTCCAAAATTCAATACTATCGAAAATCGGCTTTTTTTCCATTTCTTTTTTCGGGCGTAAGTTCATCGGGCGTAAATTCCGGGAGCCGAAATTGTGCCCAAACGTCTTTAGTTTCGGTTAATTTTACACTAGCTAATATGAATGAAAAATTACGAAATTTAAAGGACGATTACTCGCCTGGACCCGATGGCTTGCCTGCTATTATTTTAAAAAAATTTCAAACACTTTAGCTCATCCCCTTTTAGCTCTTTTTCAGCTCTCTATCTCTCAGTCAATTTTTCCTAAGTTTTGGAAGAATTCGTACATTATACCTCTGCACAAAAAAAGTGCCTAAAAACGATATCACAAACTATAGACCCATTGCAAAACTATCATGCACACCCAAAATATTTGAAAGTATACTCTACGACATAATGTTTTTTCAGTGTAAGTTTATCTTCTCCACTAACCAACATGGCTTTCTCAAGGGAAGATCCACTACTACCAACCTCACCGAATTCGTCTCAAATACCCTATGTTCTTTTCAAACCGCCTTCAAGATGATCTAATCAGTTTTTCTACTTGGTGCAAAAAAAACTTCCTGGAATTCAATATCAACAAATGCCAAGCTATGACATACTCGCGTAAGAGACCCCAATCTCCATCGCGAACTTATTACATATTTGGTGAGCTGATTCCCTTAGTAAGTTCTTTGCGAGACTTGGGTATAATTTGCGAAAAAGAACTTAATTTTCAATCCCATATCGATAATATCATTAGTAGAGGCAACTCCACTCTTGGTTTTGTAAAACATTGGTCTAGTGAATTCTCCAACCCATATTTTACAAAATCCCTCTACCTAACCTTTGTGAGGCCCATACTCGAATATGCTAGCCAAGTTTGGTCACCGCTCTATGCTTCTCATTCGCTGCGTATTAAACTTCGATTTGCGTTACGCGGCCTCCCTGCTTCCGAAAGCTTCAATTTACCTCCTTATGCTGATCGTTTGATGTTGATTAACATACAAAATCTTGAAAAACGTAGGGTAGTTGCCGATGTCCTCTTCATCCATCAAATACTAGGTGGCACCATTAACTGCCCTACACTGCTCCAATTGATATCCCATAATACCAACCCACGCTACCTAAGGTCTACACCTCTCTTCCATCTCAACTTTCATCGCACCGTCTATGGATGTGGCGAACCTATAACTAGGATGCTTCGTCTGACCAACAATTTGATCAATGAATTCGACTTCCATCTCAGCAGATCCGAACTCCGAAATATCCTTCTTAACTCAAACCCTATTTCCTCCCT
Organism: Pherbina coryleti; assembly: GCA_943735915.1. Taxonomy (NCBI): domain Eukaryota; kingdom Metazoa; phylum Arthropoda; class Insecta; order Diptera; family Sciomyzidae; genus Pherbina; species Pherbina coryleti. Next base: position 142,415,154 of record OX030948.1, on the reverse strand, counting down.
CTTATATAAATTTTGATATATTTTTCTCATACGTCTTGTGGGCAGACTATTCCCTACACTACAAATAAAAAAAAAAAGCCTTAGAATTAAGAAATGAATGCTAAGTATCTGCTTGTATTAAGCTAATAATAAATAAATAAACAAAACGCAACAACAAATCAAAGACAAAAAACAAACACAGAAACAACACAAAAGCTTAAAATGTAGATGTGCACATACCCGATAATGATGGATGCGACAGAATGAAATAGCGATTTAGAGCCGCCGCACATTACAGCCTTTTAGTCGGTCGATAGTTTGATGCTTGATTGGCCGCAACTGACAAGCGAACTATTTAGTTGGTTCTACACTATACCCGGATAGTTTGCCAATTGCGGGGTTGCATTTGAGAAACATGGGGAGTTTTAAAATTATTTGGCTGTTTTGAGTTTTATAAAATTTTTCGTAACTGACATATTTTTTGTTGATTTTGAACATATTGAATATTAAACATTTTTTTTATCAGATTATTATGTAATAAGCAGCATTCAACATTTTGCTGGCACTTACGCTACCTTTTATAACAATAATTAAAACTTGTTTATCCCTATTTGCAATCTGCAAAAGGTAACACTTATCCCCATTCATACTGCAAAAAGCAGCACTTTTCAACGAAAAATTAAATTACAACAAAAACAAACAAAATGTCCACCAGTTGGCAAACGATTTCATCGGCTAGTGTGCGGACTTCCATAGCACGCCATACCCACTTGGCAGTCTGCAGATAGTTGCCAGACTTTAAAATCAAGTGGAAATCTGACCTCCCATTTGATTTTTTAGTTGGGTTTGATTCAATCGTTTGGTGTGCGCACTTCCAAAAGACACCATGCCCACATGAAAACAAATCAAACTATCGGCCGACTAAAAGTCTGTAGTGTGCGACGGCTCTTAGAGTACTTTCTGAGTGTTGTGCCCCCAGTACGACCGAACGAAATGGTCGCTAGAGTACTTTTGGAGCATTGAGTGCAGTGGTGATTTGATGCGAAGAGACGAAATCGCCTCACCTAGTAGTTCAGAGTTAGGCTACTCTGAGCAAAAAGCTGCCTAGAGTACTTTCGGAGCGGTAGGGGGACACGAAGTTTAATTCTGAGTAATTTTTTTTGGAAAAATTGTGTTCAAGTATAGGGTAGAAGCGGGACCATTCGCCACTTTTTTTTTAAAAGTGCTCTTCAAAACAAATCAGCACTATTTATTTAAAAATTTCCTCAAATATAGAAAGTTGTATTTATTATTTTTAATTTCTATTATTATATCTTAACTATCTTAATAATATATATTATTTTTTTGATGTTTTCAAAAGTTCTCTGAAGTGGCGAAAGTATCCCACCCATGGGGTACATTACCCAATGGGGTGGGGCTGAACCGCCATGAAAGAAAATTCACGGTTATGGAGGAATGAATATTTTTAAAAAGTTTTATTATCGTATTTTTATTTAATATCACTAGAAAAAAAAAACATAAATATAAATTATAATTAGATAATTTCTAAAATAAAACACTTTTAAGCGACTTTAAAACAAAGACATGTTTTGTAAGTTATTTTTTGGTATTTGCGAACCATGCTTGTTTCAGCCAGGTAAGTGTGTAAATGAAACAAAAAATGTAAATTTTTAGCTATCCTTCCGGTAATTTATCCACTTCACGGGGTACATACGCCGGCAAAATGGCCCCAACTGCACTGCGGTGAATGTACCCCAGGAGCAGCCAATATGACAAAATTGCTTTTTTTTGCAAACTTTTGACCAATTCAACATGTAAGCTATTGCTAACTCATTAGTTAAATAAATAAAGAATTACATAAAAAGACAACTTTGTTTATACTTGATACCTAAGAAAGTTATAACATAATATTCTTACATATAAATATTTTTTCAGTCAAGCAAAAAACACAAAAACACGTCTGCTCGTGAATACACGCAAAGTACAACTCTCAAAATTGAGTGGATAAAAGATCGTCGATAAATACACAAATTATCGATTGTTTCAATTAGAAAGCTTCTTTCAGTTCTGAGATAAGGTGGGGTGGCAAATGTGCCCCAGTGGCGAATCCTCCCCCTTCTACCCTATATTTCTTAAAAATAGGAAAATGCATATCCTAAAAATCTGAAAAAGAAGAAAATATGTGACCTTACTACCGCAACCGTGGACAAGCGATTGCAAAGAATGAAACTTATCCTTTCTTGGCACGTTGGCGATGATATCTTTTTTTCCGACGAAAAACTTTTTGGTCTGGAGGCACCGCACCACACGTAAAATGACAGATTATGGGCGTTACATTCAAGGATATCCCAAATGACATAAACCATGTGCCAAGATACCAAAACTCGTCATCCATTATGGTCTGAGGTGCGATATCTTGAAAAGGTAAATTGCCACTAGTCTTCATTGACAAAGGTGTAAAAATAAACGCTCAGTATTGCCTAGAAGAAGTCTTGCAGAAAAATCTGAAGCCTAACGTAGAGGCCATGTATGGAACCGAATATTATTGCTTCCAGCAAGATCGCGCACCTCCCCACACCGCTAAATTGGTTCAAGACTGGTATGAGTTAAACTTAACAAATTTTATATCTAAAGGTCTCCTAGCTCACCAGACTGCAATCCCTTGGACTTTTTCATATGGGGATATATGGTACAGTGACTTAAGGAATATAAGTACAATAGCTTGAAGGATTTTAAAGCTGCTATTAGTGATGTATGAAACAAAATACCGATGGAAGTTGTGCGTGCTGCGTGTAACAATTTTTATTGCAGACTTCGGCGGGTTGTGGGCTGGCCATCGATGTATATAGCGATAACTTTTTATATAATTAATATTTTCTTTTCAAATTTGGGTAAAATCAACTTGACCCATGACATAAAGTTATTATATAATATTGTTAATTTTATAAAATAAATAAAATTTCTGAAAAAAAAACTTATTAAAAGTACTTCTTTCTTCGTGCCTCCGACTACCCCTAACCACTTAACCATTTATCCTTGCAAAATACTTTTGCAGCATAGAATTGAGGAATTATAGCTTTTTAATAAAGAATTAAAAGAATTGTAAAATTTCTGAGCTGAGCTAAACAAATTGTTGGAGTACCCATGTTCTATTCGATGAACAGAGAGCAATACTCCAAGTAAAACGACAGACATACAATGCAATACAGCGATTACATAGAAATGGACAACAGCTCCGTACACAATGAACCACAATCAAGAGACCACGTTGGTACTATTTTCCTCCTGTTTTGGCAACTGCTGTTGCTGTCATTTTTGTTAACAACAAATGTTTGTTATTTGTTTTTTTTTTTGTTTTGTTTCTCAAATTATGCATTTTGACCATGTCAACGCTGCTGTGCTGTTGGATACAGATGCAACATTGATTTGACCTGCAAAATTTGGCAGCTACCGCGCTTTTCATTATCGCAGAACCATAACGCTCAACAACAACAATAACAAAAGCATCAACAACAACTTAGCACACCAAATATTTAATAGCTTCAGGTCAGATTGGCACCCCAATCCACAGGAACTTCTTTTGGTTTTTCTGCATTTTTTGAAGTAGCTGTTGTGGACGTGGCTTGGCAGCAGCGCCAACACATCCAGCTGGTGAATGAGTTAAGCATCGGTACGAGTCAAGCAGCCATATTGCAGGGAGCTGTTAAATTAAAAGTCGGTCGATTTGTTGGTCTGCTGTGAATGGGTTTATCCTGTTCTTTTTTTACTCCTTTTTTCAACTTCATTTATCAATATGGCGCAGTTTTCTGCATTGTTTTCAAATTTAGGTCAAATTGGGATGAGTTTATCGTGTGTTCAAATTTGAAACTTGTTGTTTTTGTTGTTTACTATCCTTTGCTTGTTGTTGCCATTGGTGCAAAGTATTTCCCCCATTGCCTTTGGTGTATTTTTTCGTGCTTGATTTTATAACGCTAACATTAAATTTACGACTTCCAACACTGAATGCACAAAACTTTTTGGTTTTTTTTTTTTGATCTTTTGATTTTTGTTATTTTATTAAAATCCCACACGTATTAGACGCCATTTTTGTTTGCAATTTTTATTCGGTTATTTTTTCTGCTGCTTTATTTTTATTTTATTCAAAATGCATTTTTCGCATTTCGTGTGTGAAAAATTGTGCTTAGTTTACAAATTAGCGAGGGTGTCAAAAACAAACCATGTTTTGCCACTGTGAAAACAACGACAACAAAAACAATTTTCCATGAATACATCTCTGTCCATGAACATTCGAAATGCTTTTTCCCAAAACAGTTTTTAATGTAAAATATTTTTTCGTTGGCATACATTTGTTAGCATATTTTTGTAGAACAATCCGAACAACTTTGGAGGACAATCCGAACAGAAGTCCTTGGCATGCGTCCAGCTGCATATTTTTTGGCATTTCGTTTGATTGTTTGAAAGTAAATAAGTACATGTTCTGAAATTATTGGACTTTATTCTTTTTGTTCTTCCTCTGGTGGAAGTGCATCCACACGAATGAAAGTTCGACTTTGAGTTGCCATCTGAGTCTTTTTGCACAGAATAAATTTTTCAACTTGTTCGTAAAATACATGGAAATGTTCGAGTTCCAAAATTTATGACGATGTCTATGTTGATAAAGGGTAAGAATTAAACGTTTTTGAAAATTAAAAGATGGGTATAAGAAATAAATTAATACATTTGGAACAGTTTGACTTAGCTGACCTTAACTAACCACAAGACATGCAATTTAGTTAAAAGAAGGATGTTTGGAAATTTCGTTTTTAATGATCTTAAAGTGTTGAAAAGTGATATTTCTTAAATGTTCTTTGCATCCAAACATTATCAAGAAATATTATTTGTGTTTTTTCTTACAACTATTAATGTAATACTTTGTACTCTTTATACTTCATATAGAGACAGAACAAAATTCGTCCTCAAATAATTTTCATGAATTTTTCGATTTCTACATTCCTAAGGTTTACATTGGCTATATTTTAGCACAATCTCTCGTATGTAGATGTAGATTATATACGTATGTAGATGTAGAGAGCTGTAAGTAGTTTTAATTCTAAAAGCTAGTAAAGCTACTCAACTGGTTACTCCCACTAGAAAAAATGATTGAACCACTTTCTTCTTTCTTACTGAAAACATAAGAAAGGATTTCGGATCAAAGCATAAGATCTCTTCCCATTAATCGCAATCTGTGTAGATAGCAACATAAAGGAATATTAATGGAGATCCATTACTTTAAAGATAACACCTTACCTACCTTCCTGGGCAACGAAGGAGCGTTGAACAATATTTAAATGGATTCGCAAGCAACATGCTGAAGACAGTGTAACGAAGTGAATTGTTGAAATGCTGAAAAATAGAATCATCAGCCCTTAGGTCGGAAACAGTACAGTTGGAAAGAAAACTACCAGAGGAACCCGACAACGCAGAGTCATATCATCCGTATTTTAGCTTTTAGCCGTGCTATTGCTGGGACGAAGTTTCTTTTAACTATTAGCAAACATGACATAAAGAGCTCTAACAGAGGTCGTGCGGATAAAATCAAACGGTAGAAAGATTAACTCCCACATAGCTGAACTAGAACTGTTTACCAAAAGAAACAAAATTTCAGAAAGATGTTGACCTTCCAAAATTCATTGGTATTGTATAACTCTGGAATAAGCCAGAGCAGTTAAACTATGAAAAACAACACTAATAGAGGATAACAAAAGCTCAAAGTATACTTCTAAAGAGGATGAAACCTCAAATGAATATACACGGCTATCGTTAGAGCCTTACAAACCTATGGTTCAATTGTATGGTTGAAAGCAATGGAGAACATCAGCTCTCTCAATACAATCTCTGGAGTACAGCGAATGGCCTGACTAGGAAGACAAGTGAACAGTTATGAATGTCTGAACCGTTTTCCTATAGACGAGTTTTTGAAAACTATAAAGTGACATTTCAACTCAAAGAATCAAAGCTTTGTCTTTACCAAACCCCCATTAAAGTATTGTTATGTGAATCTTGCTACCTCTTCTGATTGCATAACCCCAGCTTCTCGGTCTCCCTTCTGAAAAAGAAGACTGTAATTCAAACCAAATAAGTTTTAGAGAACATGTGATCCAGACTTTCACTGACAGATTCGTTATTTAGAGCGAAAGAATTGCAGAAGTCTCTAGCAATTCATCACAAATATCTATGCATATAGATTACCGAATAACTGCAGTGCCTTTAAAGCAGAAATCTTCCCGATGGAGAAAGCAGCTATGGCACGCATAGCTCTCTGTAGACTTAGTCATCCTCATAGAGTTGTATCTGCTCCCAGGTCATCGCGATAAAGATAGGAATGAAATTCCAGACAAACTGGTGGGAGATGAAAAAAAAAACAAAATGTTTAGAAGATTTTTTACCGTTAAGAAGGGAAAACGCTTAAGGAGTTCTACAAAAAGAAGCATTTTGACTATTCATAGTATTTTAGAAAGAAATAGCGTCGAAACGCTTCGACGCAAGAATTTCGAAACTGCCTTAGAGGCTAACCTGAACCTTTCCGAATATCACGATATACATGTAAGTGATGAAACTTTTGGAAGGACGCTCAGAGCTAGTGGTTACAATGGAAGAACTCTCCGTATTAAACCACGAATAAGTGAAGACAATCTTAAAAAACGCTTAAAATTGGTGAAGAAATTAAAAAATCACGAAAATTACTTTTGAACATGAGTAATCTTCAGTGATGAAACAAAATTTAACTTTTTTTGACCGGATTGTGGAAATAGAGTATGGAGAAAGAAGAATACTGAATTGGGCCCAAGAAATACATGCCCTTCTGTTCTGTGCAAATGGAATTGGAAACATCTAGTTCATAACTGACAGAATGAACCATCAGCAGTACATACAGATTATGAAGAATAATTTGGAAGCAAGTGCCGAAAACCTTGGGATTTCAAGTCGGTACATATTTCAACAAGTTGACGACCTAAAGCATAAAGCTCCTAATATGATCGGATTTGAAGCGATCTTTTCGAAAGCATTCTATAACTTCAAAGGAACAATTAATTCGAGTTATAACAACAATGGGCAAAAATGGAATCAGAAAGACCTCGAAAGCTTTCTCTGTTCCTGCCAAATCACGTAAAGGATATTATTAGACTGAAGAGATACCGTCACAAGATATTAAGTTTTTATTTTAATTATTTTATCAGATGTACAAAGAAGTTTTATTTGGTTTTATTTAGGTGTACAAAGAAGGTGTACAAAGAAATAATTAATTTGAACTGGAATAGAATTAATTATTTGATCAGGTGTACAAAGAAGTTTTAAAGGATTTTCGCGATGGAATCACTAGTATTAAAGCGAATCGAACAATGATGCAACCAACTTCATTTTGAAGCCCTAGCATTAGGCTTTCTTTTTCAGTATGTGTCATTCCAGGACGGCCAGAAAAGTTTGAGGATGCCGAATGGGAGGCTATATTGGATAAAGAATCGTGCCAAACGCAAGAAGAACTCGCAAATGTATAGGTAGAGACTCAGCAAGCCTTATCTGTTCGCTTAAAAGGCATGGGAATGATCCAAAAGGTAGGATATTGGGTGCCGTGTAAATTCAAGCTGAGAGATGTCGAACGCCGTTTTTTCACTTGTGTGGTGAATGAGCTGCTGTACAATGAGCTGCAGAAACTGGGTGAAACCATCACAGGGCAACTGCACCGATCTCAATTGATGCGTATGAGCCGAGCATTGAAGCAAAAACTAGAATACGAGCAAAGGCACGACAAGGTAATTTTGCAACATGACAACGCTCGGCTACATGTTGCGCAGCCGGTCAAAACATAACTTGAAACGCTGAAATGGGAAGTCCTACCCCACCCGCCGTATAGCCCAGAAATTTCCCGTTTCCGACTGCTTACTGGGATCAGCACTTTCGCTCTTTTGAAGAACTCCAAAATTGGATCGATTCGTGGATCGCATAAAAAGACGCATCGTTTTTTCCATATGGTACCCAAAAATTTCCAGAAAGATGGGAAAAAGTAGTGGCCAGCGATGGACAATACTTTCAAAAACGGATTTGTAACAAATTTTTCACAATAAAGCGTCAAACTTGACAAAAATCCTTTGAAACTTTTTAATGCTATTATTTAAAGTTGAATTCCGAATACTCTTATTGTGAGGTGATTTTTTTTTAGTAATTTGGTTTTATATGTGAATACTTTGAAAATGCATTTATTTAGACTTTTGTTTTTTTATTCTTAATAAAACTTAATACATCACTGTATTAATCAGTTAATCAATAAATTTGATTAGTTTTTTAAAAGTTTTTATAAATGGTAAAATATATAAAAATATCAATTCTAAATATCTTTGTGAGGCACTGTATAAAATCTTGAAAATATTTTCTAGAATAAGCAATAGATGATACTATGTAAGTTGAAAAAAAAAAATTTGCACTTTTTTCTCGGAGCGTCTTTCTCGGAAAAAAGAAACTTAGAACTGGAAATGGAAATTCACGGTCGAGCAACGCGTACAAATTGTGAAAATTCACTACAAAAATATTGAAAATTTTGCGGAGCCGGTTCGAAAAACCCGCACAATTCTCCAAGAGCTTCACAACGGTATACTCTTTGGTGTAGATTTTGGGCTGGCGAAGCCAATGTGCCATTCTTCTTTGAAAATGCAGCTAAAACGTAGTAACTGTGAATGGTAACCGATATTGCAACATGCTGACCAATTATGCCAAAATGTCATGGAAAATTTCAAGAAAAGTGCCTGAGTGTAAAAGCAAGGTTGAGGCAATTTTATATTTCATCATTAACTAAAATGTCTCTACTTTATAATTCAATAAAATCTTATAGACATTTCAACAAAACAATGTGTATTATTAAAATATCAGTGACTTTTGGGACACCCTTTATAATTATAATAAAAAAATTACCTGAAATAAATAGTTACTTAAATCTTAAATTAATCTTTTGACAGTATTTATAGCTTAAAAAGCTTAAAAAACTTCAGAGAGCCCTTAAAGAAAAACAGTTTGAACACAAGAAATGCCTCTAGCAAATGCTTTGACATAACCTTATTTGAAGTAAGCCATGAATCATTTCTACTTTTAGGTTCAATTTATTTTAAGCACACGATTACAACTTTCTTAAAATTACATGATATAATTTTTAATGACGTTGGTGCCAAAGTGGCGTGAATACACTGCAAAAACTAACTCTATTTAAAATTCATTATCGTCCAAGCAATGACGGAAGGTCCTTTAAATAACAACTTGACCTTTTCTTTAATTTGCATAAACACGTGGTTCATTTAATAGCGATTGTAAAAGCAGCCAAACAGGAAAAGTAAAGCATACGAAAATGTGTAAAGACCGAAAGATTATTGGTAGGGGTACATCAAAGCGACATATACACATGTACTCACACTCACACCCACGCACACACTCATATAAAGTCAAAGCAATTTGCATATGCAATTAAGTGCGTGCGTACTAAAGGACACACACCTTGCAGGATTCGCAAGGGAAGAAAACACCCCTTGTTAAAAGACTTAAAAATTGCAACAGCAGGGAATAAAAAAAAGCAGTAATTCGATTAAATATGTGCAAGAATGAATGGAAATTCAGTTAAATTAAAGTGTTACCAATGCAGCTATAGAACTTTGCACTTCTTCACCAACTGCTAAATAATCAACTAGGCAGAAGAAAATCGACCGTAAATAAATAGTTATTCCAAGAAATTGAAAGAAAATCGCATTCGTTTCCAATTAATTGCATCGCAATCTATATTGATGAGCAACAATAACATACAATATGTTGGTAGGGGAAGATGGAGGGTTTTGAACACCCCATCAAAGTGTGTCGAAGTTAGCTTGAGTGGAGATTGGTTGGAACGTCACGCCAGTGAACGTCACTAGATAGCGATTCAATCGGGTGGATTTTAATACTCGCTCCTTTTTTGTATTTTACTTTTTTTGTTTTTAAACAGCATCAGCAACACCAACATTTGCAACTCCAGTGAACTGTAGCGCAAAAGCTTTTGTGAGATACGCTGAAATTATTGCTGATAGAGTAATCGAGAAAGATGACGGAGCAGAGCAAGAAGAAGCAGAGCGATATAGAGAACTGAACTGAAAGTGTGCCAGCGCAAAATAATCATTAAAATTAACAAAAAAAAAAAAAAAATAACACAAACAGAAAGGGGGGAAAAGCACAACAGTAACAATTCATGCACAGGATGCGCTGTTACAGCAGCGAGCGAGACAACCAACAATGACAATAACAACAACTACAACATGTTGGGCATCAGCGTGCTTTATTCATAGCCTTAATACCCTCGAGTTCCATACATATGCGCCAAATGAGTTAAAGTAAAAAGGATACAAAGTGCAAAACTAAAAAGGGAAAAACATTGCACGAGATTTTAAAAATATTGCAGGATGGATGGATGCTCAAGGTAGGAACATATAACTATGTTATGTTACGGAGTACAAATGAACATATGTGTGATTGTAACATGAAATACTACCAGAGTGTGCCTGGCCAATGCAAGCTAGTGCAAAAAATAACAAGGACACCACTTCATGTCCTAGTAATTTAATGTTAACTTTGTTATATTCCAGAAAATTGGTCAGCTATTATCTAAGAACATTAATTTTTTTGGTATAACATATAAATCTTTTGTTTTTAATATCGAAAGTGGATTGCAAAATATTGTTCGCCTTCAGAGAATTTAAAAAAAAAAATATTGCCCTTAAACGTAACCTTTCAAAGGAAACCCTTAAACACTTAATAGCCGTCTTAAAGGTACCAAAAAGTACCATTTATTCGATTTATTAGTTGAACTCAAAAATAGTAGGTGTGAGAATAAAAATATCATTAAATAGTAAATAGAATTAAAAAAGGAAATGAAAAAAAACAAAAATCAATATCCAACTATTAACATTAATTACATTTATATTGTATATTTTTACATTCAAAAACTCAACTTAAAGATATTTGACTACTTTACAATTTCCAATAAATTCAAATTTGTGTACGACGCCCACAAAATGTATCTTATCTAATCAGGACCATAGCCAGGTTTATCCGTGGGAACTTTAAAAAATATCAAAAAGTAGTTCTCTCATTTCATAACGGAAAAAAAAATAAAAAATGATTGCGTCATGACACATAACACATGCACTGAAAGTGTAAAAATTCCAAAGCGTTGCATGGAAGGCTGTGTTCGGAAATGCAGCAAAAATACGCAACATGCTTTTACAGGGGGAGTATTACGTTCTCAAATGCAATTCTAGCAGCACTGCACATGTCATGTGTTTTGTAATGTCAATTATACATCAGCAGTTGCGCATTTATTGCATCATTTTTTATTACACTGCGTACGCTTGTGTTTTTGCGCGTTGCATTGTTGCAGGCTGCGCATTTATTTGCATTTCCGAACACAGCCGAATTAACACTCGGTGACTAAAGTCGGTGCGGTAAATTTAATGGCACGGCAATAAAAGTGAGATTTTCGGTTAAAAAATTAAAAAAGTTGAAAATTCAATCATTGACACACAATCATAATCTTTTACCATCCCTGCACTATTTTGTAAAGATTTTGAAGTTGCTTTTTTTTTTAAAAAAAGTTTTTACTTCTTCCTTTTTAGAGAATATTTATGTCATAGTATTTTTGGGGAAAATTTCAAACAAGAAAATTTGTTCATAAAAAATTTGTTTTATTAATTCCTGAAAGTTTGTTGGGTATTTTCCATTTCTGCCTCTTTACAATTTTTATTAAAGTACCACGCCCTTTCTCTAATTCCGCCCACTTTATTTACCGTAATTTATAATGCTTCTACCTAGCCCTGTGCCAAATTTCAGTTTCCAAGTATCAATATTCACCGATATATACTACTTTCCTTAAAATGCCACACCCTATGTACAATCTCGCCCACTTTTGTAATGATTCTATCTACTCACTTACCTGCATACAAAATATTAGTACGCTAGTGTCAATACTAACTGAGATATAGTATTTTTATAATATTGCCACACCCCTTTGTTGAATAAAGCCCACTTTTTGACCGTAATTTTAAATAGCTGTGCCTACCCATGTACTAGATTTCAACTCCCTAGTGCCAATATTGTTCGATATACAGAGTTTTTCTAATATTTCCACACCCCATTGGTGAATAACGCCCGCTTTCTTGACCGTAATTTTTAATAACTGTGCCTACCCATGTACTAAATTTCAGTACCCTAGTGTCAATATTATTCGACATAGTTTTTCTAATATTGCCACACCCCTTTGTCAAATAACGATCACTTTATTAACCGTAATTTGTAATAATTCTGCCTACCCCAGTATTTTTACTGTACATTTCAGTGTCCTAGTGTCAATATTAACTGAAATACAGTGTTTTTCTAATAGTGTCACGCCCCTTTGTCGAATATCGCCCACTTTTTTAAAGAAGGACCTCCGCATTAATGGTATCTATCTGTTGACAAAAAATTAAAAAAAATTGGACAAGTGCTTTAGGAGTTATCGATGTATGTATATACATTTAAAAAAAAAATAAGGATACGGATGGGGATAATTTTGTAAGAATAAGAACAGACTCAAAGATACGTTGTTACGTTTACAAATCGACGGGTGTGTTCGTGACACAGCAGTGGCGTAGATATTTTGCAAAGGGGATGAAATTTATTTTCGTGACGAACATACATACATAAAAAGGAATTTTGTAAAAATCGTTATAAAAAAGGTAAACATTTATTTTTATAATTTTTGTTAGTGTTTTTAAAGCGAAAAATCTAACTGGCTTGAATTGTTTGCTAATTCAAGGACTTCTTCAGCCGATATAGCTATCAGCCCTACATTGAAAAAATATAAATTATTACAAATATTTTGATAATAAAGAAATCCCTATATATAAAAAGCAAAACGTTGTCTGTCTGATGCTTATAGACTCCAAAACTACAGGGACGATTAAGCTGAAATTTTAGCAGTAGATTTGTTTCCAGTACGAGATGGTTTAGGAAAGAAAAATGTTGCCACAACTCCTTTAACCGCCCACAAATCAATAAAAATTCTGTATTTCACACGATTTTTCTCGTATTAGACTTAACTTTAGTAGACTTTGCATGCTTACTGTCGGCAACTATACTAAAAATGGGTTGCCACACCCTCTTTTACCACCCACAAATCAATAAAAAAGCTTTATTTTGGACGGTTTTAGTTGTATTAGACTAAAATTTTGTTATTAAGTTTGCTTGCTTACTGCCGCCAACTGTACTAAAACTGTCTATCTACTAGAAAACTGGGATGGGTATAGAATAAGGGGATTTGGCTCCGACCATACAATTAAAATTTTTAATATCGAATAGTTTTGGAAGCAAAAGTAACAGTACTTACATACAAACTCAAAATGGAGTTACTATTTGGTGATATCCTGTTTTGGGAAACTGTAACGGGCAGTGGAAAATGACAGTGGCGTCAAACTATAGGTCGAAGAAAAGTTTTGAATACAATTATTATGTTCCGATATATTTGCTGGGTGCAGCAACGCGCCGGGAAAAACTAGTATTTATATAAAAACTACACGGTACTATACAAAGTTTCTTGAGCAACTAACAAGCAATGTGAGAAAATAATCGAAAAACCTCCGCTAATGAGAAAAGTCCCGTTAGTTTTTGCTGTGGAATTATAAAACAAGAAGTTAGTCAAAAAATTTTTCAAATTCATCCACTGGTTGCAATAAATTACATACTCGAAAAAGCCAAATTTCGTTTTAAAACATACGCGTTCTATTAGTTTCACCATCTAGTGTGTGTATTCGATGTGTCAAATAAAAGAGTAAAAAACTTTACTTGTGTTTAAAGCCAGTATTAAATATGTCTGCCATTTAATTCATACTCATAACGAATACAGTTTGTACACTAAGGGAAATAATGCATATTAAAATTATCCACGCCTGAGTATCAATTTTATTTAAATATTTACGTGGATAAATCAAATATTTTCCCTACAACTAGTTTTTTTTCCGTATTTGAATTTTATTTATACCACACACGTACACACATATTCCATACAAGCAAGCAGCAACAGCATCGCACACGTACACACATATTCCGACAAGCAGCAACAGCATCGCACTCTGTTCTCTTGCAGTTGCAACCTTAGTTCTTATAATTCTCATTTCGTTTTTGTTGCAAGGGTAGTATAACAGGGATATTTGGCCGTACGTATGAGCGATTGCGTGCTGAAATAATGCAATTATATGTAGGGTGGAGTGACAACTCGACATTTTCCCACGAATGTGTCGCACCGATTGTCATTTGCCTGTATATTTTGCTTTATTAGTTTGCTTTATTATTGCCATTAGCATGGTTACTTTATTTTCTTTTTTCGTTCTTTAGTTTTATACTATTTTTGACATATGGTGTCATAATATTGCACCGACTGTCAAAAATAATATAATATTAAGGAACGAAAAAAGAAAATAAAGTAACCATGCTAATGGCATTAATGGACGCTGCTTGTGAGAAATATTTGAATATATTGTTTTTTAATTTCAATATTTTTTATATAAATTTCCTTTAGATGTGATAGTTTTATTTTCAAATAGTAAATTTTAAAAGATATTTAAAAAATTCGTGCATAATTTTAATATATTTTTTTATTATTTCTGTTTAAATATTTTAATATTTTATTTAATTAAAAAATTTTTTAAATGAATTTTAAATATTTACGTAGTCGATTTATGCAAATGCGTTATTGGTGGAAAAATGACTCGCTTTTTGGATAAATTAAAAAAGTTTTTGGATAAATTTAATATTTTTTTCCCTTAGTGTAGGGTCATTCCATATGAAAACGTCTAATTGGTGATCTGCATAGTTTCCGATTTTGATGAAAAAATTCAACGATGATCTTATGGGTATCTTATACTAAAAACCATAATCATTTATTTTTTTAGTTGCCTAACTTCGGATCGGCACCCATTCGAAATCCAAAATTGAGTGATTTTCATAGTTTTTCATTAAATAGGCTAAAACTTTTTTTACCACACATATAAATGCCATTGTAATTTTATTTGCATCTTAGAAGATGTGAGTTTTATATAAAAATGCAATTATCTCATCTTTACAATTAACCATTAAAAAATTAGATAAAATTTGTTGATTTTTGAGATATTGCATTAGATCTTGTGCAGACACTATTAGATAGGGACCGCTATAAATTTGGAATTTATAGTTTTAAGTTTCTGGACCATAATATTCTTAAAGAAAAACAGCTTTGAAAATTGAAAAGAAGGACCTCATAAAAATCTGAAACTTTAAGAAAATTTTTAGTTTGGTTGTTGTTTTCACTTTTCATAAAGATACATTTTTTTAAAATTATACCTTTCTGAAATATTTAAAAATTTTACTTGAAGTACAAATTTTTATTTTTATATAAAATTCAGCTAATCAATCATTATTCATATGAAATCAAAAACTGCGATTTAGTATTATTATATCCATAAATTTCACCCGAACTGTGCCAGCGGGACCATATGGTCACGCACATCGACGTTAAAAAAACTGCTCGTGTATCATATATGTTATCCTATTTTTGGATTCAGCGACCCGAAAAAAATTTGAAAAAAATAATTACAGCAATATTCGGGTTAAGTTTTAATACTAGTTTACATGAATACAAATGATAAGAAACATAAATTAAGTTATAGGTTACAATTTACA
This sequence comes from Pherbina coryleti, assembly GCA_943735915.1. Lineage (NCBI taxonomy): Eukaryota > Metazoa > Arthropoda > Insecta > Diptera > Sciomyzidae > Pherbina > Pherbina coryleti. The sequence continues at coordinate 142,399,440 of OX030948.1, read as the reverse complement.
TTTTAAAAAAAACATTTAAGAAAGAAGGTTCCTTAGTGGCTTCAACAAAGCTGTTGTTTTTGTTGTTGATTGTTGCCTTCTTTGTCTTCATGTTGTCTTGTTGTCAACATACTTGGCCTAAAGCTCACATTTGTTTTCAATATAAATAATGAAAAGGTCGTTTTCAAATATTAAGATTAAAAATTTCTGGGAGAGCACGACCATAAATATGTTGAGAAAAAAATGATTAGTGTGTTTATCCAAACAAACCACAAAGTTTTTCATAACAAAATGGTCTCCACACCATCTTAGGTGTACCATCAGTTAAACTAACTGAACCCTAAAATGGAAGTGTGGAAAAAGGCAGGAGCTAACAACATAATAACACAACCTCAACATGCTCTGATAGCGGTAAACCACTGTGATCGAATTTCAAAGATGCACATGAGTTAAGGCTATGCCTAAAAGTATGATACGATCTAGGTTAACCTTAATACAGGGTTCATCGAAGTAGATAAGAAGTCAGTCTCTCTCTGTCAAAATAAATTCCGGGTAATTTTCTCGGCATAATTGGCAGTATAAGTAAAAGTCATACAAGACTACTGATGAGTTGGTGTAGCGGCCAACGAAACAGTCTGTATAGTCAAGTTGTGTGATTCGCTCTATACAGAGCCGTTGTTGTTGTTGTTAGTTGCCTTCTTTGTCTTCATGTTGTCTTGTTGTCAACATACTTGGCCTAAAGCTCAAATTTGTTTTCAATATAAATAATGAAAAGGCCGTATTCAAATATTAAGATTAAAAAATAATATTTTGTTGAAAAGAGGTAAATGATAAAAATTATTTGATTATTTTTAATTTTTTTTTTTTTTTTTTGCAATAATATTTACAGTATTTTTGTCATCAAAAACTGTCAAAAATTAACATTCAAAAGCTTTTAAAAATTAACTAATAATCTTTTATCAAGGAAACTCACTTTAAAATAGTAATTTATATTAAGCTGCCAAGGATTTTAAAGATTGAAAAAATTAAAAAAAATCTTAATTACATTAATTCAAAGACGGTTGCCTCAGATCAGCCTGACGGTTTGGAGGACTAAACTATGTTAACTTTATATCCTTGGTAAAATATAAAAACATTTAAAAAATAACAAAGTTTTAGAACTTTCTCAAAACGATGAAGACACATAATTATCTATTCACATCAGTATTCGCAATCACTCCATGACAATATAACTCCATGAGATCACATTTAGATGAAATTTCAAGAGTTCCGCATCAGGGAAAATAAATGGTAGACTAAGGCGGCCTGAGCTAACCAAGTCTTAATCATTGCCAGATAGTAGATAAATTACTATCGAATACAACCTAAAGATCGTTCTTTTGTATACATTTATCGAATTCATCCACAGGTATTGCTCCATTTGCATGTACATATATCCATCATATCATATTTTTTTTTTGTATTCCTATTACAAATAAAACATTTTTTCGCCATATGCTGTCATAATATTTGATTAAAAAACTTTTCATTTTCGCGTTAAAAACTTTGAAGAATTTTCACATACTTCACCCCCCTTCCCCCTCATAAAAGTTATCTTTTGCTTCTTCCTCTACAGCCAATCGCCACAAATTGCAATGTTTTAAACTTGCTCTATTTTCGCCGCAATTCAATGTGTTAAAAATATTTATGGCACGATCTGTGGAAAAAAAATTGTTCATCGACACAAAATCCTTCGCTTTAAGGATGGTGGGTGTTATTTTTGGAACAACATTTGCTGCAAAAAATGTTCCACACAAGAACAAAAAACCAAAGCAAACAAAAAAAAAAAAAACCAGCAATGAGAAATGAGAAAAAAATGGATAACAAAATATTTTCACAACATGATGAATGAGAACTTTTATCAGATTCAGGCTGCAGTGGAAAAAAACCACACTCAAAAAGAAAAACAAAAACAAAAACAAATACAAGAAAATTTGATTACACGAGGATATAGTATAAAAAAAAATTTGAAATATAACAAAACCTGAACAACAAAGGAACAAACTAAAACAAAAATACAGAAAAAAAGAAGGTGAAACAATATAAAGTTTGTACATGTGAAGGAGAACCAAATTATGCAATATGGAGAAACAGCTGGAATCTATAGAAACTCACCTGCTAGTACAGACGTTGAATTGTGTCGCGGATCGTAGGGACACACTGCCTGGCCATTCTTAGTGGCCTCCAGGGAGTAGTTGTTGACGTTGATTGTGTACGTATTGCACATCGGACGAAATGAGTTCGTACCACAGACGAAAAGACGTCCTGGCGATGTCACCACCAGGATTCGTATATAATTCTGGCACGCCTCCTAAAAAGAGATAAGAAATAAAAATTGAATATTTAGTAAAATTTGTTCATATTTTTTTAATATATATGGCTATTTAATACTAAAAAAGTTTGAACAGGAAATGATTGAAATGATTTCAATATTTCTTCCAGTAAGTTTTTTTATAGAATAAGGATGATATTTTTGTCAAAGCAATGTTGAATGTAAGGAAATACACAAAAACTTAACCCAAATAGATCGGGCGCACCCATACCGTCGTCCGGTGATGTGCTCTTTGCGCCATTTTTGACAAGAACAGGAAATGGCCAATTTGTACAATGGTGAAACATTGAAAACCAGTGTCGGATCCAGGATTTCGGAAAAATAAATCTGCCCGGGAGTTATTTTCTACACCAAAAAATATTTTTGAAAATAATTTAATATCGATAATAAAAAACAAAAAAATTAAAAAGAAAAAATTTCTGATGTATAATTTCAATGTAATTTTATAACAGAAAGTGATGAACAAGAGTTTTTAATTTGTGAAATGTGTGAAATTAATGTCACTTTTCTCCACGTGCATGGGTTCACACCAAAATAAGTTTGAAATGACGTATAGAGCAAAGTGGATTTTTTTTAAAGTTAGGAAATGTCCTTTTGTACGTGAGATCAAGGATTAGGAAATATGTTTTTGGGATGGCCATTTTTACACAAATTTATGGTGAGACATTCAGAAAATCCTATCGCACAATTTTTGAAAAAATGGCTTCTAAAATTAACTTCGATTTACTCAAAATGTGTTTTTTGCATATGTACACTAAGGGAAATAACGCATATTAACATTATCCACGCCTGAGTATAAATTATATTTATATATTTACGTGGATAAATCAAATATTTTCCTTACAACTCGTTTTTTCCCGTATTTAAATTTTATTTATATCACACACGTACACACATATTCCATACAAGCAGGCAGCAACAGCATCGCACACGTACACGCATAAGCCGACAAGCAGCAACAGCATCGCACTCTGTTTATTTCCCTGCAGTTTATTTCCTGCAATTGCAGGTTTCTTATAGTTCTCATTTAGTTAATGTTGCAAGAGTAATATAGGGTGGATATTTGGCCAAGATGATTTGTGAATGCGATCGGTGGTCGCTATATGAAATAATGTAGGGTTGAGTGACAACTTGATATTTTCTGGTTGTCATTTACCTGCATATTTTGCTTCTTATAAATTTTAGTTCTTATTGAATTTTGTTTTTTAAATGTTGTTTTTTAAATTCAGTATTTTTAAATGAATTTTCTTTAAATGCGATAGTTTTATTTTCAAATATTAAATATTTGAAAGATATTTAAAAAAAAAGCGTGCACAATTTTAATATATTTTTTATTAATTCTGTTTAAATATTTAAATATATATTTAATAAAGAAAATATTTAAATAAATTTTAAATATTTACGTAGTCGATTTATGCAAATGCGTTATTAGTGCAAAATTACTCGCTTTTTGGATAAATTAAAAAAGTTTTTGGATAAATTTAATATTTTTTTCCCTTAGTGTAGATACGAATCCCCGGACAACGATATGGTAACGCAAAATAAAGTTGTGTGTTGCTTTTGAAAGCGCGAAGCTCTTTTTGGGAAGTGAAAACCTATCATCTATATAAAAAAGCCAAAACTATTCCTGGTCTATTCGGGTTAAAACAAAACAAAAAAAAAATAAAAATTCAACACATTTAAAACATGTATTAAGCCGTGTCATGATAGATTAACAAAAAAAAATGGTTTTTATCACAAAATATAGACCATCCTCTTGTATTCGATTTTCAATTTTATAATATTTGATTACTTGGGTTTGAAAAGTATTTTTGAAAAATGTATGGGCTTGAAAATTTGAGGACTTATAAAAATAAATCTTGACATTTTAGAGAAAAACTTAGTTTGCAGTTTTAACAACCATAAGCTGTAGTTTAGCATGTTTACAGATTTGCTCAAGTTCTGTACCAGGGTGTTATACAATTTCAATGAAAAATTGTTCACTGTGAATTGCAGATTTCGCTATAAATATTTAATCGTTATAGCGATTTAGAATTAGATCTCAAACCCATAATACATGATTTGGATCAATGAAGATATCCGTATAGGACTATCCATTTCGTAATTTTTTGTCAAGCAAACCTTTCGTTGCAAATGTCATTTAATTATTCTATTGTTCGACATTTTCGAAAATTACTTGTAAATGCCGAAATAATGTCTTACCTGTTCACTTTTTGTACTTTAAGTGATGAAAATGGTATTCATCATCATTCTACTGAGCATGCAATCGTGAGCTGTTAAAAATTTTAAATTCTCCGTCATTCTCAGCAATTGCACTTGTCATGTCACAGATCATTGTGGGCCAACGATTTAAGATTTTTGTTTGGAACATAACATATATGCTTTCAACGAAACAATGCCATAAGTCGCAGAACACGACCGAATTTTCGCACAAGTAATTTCCAAGACTCGTAATGTCACGTTGTGGTGACGACAATGTGTCGCTGATATCATACAATTTAATGTGATTACGTTTTTTTGTAGAGCTATGCGAAAAAAAGTCCAAAATGTGACTATAAAAAATTGGAGCTAATCCAGAAAATCCCTTGGATGATATGTTCTATGGATCAATGGCTATCAGGACTCAGCTGAGAGCTAGATTTTTCGAAATATACTATGTAATTTTCTCTCTATCCGCACTAATAAAAATAGTGCTTTACTAAACAGGGTCTTTCAGTAAACATTAAAGGCCCAGGGCATGAACTTTTTGAGGGCCCCCATCTCTTCAATAAGAAAATGCTTATATTTTTAAATATTATTTATTATTAAAAAATAGTATATTAGATAAAACATTATTTAAGTACTACCTTTCTAGCTTTTTGTTGTGAAAACGCATCTATTACAACTGAAAAGTTTGATTTTCTTGCTATATCCTAATTTATATACAGCATGCAAAGGTCATTTAAACGATTTTGTCCTAAAAAAGGACACTAAAAGATCGTTCAGCAGAGGCGACTGAAACTGGCAAATTGAGAAAAATCCATTTTACAATTTTCTTCTCGCCGTTTACTAGATTGAATTTGAATTTTCCTCTTGCTTTGTGGGTTTCCTACTGCTGATTAGATGACACCAAATGTATGCTAATTGGAAGCATTTATTACACTGTAGAAATTTTTTTATCTGAACATTTTTGTTTAATTTTTTCTTACATGATATTTCGAAATAGAGGGCCCGGGACTCCAGCCCCTCTTTCCCCCTCTAATAGGGCTTGATACTAAAAGTACTAAGAGAAAGCTTTACCACAATAATAAGCAATTCACTGCCATCAACGCAAAAGTGGACGTGGTTTATAAGGAAAGAAAAATAACAGTGCTTGGAAATACGCCGGAAATATATCTTATCAACATAAATAAGTTAAAAATGTGAATGAGAGTAAAGATTTCTGGAATTCACTTTCCTCTACAAAAGTTTGGTTCTAAATAAAAGAAGTTAGAAGATGGTTTGTTTTTGACCTTCTTACAAGAGGTCTACTCTTTGTAAACAGTTTTTAAGTTTAAAAAGCTAATAATTGAGTGCGCTTTAATTTTGACCACTACTTTATTTATATCATACTAGCTATTTCCCGGCGCGCGTTGCTGCACCCTGCAACTATATGGATACATAATAAGTATGTTCATAGGTTTTTTTAGACCCATATTTTGACACCACTGTCATTTTTTTGCCCGTTACAGTTTCCCAGTGGCAGGACATCACCAAATAGTAACTCCATTTTGAATTTGTATGCAAGTACTGTTACTTTTACTTCCAAAGCTATGTGATATTACAAATTTTAATTCTATGGGCGGATCCACACCCCCCTATAAAATGCTCATCCAGTTTTCTAGTAGATGGACATTAGCCACTTTTAGTACAGTTTCCGGCAATTAGCACACAAAATAAATTAACAAATTGTAGTCTAATACGACCAAAACCGTCGGAAATATAGAATATTTATTGATTTGTGAGCGGTAAAAGGGCGGTGTCACACCCCCTTGTCCAATGCTTGCTCAATTGCTAATCGAAGGACGCGACTAAATAATACGCTCTTACCAAGTTTCATTGATGTGTGACTTATAGCTTAAAAGTTATACCGAAAATTTTGACTGCTGAAAAAGTGCCACGCCCCACTTCCAACGCCCATAAAATTTTACCTGTGGCACAGCACTTGTAAATTGAGGTAGAAAACCGAATTCCGATGATATGCGACCTATAATTTCAAAGCTATTCGCTATCGTAGATTTGGGTTGTATGGTAGGTGCCACGCCCCCTTGTCCAATGTTCCGTGAATTTTTTCCAAAACCTTCGCGTAACAATTACAAACAAACTCACAGCAGGAAGTATCCAACTTGGTTCAGTCGTTTTCAGTTTTAAGCATCCGAACAAACCAAGATTCATTTTTATACCCCCACGTTTAAAAAACGTAAATGGGGGTATATTAATTTTGTCACTCCGTTTGTAACGCCCATAAGGAGGCGTGGTAGGTATAGAAAAGTATATATATTATTGATCAGCATCACCACCCGAGTCGATTTAGTCATGTCCGTCTGTCTGTCCGTCTGTCCGTCTGTCTGTGATCACGATTACAGCCGTAATTTTAAAGCTATAGCTATATGATATATCATCACAAAATTCAATATTTAAGCTTTTATCTAAAAAATAAAGGTCAAGTTCGAGAATGAGCCAAATGGAATGAAAACAACGCCTACCTTCCATACAAAGTGACTTTATCAAAATGGTAAAATATGAGTTTTGATATTTAAAACACACTTTGAGTATGAAATTCAACCAAATTGAGTGAAAACCACGCCCACCTCCCATACAAAGTGAGTTTTTCAAAAAACAAAAGCGAATATTTTCTGTAAAAACTATAGAGAAAACTTTTTTACAGATAAACTTTATTGATTGCTTAAGGCGGTCTTCTCATTGAGCAACTTTTTTTTTTCGACTTTTGTTTTTTGCATTTATTTATAGCTTGGGTAGTTGTGAATATGCCCCTAAAAGGATTTTTAGAAATTCGAAATACTTTAGAAGATACAGCCTTTTTTGTGAAGCAAGGTCTTCGTCAAAATGAGCTATTTCAAACTTTACTTCAAACTTTAAACGCGTTTATCACGAACCCACGTTTTTCGAACTGGCGGCCATGATATCTCCAGTTCAACTGAACCGATTTTCATGAAACAAAGTGGAATCGACGCAGAATTGTCACCATTCTCGGGTGAACCTCGACCATAATTTTAAAAAATTTTTTACTATTTTTTTTTTACACTAAACTACAAAAAAAAAAACCCGAAATTGAAATTTTTTTTTTTGAATGGCCGCCATTTTGTCAAAAAAAATCACAAAATTAAGCTTGAGGTTCACCCAAGAATTACATCTATACTAATTATAACCCCGTTTTTTTTTTTCATTTCGGACGCTCCGGAGACCCGGAATCGTGGCCGCCGTGACGACACCTTTTTTTTTCACTACCAACTTTGAAGTTTCATTACTTTTTGAACAGCCCACGTATCGAGGCAAAAAAAATTTTTTTATTTACTTTGAACCTTTTGTAATACAATAAATAAAAAAAGTTTTCAATTATTCTTTGCGTTTTCAAATAAGAATTTTTTTAAAAAGGGTCCAAAAAACGGGTTTTGAATGAGAAGACCGCCTTAAGTCTTTGAATATACTTTGATTCGGGCGTGGGGGTATTTTATCTTCGGCCCAGTCGAAGATCATTTCTTACTAGTTATATAATAAGATTAGAGATTTCTCACTGACAGTTTTTGAATACGCATTGCAATTATCACGGGAAATAAAAATAATATTTTATTTCTAATAAAATACTTAAAAAAAGAATCATTATATCCTTTATAAATAATACAGGGTGGCCCAAAAGTCATTGATATTTTAATGTTTTAATAAAAAGCATTGTTTTATTGAAATTTCAAAGATTTTTTTGATTATAATTATTTTAATAATATTGAAAAAAATTTTGTTTTGTACTCTAGGCCAATCATGTTGACAACAAGACAATATGAAGAACAAAGAAGGCAACAACCAACAACAATATGCAATATGCTCTGATAGCAGCAAACCGCTGTGATCGCATTTCGAAGATGCACATGAATTAAGGCTATGCCTAAAAGTATGATACGATCTAGGTTAACCTTGGTACAGTTTGCATCAAAAGTAGATAAGAACTCAGTTACAAAAATTCAAGCATTCTCTGCCAAATATTTTAAATTCCGGGTAAGTTTCTCGGCATAATTGGCAGTATAAGTAGAACCTAAGTAGCTTGAGTGGGTCACAGTGTAAAGTCATACAAAGGCTACTGATGAGTTGGTGTAGCGGCCAATGAAACAGTCTGTATAGTCAAGCTGTGTGATTTGCAGAGCCGTTGTTGTTGTTGTTGGTTGTTGCCTTCTTTGTTTTTCATATTGTCTTGTTGTCAACATGATTGGCCTAGAGCTCAAAAAAATTTGTTTTCAATATAAATAATGAAAGGCCGTATTCAAAATATTAAGGTTAAAATTTTAATAATGAAGTAGAGGCATGGAGGTTATTGACGGAATATAATATAGCTCAATTGGCTGCCTTGACCTTGCCTGCCACACTCTAGCCCTATTCATAAAATTTTCCATGACATTCTGGCATAATTGTGCCGGTTTTACGAGACGTCTCCTCAAAATGGTCACTATTTTTGAAGTGAATTTCACAATTTTACACGTTGGTCGACCGTGAATTTCTCAGTGTCTAACCCTCCATGCCTCTCTTTTTTTTTTTTGTGTTAACAGCCGTCAGAGATTTAGTATTCTACGCTTTTCACAAGTATTACCCGAATCAAAATATCAGCGACTTTTGGGACACCCTTAACATTTTAATAAAAATATGGCTGGTGCCATATGACCAAAAACTACTTTTGAATAATTTTATATGCAAACGGGTGTGTGTTTATTTTGGAGACTGTATTTTTTGTTAGCAATATCTAACCATTTGCTTATTCACTCGAAGCGGATCTGAATGCAAAACCACTTTATTTCGCAATCATGTCGCGGTACACAATCATTTCCGTTGAACGGACGATGGACGAATGAAATAGTTGACGCAGCTGGAAGCCCAAATAGCTAGTTGTTTATTTTTGCTAGTTCATCCTGGATGAAGTGAGCAGGAATGGAGTGTGGTATGCAACTAAAGCGAATCTGCGAATTTGATAAACTCGGAACAGTGAATTCAAACAAGAACTCAACAAAATACGAGCACATGGATATCTAAGTGGCTGTGTCCGTCTGTCCATATATGTGTGTGTGAGCTTGTTTGTATTGCTATACTTCTAATAATAAATAATAAATAAAATGTACAAAATTTCGAATTTTGGCTTGGCTATTTTTGTTTATCCCACTTAAACCGACAAAGCTCCAGAGAGCATCGTTGCAGCAACGCAGTGGAACATGATGTAACGCATATTTTTATTGTTGTTTTTCAGCTGCTGCTGTTGCAGCTATTTTAGCTTGGCAAGTGTGTGTCAGTTCGCTGGGTATCAAGTGCTGATGGTAGGACCATTTTTTGAATGGGTCAGTCAGGCGTTTGACCTAACAAATTATTTGAAATGCTTGCATCTGATGTGTTAAATAATTTAAACATTTTATTTGTACTAATTTATATTTGTTAATGTGTAGGTGCTGTTGTTGTTGTTGTTGTTGGTATGCCTGCTTGTTTGAGTGTGTGATTATGTGCATGTGTGTGGTTATTATTGTTTAAATTGTAGTAGTTGTTACAGTGGAACGCACTTCACCGCCCCGGGTCAATACCACGCAAGCGCTTTGATGTTAGGTCAACATATTGTTTGGAATGTTATTTATTCTAGTTTTTGTTGTTGTTGTCATTGTTCTTTTATAAGCGATATTATTATGTTGTTGTGTTGCAGTAAATTGAAGCTGGTTTTTAGCATAAATTTTAATAAATTAATAATTAAAACCGAACAATTGCATTAATACTGCTCGGACCCAATGAAGCACTCAACAGCCATGTAACGGATTTTGGCAGTCATCGCACTCGGAATTAGCAGCTGGCACTCGACTTACCATGTCACATAATATGTATCAAATATATCAATGTTTTTGTTGCCAGTATTAAATTTTAAAACAATTGTATTCGACTTGCATTCGGAATGGAACGCGAAATTCATGAAATTAAAATCATGAATTAAAAAATTCCCACTCTTAAGTGGGAATGCTATCTAAATAATTAGATGATTTTTCTACACTTAGTAGGTGGCTTGCCTAATCTGAAGTGGTCATAGTTTAAAAAAAATTAGCTAATTCTTCTAATAAATTATGTGTCTTATCTATTTTATGGTTGAAGGTACACCTAAATATTTAGGTTTTTTTAGCTACTCTCGCAGTTAAACTACCCAATATAATTGCATATAATTAACATTTAGAAATTGGTAGCGCACCTAATCAAATTCGTTGACTGAAAATCACCGGATTACTTTAGCTGAATTGACTACATTTTTAGGTAAAAGTTCTACTCTTTTTTTTCTGTGTACTTTTATTATTTCTTCATTTTATTCAAAATCTCAAATCCAATACTAGAGCAAATCTGATTTCAAAAAAATTTCACACACATATAAATGAGTCATTAATTAAGCGAAATTTTAAAGCGGCCCAAAACTTATTAAAAAATTCAATTAAAAAAAGTAATAAATAAAATTAAAATAATTTTTTGAAAAAAAATGGGAAATATAACACGGTTTGACAAAATCAAAATTTTTGTTGCACCCCTAACAAATTCGAATATATTCTGAAAATAGACTTTAAAAAAAAATACAAGTGGCTCGTCATTTTCCTCCAGCACGTCAGTTTTTTTTTAAGTCGATTTTTAAAGTTTTTATGATGCAGGTTTTTTATGATCACAGCTGACGCTTTTAAATAATAAAGTAAGGCCACAAGTTAGAAATCATCACATATTTTTTTAATTTATATGCAACACTTTTTTTACTTAGAGGGCCCTGATAATAAAATTAAAAAATATATATTTTCGCCGCTCGACGTGATCTGCAAATTTTGAAGAAATCGTGAAGGAAATGATTTCTGCGTATGGTGACATGAAAATAAATATGTCGTTAAAAATGAATTTTTTACACAACCATTTGGACTTTTTACCGTCAAACCTAGGAGACTTCAATGACGAGCATGGTGAACGTTTTCACAAAGACATATCGACTATGGAAAAATTTTTTAAAGGAAAAGACTCGAGACACATGCTAGCTGAATATTGCTGGTCTATTTGTCGAGACACAAATCCTGCAGAAAATAAACAAAAAAACAGTCGTCCAAAATTTGTAACAAGTCGGAATTAAAATATATTACTCCTAACAAAATGTATTTTTATTTTAAAGCTTTTATTAAATTTCATTTTTTTTTTTAGTGTTGAATTGAAAATAAAATAAGGTATGGTTCTGGTTTTCAATTTAAAAAATTTAACAACCTTTCTTAAATTCCTTCATTCATTAAAATCAGTCTACTCTTTTATATTTTATTGCCTTATTTCATTATATAAAAGCGTCAGATGTGATCATTCCATCACAGAAAACTTCGAAAATCGATTAAAAAAAATTCTGACGTGCTGGAGTTAAATTACGAGACACGTATTTATTTTTTTAATGTCTATTTTCAGAATATATTGGAATTTCTCATGGGTGCAAACCTCTGTCGAACCGTGTAATATCTACTATACAAGGTGGGCCGTCTAGTGGTTTCTTTTTAAATCATAGGTTATTTTGACACTGACAGCTGTTTTCCGCTCGAAATCGTGACATAAAGTCACTATCATATCTCCGCGGAAAGAAATGAGTCGCTTTAGGCTTAAACAATGTTGGGAAATAATGGAAACTTATTTTCAAAGTGAGTGCTGTGGAGCCCAAACAGTGCGTTTTTTCAAAAGCAGATGATTTGGGTGAAAAATCATCTTTTCTGGCGAATCGCATTTTTATCTCGGTGGCTACGTTAAAAAACAAAATTGTCGCATGTGGGGCTCGGAAAACCCGCACGTTGTTGTCGAGAGGCCGATGCATCCACAGGGAGTGACAGTTTGGTGTGGATTGTGGAGTGGTGGCATCATTGGACCATTTTTTTTCGAAAATGAGGAGGGGAACAATGTTTCGGACAACGGTGGGCATTCAACTTTTTTTTACTGAAAATGAAGACATAAATTTGGACGATCGCTGATTCATGCAGGATGGTGCGCCATGCCACACAGCCCATACCAAAATCGATCTTTTGTGCACCAAATTCCCAAATCGTGTTATCAGCCGCCTTGGCGATGTCAATTGGCCGCTTCGGTGCTGCGATTTGACCCCTTTGGACTTTTTTGGTAGGGAACCGTGAAGGACCAATGTTATGCCAACAATCCGGAAACGATCAATTGTTTGCAATCCATGAGCTACATCCCCAAACCATCAACAAGGTCTTTGAAAATTAGAGTGACAGAATGCGCTACTGCGAAGTCAGACGAGGCAGCCACTTCCATGACGTTGTGTTCCATAATTAATGGGAATGTTTTCTCTTACTTATAAAGCCATAATACATGGAAATAATTTAATTTTGTTCATTTCATTGCATTTAAAAAAAATTGTATTTGGCCCACAATACACATAGAAAATGGTTTAAATCGGTTAGTCTTAAGGGGTAGCTTCTTTCGATATAGAAAGTGGGCTAAATACAATCCTTGTTATACCTAAATTGTTAATAAACTTGTAGTGAACATATATTGTAATGCTTACTGAAGTTTTGCAATTCCTGTTATATCTTAAACTCTTTAAATAATTTGCTTAATATTTAACACAAAATAGATTAGCGTATTTAATTTTTACTAGTATCGCCTGTGGTCAAAATTCGACCATATCAAAATAGATTTTTCTCTTGTTTTTTTTTTTATATATATTGAAAAAAGCTTGGTAAAGTTAAAAAGAAGTTGGCTGTATCGTGGACCCATCCATGGATTTTGACAGTGTATCTTTGTCCTTATCCTTATTCTTGTCCCGTTCCTTTATTTGTTCCCAAACTAATAATTGAAGAGTCGACGCGAATAACGATGTAAGCAACATATTAATCAAAAATAGTTTTTTTGCATACTAACGTTAAAAATGCTCTAGCCTAGGGGTGGGCACAATTCTTGCCCGTGCTGCGACTGCGGGCAAGCAGCGGGCAACAGTGTTGCCAGAACTTTTTTGAGAAATGCGCGAGATTTAAAAAAAATATCGCCCAAAATCGCCCAATGAAAAAAAAAATCGCCAAAAATCGCCATTTTTTCTAAGAAATTTATTATATTAGAAAAAACAAAACAAATTATATACATTTTTTTTTAAATAATATTGAGATCTGTTAATAGTATTAGATATTTTTATTTTCATATTTTTGAGATCTATAAAAAATAATAAAAAAGCTACTTCATTTTATACGAGCATTTTGATCGTTAAAGAACATTTTTTTAGAGACTATAACTTTTTAGTATTTTTCAATATGCAACTTTAAAAAAAAAGCTTTTTGCAAAAAACGTAGTTCCTTCAGCCATATTAGACTCTTCCTCCGTTTCGTCAATTCTCGAAGTATTGTTTAGTTCATACATTGATTTAGTTTATACAAGATGAATGCCAACTTACAAGTATTGTCAAACATTTTTTCGCCTACGGCTGTCTTAATTTTGTATGCCGATTACCAAAATTCTTCACTTTCAGATGGCACTTTGTTTTTGAAAACATTGCTCCATGGAAATGTCAACAAAGATTCGTATTCGATTTCTTCTGAACGTCGCTCTTCAAGATATAGATAACGAAGAGGGAGTTCACGAAAAGAAGGTCTTATATAGTTTAAACATATTTCAGGACATAAAATAAAAGTATTTTCAAAAATTTCTAACAGACTAGGTAATCGTTTTAACATTTCCTTGATTAAAACTACAATGAAATTCTGGCATTTTGATAGTATGTCTATCATAAAAATATCATCACTTAATTTGTGAATTTCTTCATGGAACTGGTAATGAAATGTAAAGTCATTAATTCTTTTATAATTGCTTTTATCCGCTAAAATTTTATTTAAGCTGAATGTAGCTAAATTATCAAAAATGAAATTTTTGACAATGTCTTCTTTTATAATTTTTGAAACAAGTCTTTGAATAAATGTGATTCCAACGTAAGCTTGAAAAAAGTCAACTTTTTCTCGTTGAAAATATGAATTAAGTGAGTTGATGTTTTGAAGAAACGGTCTCAAAAAAATAAGTATTTCGATATAATTAAATTATCGATAAGGGCTTGTGAGCTGTGTTCAGTCGCATTGTTAACAGAGTGTTCCAAACACTTAAAACAATTGTTATTTTCTTTAATTGAAATTTTAAACACATTAAATGAGTTTATGAAAAAAGGTTGTTTTTACAAAAATCGCCCAAAAAATCGCCAGGCGATTTCCTAAAAATTTAAGCGCAAAAACAAGAAAAAAAGCGCCCAATTGGCGATAAATCGCCCAATCTGGCAACGGTGGCGGGCAAGCTGCGTGCGAAATCAATTGCATGATGAATTTGGAGGTGAATCGGATTGCGGAACGGAAAATCCTCTCTGTAATCCTCTCAGAATATGCAATCACAAGAGCGCACTTGAGATCAGTGTTGCCAGATGGTCCGATATATCGGATTTGTTACGATTTTTAGCATTGGATACGATGATCCGATATTTGGCCAAAATTCTTTAAAATGTTACGATTTTAGGAAAAATAGATCCGACGTCCGATTTCACATATATGTATTTCTTTATGCATATGAAATGTAAAAAATTTCAAATAAAAAACTTGGTGCCAGCTTTGAAGCATTATTTTTAATTAAAAATCATTGGTAGCACTTCTGATCACGAATGTCAACATAAAGAATGACAATTTCATTCGCTGCATTGCTTTCAAAACTTTTCTTTGTGTTTGAATTATTTACGTTACTTTAATTATTTACTTGAATTTATTTACTGCTAAACTGTGTCGTGGAAGAAAATAAATCTCTTATTTGGATATGGATAAATTTCTGATTAAAAAGGTAAAAAAACTTGTTAATTATTGTTGCTAAATAAATGCACGAGTTTAATAATTATTTCTACTATTCTGTTAAGGTATAAGTAGTTTGTACCACAAATTCTGCAGAGCAAATTCTCTAATTTTGTATGTTTGTAGCATTACATTGCTTAAAGAAATGGATTATGTAGAAAATGTAATTTATTTAAATAAATAAACCTGAAATGTGCATCATACATCTATATTGTATTTTATTTGTCTTCCTTCCGACAAACGCGACGAAAATCCGACGAGCTGAAAGCAAAAGTTACGATGCGAAATTTTTTTTCCTG
Organism: Pherbina coryleti; assembly: GCA_943735915.1. Classification (NCBI taxonomy): domain Eukaryota; kingdom Metazoa; phylum Arthropoda; class Insecta; order Diptera; family Sciomyzidae; genus Pherbina; species Pherbina coryleti. The sequence continues at coordinate 142,383,706 of OX030948.1, read as the reverse complement.
GCAACACTGCTTGAGATTGCGTTAGTGCAGAAAAATGTGTATTAATCTCACGTACAGAACGATCAAAGCTTCAGTGTTCAAGCGAACGTCAAGCAGGCAGCATCTGCGCTGGTCTGTTCTTTGAATACATGACGAAAAATTGTACACTGTACAAAATTTCATGCATGGACAATTTTTTATGATTCTGCATCAAACTGTATAATTTTTTCATTGCAGTAGTTTTTTGTTTATAAATTTTTTTTTAAAATACGACTAATTATAAATAATCGACCATGAAGTCAGATTTAATTTTTTTATTTTTTGTTAAAATCATTCAAGATCTATAACAATTTCTTTGTTTCAAAAAATCAAATCTAACATTCTATGACATTTTTTGTTCTTTTTTTTTATTTTCATTTATCATTTTTCCATGAACCCATCGCCGTCTCATAATAAAAATTTGTGCACTTTTAGCCGAGATATACAAACCAAAAAAATTTAGAATGGATTGTTTTTAGCTTTTTACATGTCCGTTTGCTTATCTGTATTTCACTTTATCCATCTGTCAGTGTGTTTAATTTTTATAAACCGTCCACTACACATTTATTTCATTTCGCAGTATAAATAAAAGCAAAGAAAAAATCACAAATATCTATCCGATTTCTGCAGAAACCACTTTAGCACTACTTTGTTTTCAGTGTGCTTTATAGAAACCGTAAGAGCGAGAGCATGATGATGTGAAAAGTAAGTGTTGCATATCTTACATATTAGGAGGATTGCTTATTAAAAGGGAGTTTTTTTTTTTTAAATTACTACCAGCAGCTATAAAATCGCTTTGCAACAACAACTTCTTGGCATATTTATAATTGTTTCGCAAGAGCATGCAACCATTATAATTCTACATCTGCCTCCTAACATATTTTTAATTAATATTTTGTTAGAACTGAATCGCATAATAAATTTGTACTTTTATATAGCGCGTAACTACTTAAAAGCAAGTGTAGGACACAAGACGTTATCGAGATATGATTGAATTCAACATGATTGAATTCAATTAAATTCAAAATATTAAATAGTAAAATTATAAAACGGCCTTTTTTTTTAAATAAATGGCATGCAACATTGATTATAAACTGCTCTGAACGCAATGAGCACAATTATGATTTTTGCAAAGCGTACTCAAATACTAGGGTTGCCAAGTCACTGTTTTTTGTTTCTTAAAACAAATTCTATAATTTTTAATTAAAGATTTTTATTTGTAACGAATAATGTAAATAGCACAATTTTATTCTATTATTCATTAAATTAATATTATATATGAAATGTATGAAACATATACACCTATAGACTGTTACTATTAAGAAAAAATTTAAATTAATATTTGATATTTTTTATCACCTTTTTCTGTGGATGTTTACAATGCTCCAATAGACCTTCAGTTGGAACTGATTGATCTTCAGTCCTCGTCTCGTTTAATCCTCGAATTTAAAAATACTTAAAATAAATAGTGCTTAATTTTAAAAAAAAGGATGAAATTATTTTTACATTTTAACGATCTTATTCGGGGAAATGACAGTTGTACACTGTTGACAGTTAAAAATTTGTATATTTATTACTTTTACCTCAAAACAAATGACTCTAAAACATATTTTGAAAGATATCTTTATTTATAAGATGTACCTTACTATCCAGGTCAATTTCCAAAATTTGGATCAATTTTTCTTTCGCAAACATATTGATTGTGGAAACATCAATTCTATACAATTTTGCTAAATATTTATTAAATTTATATAAAAGTATTTAAGATATGGCAACCCTGTAGATATCACTATCTATATAACGCTCTTCTTACGCTCTATCTCATTATATTTTCGCATGTCCCTCGTTTCCTTTACCATCGAATTTTTGAAGCAATGCTGTCGCCCGTGCAGCAAGCAGCGGGCAACCAAAATGCCCGTACCCCTACTCTAGCCTATTATAAGAGCACATACCCAGTTGGCTGTTTCCTTTAGGATTCATGGAGGATTAATGCACGAAAATTCCCCATCGCCGACGAAACTTACGGAATCGCCCATACAATTCATGCAGGAAAATTTCATACAAGTGTCCAAAATTTCGTGGACGAAATTTTGAAAGAAAAATGTAGAAAATTTCGTCAACGAAAGCAAGAGGAAAATATGCAGCAAATATCGCCAAGGAAATAAAACGGAAATTCAAGGGAGATTTCGCCAACGAAAGCAAGATGAATTTTATTTTTTAGTTTTAACCTAAAAACATATATGAGAAAATTAAAATAAAAATAACTTATGCATTAATAAGATTAAATCCACTGTTTGTTAGTAAACGTAACATAAAAATTTTCAAATTTTATTTTGTTACACTTAAGCACAACTTTTATTATGAACATTTGTTTGATAATGAATCAGCGTTTCTAGCTTGGTACTTTTTCTACCACGTTCGGCAACCAGCGTTGCAAGCCGTAAGGCCACTAGTCGGTAAAAGAAAATTGTAAGAAAGTTCGTTAATAAATCATTGAAAGGTGTGAAAATTCTTCTCGGATTCACAGACGATTATTCGTTAAGGGATTTCAAGCCTACGGGGTAGTTTCTCAAATTCCATACGTTTTTGGACATTGACATCGAAATCAAATGGCTCTAAGTCCGCCATTAAAACCGTTTTTTTTTTTGCAATTCCTGAAAACCTATAATTTTGTCACTTACAATGTTATTCACGTGGACTCTTCAATTGTCTTACTTCCTGTTCAAACTGTTTTTTTAATCCATATCCAAATTCCTGACCTTAACCTTATTCGAATCCTTTCCTAATCCATGTCCAACTTTATTTCTAAATCTTTGTTCTAAATTTTGTCCTAAGTGTGTTCAAATCCTTGTTCTATTCCTTGTCCCATTTCTTGACCCTTATACTTTTGCCAATCTTGTCCCAAATATTGTTTTAGGTACGTATCAATTTGTCTCCTTACCCTTGTCGAATTCCTCTTTTCAATTCCTATCTGAATTCTCGTCCTTATCATTGTCCAATTCTATGCTTTAATCTTTGTCCAAATTTTTTTCCTACTTCTTATCTTTAATATAACTTTTCTTTTTAATTTCTTTCGAGTAAGAAAAGCAGAGAGACTCAAATTACAGCCATGAGAGTGAGAGTGCATGCACTTCTTTTAAACTGCAATAATTACATAATATATTTTTTTTTTTCATTTTTTGGCACATCTGTGGCTCATTACCTTTCGACTGATATAAGAATCATGCCCTTTTTTGTATTATAAATATTAAAAAAGTGTACCACAAGATTTTTGTTTGCGTATTAATATATGGATTACTTCGGAGTGGTTTGAAATATTTGAAAAATTTTTTCACAGAAATTATTTTTTAAGCTTTGGAACTTTGTAAAAAATACAAAAACAACATTTTGAAAAATGTAATTTTCATCAAAAAAATCATAGCGGGTCATGATAGCTCATGATTTTCGATGATAGAAACACTTAATTAAATTATGTGTCAAAATGAAGCAATTTTTGCAAATAAATGATGTAGTTTATGAAAGAGTGTGAGATCAGAAAATAGAAAAACAAAAATAAAATTACAAAGAAAGAATGTAAGAATGTAAGAAAAATGGAATATTTTAGAGTTTTTTTTAAAACAACATAAGAAATTGAATTAGTGATATAACGGTAAATCTTTTCTTATTTCTCAAAAGTTATTTAATTAAACTTTCAGACAAAGAAAATTTAGGGAAAATCGATTGAAAAATGGCTGAGATATTTGCATGCAAAATCAAAATTTGAAAAATCAATTGTTTTTTTCTCATTCTGAGGCAATGATATTGCTTTAAGAAATACATTGCATGGAAAAAATCTACAGGTTTCGAAATATCGCAATAATTTTGATATCATAATAACGGGAAATTTTTTAACATACTATTCGTGGAAAATATTAGCAAAAAAGTTTTCGTATACCGTTATTTTTCTCAATCAACGAATTTTCATACAAAAAACGTTGTACTGAAAACATCTATAGCTTTCGAGATATCACAATAATTTTGATGTCAAAATAACGGAAATTTTTCAAAATTTACTATTTGAAAACAATTTTACCATCACAATATATATTGACACTTGTAACATGAAAAAGTGCTTATTGTAGGGTATCCGTAAACGATGGTGAAAAATATTAAATTTTTTTTTTGCACATCTTATGAATGTCTAAATTTCTCTATTATATCATGTTTTCCATCTCTTATAGTTTAGCTTTTATTTAATAAATGCTCTTTTTGCGCTGATATTTGAGGTCAAAAGTCACTAATCTAATATTCAATCATATTGTGCAGCCAGACCTTTCATCCGATACCTCATTCTTCATTCGACCTCTTCCCAGTTCTGAGATCCCTAACTAAAATTAATATAAACTTTCAACGTTAATATTTCGGGTCAAAGGTCATCAATTTAAAATCTAACATAATTCGGCACATCTATGGTGCAGTACCTTTCGAATGATATACGTTTCATTGTCCTTATTCTAAAATAAATATTGAAAAAGTGTACGACAACATTCGATGTTTGCGTATTAATATATAAGAAGATTATTATTTTAGTTTTATAACAACGTGACTTATGAATTGAACAAATTTAAATAACTAATTTTAAAATGAAAATTTTTTAAGTACAAAAATTTGTTTAACATTCAAAAACATATAATATAAAGTAAAATATATTAAAGTATTTTATATATTTACTAGAATACCCGTTCCCAGCGTTACTTCGGAGTATAAATATGATATGAAAACTTATTTTTAATAAAGACATATTTTAAATATTCTTAAATAACTATATAGAAAGTTTACCCAAAAAAGTGAAAGAATTATTAAAATCAGTTCAGTTCGGTTACCCCGTGATTGAACGATAAAAATTCGAGAGAACTCTTTTATATAAAAGTATAGATAAATGTAAACTACATCGGCTTAGTCTTGTGTGTACCTCCCATACAAAAACATGTAAAATATAATATAGGTTCAAGGGAACCCTTACGGTCAAACCGATTTCAACCGTTTTTATTACGAATCTATAACTATATTTTTTAGTACTTTTGCCAAGTTTCGTTAAGATCCGCCAACTTTTGTATGTAACTCACATACAAAATCATGTAAAACATTAAAATAGGTCAAAGGGATGTACCCTTAGGATCTAACCGATTTCAATAATTTTCAGTAAACATCCTATTACTTCAAATTAATTGTTGAGCTGTAGGCCAAGTTTTTTAGATAAGAAAATCAGACTAGACAGACTAGACAGACTGTTTCATTGGTTGCATTCAATTATATTGTATTTTATTTATTTTGTGACGTTTTCATTCAATTCAGTATATTGTATTATATATCCTATTACTTTATTTGTCTAGCCTTTGACAGAGTTTCGTTAAGATCGGTAAAGTTTTGTATGTATCTCCTATACAAAATCATGTAAAAAATTAATATAGGTCCAAGAAAGGTACGTCAAGGGACTGACAAATTTCAGCGATTATTGAAATTTTTCTTAATAAGCTTAAACTAAACAAACATACAAAATTTCATTATTGTAAGATAATGTTCTCCTTCTATTTTTGCCCACCGTTTGTATGGGATCAACGCATTGTATGCCAGGCCGATTATTAAGCTTGTACACTTTCACTTTCGGGGAGCAACAAATACTCAATATCAGTTGAAACAGAGTTTAAAATCGAATTATTTGCTCCTTGAAACCAAGAAATGATTGAGTCATTCTATAGCTACAAATTGTAGAACAACTTATTCGAAATGCTCCCCATTTGCTTTCCAGCACGAGCGAAGTCGATCCGGCCAGTCAGCGATCACAGCACGCACGACATGCATAGGAAATTTCTCCACTACTCGGACAAGAGCGCGCTTTACTCAACTCGATATTTGGGTGTTGAAGTAGAGCAAGGCATACCCTCTTACACGGCCCACAATTTGTAATCCAATGGGTTCAGGTCTGGGCTAACCGATGGCCACTGATCCGTGCAAATCCGATACATTGTTTTTAAGCCACTCTTGAGTCATTTTAAGGTAATTTCAAAGGTCCACGGCTTGTTATGGAATAATATCGTGTTAAGAGGCTTCACAACCAATTCCAAAACATCAGATTCTTTCACTTTCGCCGAAGTTTTTACTCCCTTTTCACAAAAATAGAGCTTGGTGACCCCATAATAGGCAACTCCACACCAAACCATCGCACAAGCTGGGTGGTGACCTCTCTAAACTTTCAGAACGAGTTCTGCTGCATGTCGTGATGACAGAGCATACACTCTATCATTCTGTTTATTGAACGGATTCCTTTACGGTGAAAATTTGTTCGTCAGTAAACAGAATTTGTCTGTGGGCATTATCCGTGTGCTTGAGAAGTAATGCTTTCGATTTTCACTTACGTTGTTGCTTTAACGCTACCGTGAGAAGGTGCCCGGTGTGTCTTTTGTATGCTCTGAGCCCCAAGTCATATTAAACAATGCGAGAGATCGATTGCGCCGAGATATTCATCTCCCGCGACAGGATTTTCTGCCTTCAAAGCGGTCTTCGCTTGATTCTAGACTTCACCGTCTGGATGGCTTGTTGTGTTCTTACAACACGCGGACGGCCGGATTTTGGACGGTACATTATTCCACCAGTATCCTCAAACAACTACACAGTCACAGTCAAGAGGTCCGAAAGATATCGCCTCTTTCCATACCACATTTTTTTTAAGACACTACTATAAGAACACGATTTTCTTGCAAGCCTCATTCCATGATTAAAAACGACTGTCGCCGAAAATTTTTTTGCGAAAAAGAAGTATAAATGCTAAATGTCAAATAAGTGTCAAAACGAAGCGAGTGCGTTCAGTAGTTTACTCACAGTGAGAACGTTCAGTCGTGTACCAAAACATATGAGAGTACGTAGTATAGTTTTGTAACAAATGGCCGTAAAAAAATTGTGTTTTTATTTTTTCATTTTGCGGTGACGAAAATTGTGGCGAATTGGATGATCTGAATCAAAAAATGTCAATGGATTTAGTTAGGTAACATTATAAACTAATGTTTGATCCATGCATTTTAAAAAACTAGTATCGCCTTAGGTCGAAACTCGACCATTTAAAAGTTGATTTTTTTTTTGACGTGACGAAGTTACGTTATACTGCTCTAGTTTCCAAAAAAGTTGAAAAATGAATTTTTTAAAAATTCATCTGCGTTTCATTGAATTGTTATTCGCTGGGTATAAGAGCTATGATTAAAAACATGGTATGACCGTAAAGGTTAATTCTTTGGCTATATTAAAAAAATAAAAAAAAAATTTAATACGACATAGGGACGTAGTGGGAGCTGCGTAAGCAACGCAACTGAAAATTTGTTACATGGAATTATTACTCGCTGAGTATTAGCGCTAGGATTAAAAATACGATACGCCAATAAAGGCCTACTAAAAGCCCTCACAACAAAATTAGACAAAAAATTTCTGACATCATGGGGACGCTGAGAGAGCCGCTCAAAGATCGATAACGCAACATTCATGCAGCGGCGTTGCATTGAATTTTTACTCAATGAGTATATAACCTACGATAAAAGTTTAAAAAGGAAAATAAAGTTTTTATACATGGCTTTACGACAAAAATAAAAAAAAAATTCCGGCGTCGACAGGTCGTGAATATAGCAGCTTATGTAACAGAAATGTTATATCGTTGCATGGAATTATTACTCACTCAGGAGGAGTGCTACAGTAAATTTTGTTTTACGACAGCAGGGATGTGTTATTACGCTTCACAACTAAATTACAAAAAAAATTTAGTTGTCATGATTTCAGGGATGCAATCACATAATGCAGTAAAAATGCTAAAGCCATGAAAAAACGTTGCATGGATTTTTAACTCTGTGACTACTGGTGCAACGGTAAATTTTAAGGAACGAAAACAAAGGTGAGGTCTTCGGGCATATGACAAAAATAAAAAAAAAATTTGACAGCGTGTCAAAAACCCCCAGGGAACCGCCTAATGTGACGCATATGCATCACTTTTGCTGGATTAATTGAAATTAGAGCACAACCTATGGGGAAGCAAAAAAAAGCTAAACGAAAAGCACCAACTCCAAATCCAACAACAACTCCAACACCAATACCAACACCAACACCAACACCAACACCAACACCAACACCAACACCAACACCAACACCAACACCAACACCAACACCAACACCAACACCAACACCAACACCAACACCAACACCAACACCAACACCAACACCAACACCAACACCAACATCAACATCAACATCAACATCAACATCAACATCAACATCAACATCAACATCAACATCAACATCAACATCAACATCAACATCAACATCAACATCAACATCAACATCAACATCAACATGAACATCAAGACCAACATCAACAACAATCAACATCAACATCAACATCAACATCAATATCAACATCAACATCAACATCAACATCAACATCAATATCAACATCAACATCAACATCAACATCAACATCAACATCAACATCAACATCAACATCAACATCAACATCAACATCATCATCAACATCTACATCTACATCAACATCAACATCAACATCAACATCAACATCAACATCAACATCAACATCAACATCAACATCAACATCAACATCAACATCAACATCAACATCAACATCAACATCAACATCAACATCAACATCAACATCAACATCAACATCAACATCAACATCAACATCAACATCAACATCAACATCAACCATCAACATCAACATCAACATCAACATCAACATCAACATCAACATCAACATCAACATCAACATCAACATCAACATCAACAACAACAACAACAACAACAACAACAACAACAACAACAACAACAACAACAATAACAACAACAACAACAACAACAAAAACAACACCAACACTAACAACAAACAAGAAACTTCGTCACGTCAAAATCTACGGGTGTGTCCACGACACAGCCAACTCTTCTTTTTTGGTATTTTTATTGGAAACATTTTTTTTTCTTTCTTCACTCATGTGCAAACGTAACCGTACCATACGCACCACCAGCAGGAAATCGCATAATAGTTACTCCATTCTGAGTTTCCATGTTTCGTGACTTTTACTTTCAAAACTTTTCGATACACAAAATTTGGCTTTATATGCGGAGCCACACCTCTTTGCCCAATCCGCGTCCCAATACACTACTTCCGATATTCTACTTTCTAGAAGACAGATATCACCAAGTGGGAACTCCATATTGAGATTCATTATACGGCATTTACTTCCAAAACTATTTGATATAAAAACTCTGAATTGTATGGGTGGTGCCACGCCCCACTGTGGGATTTTGGCTGCAAAAACCCCCTTTTTTGAGTGAAAAATATCAAAAATGTAATGATGCAGTTTTGTAGAGAATTGTTTAATTAAGATAAATTCATCATACAATTTTTTCTACAATTTTTTTTTTTTACAAAATAACGCGGTAAAGTCACCTAAACGAAATTCTGCAGTAACTACCTTATATTTTCATCCCATTTCAATGGGCTGGAAACATAATTTTTTTTTCTCGTATCTATATGATGTAAGTATATTTGAAAAATATAGTATTTCAGCATTAATTTAGAAGTAAAGGAATTGCATTACCGTAATATTTTAATATATATTTAGGTTCTTTTTTGAAGGCACTCAAAAAGTCAGTGTTTTTAGTTTTTCTTGGACAAAAAAAAGGTGAGCGTTATCGATCGTTGTGTTCTGGTTGCAAAAAAATGAAAGGTGGGACTGTCTTCTTTAAATTTACTCAAAAAAATCCACCAACTTTTCTCAATATTTTACAAACGCATAAATTTTATAAAAAAAGTCAATAGTATTACAACGAAATTTTGCAATTAAATGTAATAAAAAAAGTGTGCCTACTTTTAGGCATACACTTTAGCAACAATTTGTTAATAACTATTTATAGAGATATAGCTAGTTATAGTTATTTATATAGATGTAAGTGCTGCTTGGCATCGATCACAAACTACAAAGGCTTAAATCTGTTTTTTTGAAAATCGTGAAAAATTAAATTTATCATATGGGCGTTGGGCGTGGCACTTAAAATTTTAATATAATTGAGGACTCAAATGCAACCACTGGTAGTAATTTTTATTAATATACATATGAAAATAAGGAAAATACAACGTCTTTTAGTTTTACGTCATATGGGAGGTAGGCGTGGTTGTGGGCGGATTTTAACAAAAATTTATTTTTCATCTAATTTGGCAATATGAGAGATGTGTGCCAAATTTCAAAGCCCTACCTCGATTCCTTCGATTTTTTGCAGCAGCTTGTATGAAGAAATCCCACTGTGCGCCCCCTTGTCTAATGCTCGTTAAATTTTTCCAGTCGAAGAAAACGACTTAATTGGAAGTTTCTACCGAGTTTCATTGATTTGTGGCTTACTAAAGTGGCTTTCGAAAGTTATACCGAAAATTTGGGCTGCTGAAAAGTGCCACGCCTCTCTTTAAACGCCCATAAAATTTAACCAGTGGAATGGTACGTATGATTTGAAGTCGAATACCGATTTTCGATTACGCAAATTTGGCTTGTATGGGATGTGCCACGCCACACCTAGGTTCGTCACCCTCCTTCTCCCTACTCTAATTGATATAAAAAAATAAAAATTATCAACATCGGTTGAAAAACACGGGAGAAAATGGTTCTTAACTATTTTGCCTACGCCTATTTATAAATATATAGATATGAATTTGTGGCAAAGCGGAAAGTTAAAGTTAATGGTTCGATTTTCACTAAAACACGGTAATTTTTTGCTATAAAATGGTCTTTTATTATCGAAAAAATCAAACGATTTCAGTGCATTTTTATGTATCGAATAAGCCTGCAAAATTTCAAAAAGATCGGTTCAGTTGTTTTCGAGTAATGTTTGTCACCGATTTCAAAAATGCCGTTTCGAAAAAAAAATCACGTTTGAAGTTTCAACTTCAGTTTATTCTTCTTTGGATTTTGCTCTTTCAACGCTCATATCTCAGTCTATTTCGTTAGGATCGACATGAAATATTTAAAAAATATGGAAAACAAAATCGATGAAAATTCAAAGTAATAAGTAGGAGTAACCCCTTTATATTCTGTTGAGAAATCATACGTTAAAGAATGAGTTTTTTTAATTCAAAATTAATAATTAATGAATAATTGTTGGAGAGTCATAACAAGTAATAAGTCAAGATCTGAAAGTGAAAATGAAGGAAAGGAAATTAAATACAACTTAAGAAACTAACTAACTTCGTGACTAGAAGATTTTTTAATGACATAATTTTCAATGCAAATATCTTAAAAATATATTTAGATAACTTTTAAGAGACATGATTACTTAAAAACTCAAGTAACATGACTACAGAGTGAGGCTTATGAAAAATTCAACTGAAAAATTAGTGGCTAAAGTATAAGAGTGGAACAAATGCATTCAAAATTCAAATATTGCTGACACATAGCAAAGACATTTCGAAATATTCATAGGCAGTGACTAACTTACTGTCAAATCAAAATATTTTGTATGTCATGAAATCTCGGAAAACAGTCTAGACAGCTATTTAGAAATAATATCAAGCAGAAGAGGATATTATTTCGAATAATTACTTAATTATGCAAATGGATAAATAACAATCAGCCATGTCATTGCGAATGACTTTACGACTATCCACTTTGCATATTATTTTTACATGAAAAAGATTAAAATAAAATATTAATATGAATATTCAAATTAATATGGTTTAAATAAGGCTTTGGAGGATATTTTAACCAGTTATATTTATATATACCATATATATGTATGTATGTATATGTATGTATATATATTTATAAGAGATAACCAAAAGTTTTGGATGACGGTATGACAGTTTAGGTAGAAACACACCGGTAAGAATTAACAAACTTAGACATCACTCAGTGATATTTTTGGAATATGCTTCACTTACAGAGCGTGACACGACATTCACTTTAATGGACTAAACACACCACGAACCTTTATTTCGGTTTAATTTCGTTTCAATGATATTTTTAATTTTGTATATCCATGTCACACTGCAGAGTCTTCTAATAAAAAATTCATAAGAATTTACTATAAGATAAGTTGCTAAAAGCATATTGGGAAAGATAAAAAATTTTAATACTTAATGAACTTAGAATACTTTAAACATTTCCTGAAGTTAAATATATGAAGAATATAAGGTTAAATGTTTAGGCAAATTGCTAAGGGTTTCATCCTTGGTGTTAATGTTGATGGATTTTCAGGCAAAGAAAGCAGCAGAAGGATTACACTATAAAAACAAAACAAAAATTCAAAACGTCATCGGAATGCAGTGGAGGCTGTTTAAGCAACGCAATGAAATATTTGTTACATGGAATTATTACTCACTCAGGAGACGTGCTGCGGTAAATTTTGCAAAGTTAATGCACCAAGAAAAAGCACAACCAATGGAGGAGCAAATAAAAAAAGCAACAACACTTTGGTGGTTAAATAAGTGTTTTTATTTAATTTAATTTATTTTATAATCTTTATTTAAACTTTTATATTCGGTATATTTTTTATCCTCTCGACTTATTTATTCAACAAATTTTTTTATTCTTTTATTTAACGATACATGTTTTTAGTTAAACAACTTTTATATTCTGAATTTTCAAAATGAAAATTTTTGAAGTACAAAATTTTTTTATAACATTTTTAAAATTCGAAAACTTAAATATAAGGTAGGATAAATTATAGTATTTAATATATATATATACACTACAAATACTCCCCCTCCAATTAAACATTTACACTATGTTAAAGGTTACTTTTTTTTGAATGGGTGTATTTGAATGAGTTATGTCGGGTATCTGTGATTTGTTATTAGTGTATGCTGGTTTGAGATGATCAATGGAAATAGATTTTACTGTGTTACCATATTGAATTTGAAATGTTTTCTCGTGTCTGGAAATAACTTTAAAAGGACCTTCAAATGGCTGTTGAAGTCCTGATGAACGATTGATTTTTACAAAAACATATTCACAAGTACTAAGCGATTTTGGAACATAACTATGATCTTTATTATGATGCACTATTTTCGAACGAATATGAGAAAAATGTTCTCTTAACTTTCGAAGGGTAAGATCCATATTTATGGTATCATTATTTGGAACAACTAATTCTCCCGGTAACTTTAAAGTTTGACCGTAAACCAATTCTGCGGAAGAACAATTCAAGTCTTCCTTGATTGCGGTTCGTAGACCGAGAAGTATCCAAGGCAAAAGTTCTGACCAATGTGTTGAATCATCTGAAGATATAATTGACGTCTTGAGTTGTCGATGAAAACGTTCAACCATACCGTTTGATTGTGGATGATAAGGTGAAGTGTGAATTTTATGTGCACCTAGTAAATTTGTTAGTTCTTTAAATAATTTTGATGTGAATTGTGTGCCTTGATCCATTGTAATTTTGAGAGGAACGCCAAAACGTGGAACATAATTTTTTACGAAAGTGTTTGCTACTGTGTCAGCCGAAGTATTCTTTAGAGGGTATACTTCTGGCCAACGTGTATGTCTATCGATGATCGTAAGCATATATCGAAAATCATTTGATACAGGTAGTGGTCCCACCAGATCCATGTGAATGTGTTCGAACCTGCCTGGTGGAATTTCGATTTTTTGGATGGGTGTTTTCGTGTACACATTAATTTTAGATTTTTGACAATTGATACAACTTGATGACCAATTATTTATTTCTTTTAGCATATTTGGCCAAAAGTATTTTGATTGTATCAATCGTCTAGTGGCTCGTACGCCAGGATGAGATAATGAATGGATTTTGTCAAATATGCTTCTTCGCATGGAAATTGGAACAAAAGGTCGAAAATTTTTATTAGAAATGTCGCACCAAATTTTAATATTTAGGATAGGGATTAGAATTTCTTTTAGATTGTATTTGGAATTTGGAGATTCAATGAGAGATTTTAGCGTTTTATCATCTTGCTGTTCTTTGTATAGTGTTTGAAAATTAATGTCTTGTGTAGATATAGCATCGATTTCTGGAATGCGTGAAAGAGTGTCTGCAACTATATTTTGTTTTCCGGAAATGTATTGTATGTTGTTTGTAAATTGTGCTATATATTCTAAGTGTCGTGTTTGACGGGGTGATCTGTCTGTTTTTGAATTTATGATAAATGTTAAAGGTTTGTGGTCTGTATAGATAACAAATTGTCTTCCTTCTAAGAAGTGTCTAAAATGTTTGACCGCGCGATATACTCCTAAAAGTTCTCTGTCGAACGTAGAATATTTTATTTCTGTTGGACTAAGTTTTTGAGAAAAATATGCTAAAGGTTCCCAACTATCTTTTATGGATTGTTGTAGAACCGCTCCAATAGCGATGTTTGATGCATCTACTGCTAGAGATAATTGTGCATGTTTATTAAAATGTGTGAGAAGAGTATTTTTAGCAAAAAGTGAACGAACTTTCTCAAATGCAGTGATTGATTTCTCAGTCCAACTTAACTGTTTGGATTTACATTTAGATGCAGATGTTAACATGTCGTGCAGATAACTAAGTTCTGCAGCTAACATCGGAATGTAACGATGGTAGTAATTAACCATTCCAATAAATTTTTGTAACTTATTTATGGAAGTTGGTCTTTCGAAATTTGTAATTAGATGAACTCTATCTTTAGAGGGCTGTATTCCATTGGAAGAAATTTCATAGCTAAGAAAATCTAGTGAAGGTACACCAAATATACATTTCGAAGGTTTAACATTAAGTCCGTATTGTTGTAGTCGAGTAAAAATTATTTTTAAATGTTCCAAATGTTGACTCTCATTTTCACTTGCAATTAAAATGTCATCCACGTATGTAAAAACGAAGTCCAAACCAAAAAATACTTCATTGATGAAGCGTTGGAAGGTTTGAGCACTATTTCGTAGACCGAATGGCATGCGTAGAAATTCGAACATTCCAAATGGTGTAGTTATTGCAGTTTTATGAACATCTTCTTCAGACATTGGAATCTGGTGGTACGCACGAACGAGATCAATTTTCGAAAATATGGTTTTGTTTTTAAGTTCGATACTTAAATCATGTATGTGTGGAAGTGGATAACGATCGGGTATGGTAATACAGTTGAGCATTCTGTAATCTCCACATGGTCGCCAATCATTTTGTTCTTTTTTAGGGACTAAATGAAGGGCAGATGCAAAAGGAGAGTTGGAAGGTTTACATATACCAACTTTGACAAGATATTCGAATTCAGCTTTAGCAATTTTCATTTTGATTGGATCTAAACGACGTGGTCTTGTAAATGGAATAGTTCCTTTTGTTTCTATTCTATGAACCGTATTGTGCTTCACTGGTTTAGTGTAGTCTGGTTCAGAGGTAAGTGAAGGGAACTCCTTGAGTAAATTAGAAAATTTATTTTCATTGAGAGGTAGTTTCAGAGAATAAATATCACAAAAACCGGAAGTTCCATTTACTTTTAATTTGGTAGTTAGATCAATTAATTGTTTATTTTTCATATCAACTATTATTCCAAATTTTTCTAAAAAATTAGCTCCAATAATAGGGGTGGAAATGTTAGCCAATAAAAATGGAAATTCAAAAACACGACGAAAACCTAAGTCAATTTTAAAGAGTTTTGATCCGAAAGTTTCTATTGATGATCCATTTGCAGCTATTAAATTGATGTCGGAATTTCTCTTGAATGATTTGAATTTTGAAGATGGTACAACTGAAACTACTGCACCAGTATCAATTAAAAAGTTTAAATTATTGTTTTTATCTAAAACGAAAAGGCGGCGAGTGGGTTTTATTTGTGTTCCATTATCTGCCACCGTCATAATGGAATGATTTAGTTTAAATTTTCGTTGAAATTATTATCATTGTTTTTATTAATAAAAGCACATGGTTTTATACATTTAATTGCGTTTTTATTAAATTTTCTATGATACCAACAAATATTATCACGAGAATTTGAATATCGCCGTCTGGAATTGTTCCTAAATCTTGAATTGTTTCGATCATGGGATCTGGATCTTATCTTGAGTTCTGCCAGGTCCATGGAAATTTGATTTAAATTTTGACAAAGTGTTGCAGTAATTTGGGTTAAGTTCTGCATACATTGTTCAATTGAATTTTGATTGATGCTTGAAATTGTTAAATTTTGCGGTTTGTTAGTAACTTCATATATTTTATCAGCAAGGCTTATTCTTTCATCAACACTTTTATCACTACAAGACGTCAAATGTATCTGTAAATGTTGTGGTAGTTTTCGTTGCCACAACTTATATAACAATTCGCGACCGACGATTGAATTAGAACCGGCCAAGGACTTCATGTCTCGAAAAAATTCAGATGGTTTACGGTCACCCAATTGAGTATTGGAAAAAAGTTCTTCCAATCTCTTCTCTTCGCTAAGAGAAAATCTTTCACACAATGCGTTTTTAATGCATTGGTACTTGTGAATAGTTGGGGGTGGATGAATAACGTCTAAAATTTTTGTGATCACATGTTGTGGAAGTGCAATAAGAATTAATTGAAATTTTAAATTATCATCCGTGATATTATGTAAGGTGAATTGTACTTCTGCTTGTAAAAACCAAGCATCGGGACATTCAAGCCAAAATGATGGTAATTTTATAGAATTTTGTGTGATTGTGGTGAGAGGGGTATGTGTGTTTTGGTTTTGGGAAGTTGTGCGATTGTTTTCCATTGTTATGTTTTGATTTGATGTATTATGTGGTGGATTTTGAAAAGTGTTTTGATTTGGTGAGATTTGTAGTGGTGTTGATGTGTTAGATGGAGAAATGTTAATGTGTTCTTCAGTAGTGTTGTGATTAGTGTTAATTGGTAGTGTGTTTATTTCTAATGGATTATTTCTAGTAAAAGATCTTGTTAATACCATTAGGAAAATTATTAAATAAATTGTTTAATTGGAGAGAAGTTTACAACTAAATATTTTATGTAAATTGAATTTGAATTGAGTATTTATTATATAATAAGGATTAATAATAATTATTAAAAATAGTAATAATAAAAATAATAAATCTTAATAATGAAAAATTATAATGCAAATGTCGACTTATCTTGTTTAGTTGTTGTTATTGTTGTTAATATTGTTGTTGTTGTTGTTGTTAATACTATTGTTGCTGTTGTTGTTTCTCTGCTGTTGTTGTTTTTAATGTTGCTGCTATTGTTATTGCTGTTGTTGCTGTTGTTGTTGTTGTTTCTGCTGCTGTTGTTGTTATTATTATTATTGTTGTTGTTGTTGTTGTTGTTGTTGTTTCCGTCACCTTACCGGCAGGTGTAGGGTGTTGCTCGTTGTTTAAAAGGAATCAGATGATGCTGTTATTTGATGGTGCCGCTGTTAAGCATGGCCATCGATGACGATGAGTTCACATTTGATGATGTTGATGGTCCGTTGACTATGGTTGTATTTGTTGCTGTGCTAGTAGAAGTAGCATTGCTTGCGGTTTAATTAGTAATATTTGGCTTGGTTTCAGTAGCGAGAGATGAAATATTCGTTGTGTGAGCAGGATCGTTTGCAGGATCGCCAATTTTTGGTGGTTAAATAAGTGTTTTTATTTAATTTAATTTATTTTATAATCTTTATTTAAACTTTTATATTCGGTATATTTTTTATCCTCTCGACTTATTTATTCAACAAATTTTTTTATTCTTTTATTTAACGATACATGTTTTTAGTTAAACAACTTTTATATTCTGAATTTTCAAAATGAAAATTTTTGAAGTACAAAATTTTTTTATAACATTTTTAAAATTCGAAAACTTAAATATAAGGTAGGATAAATTATAGTATTTAATATATATATATACACTACAAACACCAATAGCAATACCAACACCAACACTAACACCAACACAACAACAACAACAAAAATCTAGTTGTTGACAACAATAAACATTTCTCACAAACAAAAAAATAACAAATAAAACCGGACTATGAAACCGGAAAAGGACTATGACATGAATTAAGATAGGGACAAAAATTAAGGCACACCTAAACCACACCTTTCGAAACTAGGAATATTTGATTAAGTAAAGAAATTGGTCATGGATTAAAAGAAGAGATTGTACATGAAATAGGAGTATAAAGAAACACTGTTACGTCAAAACTGCCATGTAAAGCTTCTTGAGAACAAGAACATTCTGTTCAGCGCCGTTCGGAGTCGGAGTTAAACATGTAGGTCCGATTCTCGGTCAATTGTGTACAAACTTAATAACACGCACAACACAATTGATCATAAGAAGCTAGATCAAAGTCCTTTCAAGAGCTGAAATGGCCAGTTATTTATTTATTTATTTATTTTATTACCCGACGCGTTGCTGTCGTAGCGGAAATGATTTCTATCTCTATCTGAATCTCAAACTAAGTCTTAATCTTAATCTCAAACTCAGTCTTAATCTTAATCTCAATTTCAATCTCAATCTCAACCTCAATCCAATCTCAATCTAAATCTCAATCTCAATCTCAATCTCAATCTCAATCTCAATCTTAATATATATTTCTATTTCTATTTCTATTTCTATTTCTATTTCTATCTCTATTTCTATTTCTATTTCTATTTCTATTTCTATTTCTATTTCTATTTCTATTTCTATTTCTATTTCTATCCCTATCTCTATCTCTATCTCTATCTCTATCTCTATCTCTATCTCTATCTCTATCTCTATCTCTATCTCTATCTCTATCTCTATCTCTATCTCTATCTCTATCTCTATCTCTATCTCTATCTGTATCTCTATCTCTATCTGTATCTCTATCTCTATCTCTATCTCTATCTCTATCTCTATCTCTATCTCTATCTCTATCTCTATCTCTATCTCTATCTCTATCTCTATCTCTATCTCTATCTGTATCTCTATCTCTATCTGTATCTCTATCTCTATCTCTATCTCTATCTCTATCTCTATCTCTATCTCTATCTCTATCTCTATCTCTATCTCTATCTCTATCTCTATCTCTATCTCTATCTCTATCTCTATCTGTATCTCTATCTCTATCTCTATCTCTATCTCTATCTCTATCTCTATCTCTATCTCTATCTCTATCTCTATCTCTATCTCTATCTCTATCTCTATCTCTATCTCTATCTCTATCTCTATCTCTATCTCTATCTCTATCTCTATCTCTATCTCTATCTCTATCTCTATCTCTATCTCTATCTCTATCTCTATCTCTATCTCTATCTCTATCTCTATCTCTATCTCTATCTCTATCTCTATCTCTATCTCTATCTCTATCTCTATCTCTATCTCTATCTCTATCTCTATCTCTATCTCTATCTCTATCTCTATCTCTATCTCTATCTCTATCTCTATCTCTATCTCTATCTCTATCTCTATCTCTATCTCTATCTCTATCTCTATCTCTATCTCTATCTCTATCTCTATCTCTATCTCTATCTCTATCTCTATCTCTATCTCTATCTCTATCTCTATCTCTATCTCTATCTCTATCTCTATCTCTATCTCTATCTCTATCTCTATCTCTATCTCTATCTCTATCTCTATCTCTATCTCTATCTCTATCTCTATCTCTATCTCTATCTCTATCTCTATCTCTATCTCTATCTCTATCTCTATCTCTATCTCTATCTCTATCTCTATCTCTATCTCTATCTCTATCTCTATCTCTATCTCTATCTCTATCTCTATCTCTATCTCTATCTCTATCTCTATCTCTATCTCTATCTCTATCTCTATCTCTATCTCTATCTCTATCTCTATCTCTATCTCTATCTCTATCTCTCTATCCAAGAAATGAATGGGAAAAGTTATTTAAAATTATTTTTTACTTTGTAGTGATTTTGAAGTCGGTTTTTTTTTTGTTAAAAAGTTTTTATTTCTTCCTTTTTAGAGAATATGAAATATTAAAAAAAAAAAAAAAAAAAATAACTGGCCATTTCAGCCTTTGAAAGGACTTTGACCTAGCTTCTTAGGATCAATTGTGTTGTGCGTGTTATTAAGTTTCACACAATTGACCGAGAAATGGACCTACAGGCTTAACGCCGACTCCGAACGGCGATGAACGAAATGTTCTTATTCTCAAGAA
The DNA here is from genome assembly GCA_943735915.1 of Pherbina coryleti. Taxonomy (NCBI): domain Eukaryota; kingdom Metazoa; phylum Arthropoda; class Insecta; order Diptera; family Sciomyzidae; genus Pherbina; species Pherbina coryleti. The sequence goes on along the minus strand of OX030948.1, from coordinate 142,363,614 downwards.
GCTTTACATGGCATTTTGATTACTCTCTGAGGTTTGCCATTGTCTGCAGAGAGGTGGCGGCCGTACAGAAAAATTATTTTAATTAAAATAATTTTCTGTCGCTGCTGGGGTTCGAACCTGGGTCTCCAGGTTCTTTGACATAGCGGCCACGCACTTTAACCAACTACACCACGAACGTCACAATGAAATATTTTATGTAATAGTATTCTTAAGGAAAATTTCAAACATGAAACTTTGTTCTTAAAAAATTTGTTTTATTAATTCCTGAAAGTTTGTTGGGTAATTTTCATTTCTGCTTCTTTACAATTTTTAGTGCCACGCCCTTTATCTAAACCCGCCCACTTTATTTACCGTACCTTATAATGATTCTACCTAGCCCTGTGCCAAATTTCAGTTTCCAAGTATCAATATTAACCGTAATATAGTACTTTCCTTAAAGTGCCACACCCTGTGTACAATCCCGCTCACTTTTTTAATGATTCTACCTACCCACCTACCTGCATACCAAATATTAGTATGCTAGTGTCAATATTAACTAAGATATAGTATTTTTATAATTTTGACACGCCCCTTTGTTGAATAACGCCCACTTTTTTAGCCGTAATTTGTAGTAGCTGTACCTACCCATGTACTAAATTTCAGCATCCTAGTGTCAATATTATTTGATATATAGTGTGTTTCTAATATTGCCACACCCATTTGTCGAATAACGCCCACTTTTTTTACAGTAATTTTAAAAAATTGTGTCTACCCCTGTACTAAATTTCAGCACTTTAGTGCCAATACTATTTGAGATACAGTGTTTTTTTAATATGAACACACCCCTTTGTCAAATAACGCCCACTTTATTGACCGTAATTTGTAATAATTGTGCCTACCCCAGTATTTTTACTGTAAATTTCAGTACCCTAGTGTCAATATTAACTGAAATAAAGTGTTTGTTTTATATTGACACGCCCCTTTGTCGAACATCGCCTCCTTTTTTAAAAAAGGACCTCCGCGTTCATGGTATCTATCTGTTGACAAAAAATTACGGAAATCGGGCAAGTGCTTTAGGAGTTATCGATGTACATACATTTAAAAAAAAAAAGAAAAAAAGCGGACAAACCAACGAACTTGAGGTTCTCAAGGTTCTCCTTTTTGAAGTCGGTTAAAAATACTAACAAATTCTGTTGTCGCAGCGCAATGCACCGACAGTCATTTCTTCGAATTACAACGAACACTGAAATATTAAAGTTGTTATAAGTGAGCTTAAAGAGCTAACTGAGCTATGGGATTTACAACTCTGGTCCAAATTCATGTCTCCAATTTCAGTAAAAAAAAGTCGGCTAACATGGCTTTGTAACGCCCACCGTTGACCAAAACGTTGTTCCCAGCCTCATTTTCGAAGAAAATTGGTCCAATAATGCCACTACTCCACAATCCGCACCAAACTGTCACTCCCTGTGGATGCATCGGCTTCTCGATAATAATGAATAACGTGTGGGATTTCCGAGCCCCAGATGTGGCAATTTTGTTTGTTTGCGTAGTCGCCGAGATGAAAATGCGCCTAGTCAGATAGTTGATTTTTCGTCCAAAATAGCGATAACGAAGCGGATGGTCGTGCGCTTTCAATTGCTGAGTCAATTAGGCCTTGTAAACGAATAATCCGAGATCTTTGTGCAGAATTCTCCTTAGGCTAGTGCGTGAAGCGTTGAGCTGTTGAGATCGATGGCGAGTTGATGTTCGTGAATTGAATCTCACACTATCGGCTACAGTAGCCACATTCTCGCCTGTGCGCATCGTACGACGACGGGACTTTTGCTTATAACAGCCGTGGCTTCATTTCGGCCAAAACTTCTTTTCAAATAACGCACTGTTTGGGCTACACAGCACTCACTTTGGAAATAAGTTTTCAATATTTTCCAACGTTATTCAAGCATAAAGTGACTTATTTCTTTCCGCGGAGGTATGATACTGACTTTATGTCAAGATTTCGAGCGGGAAACAGCTGTCAGTGTCAAAATAACCTATGATTTAAAAATAAACCACTTAATGGCCCACCCGTTGCTAATCATCGACTCTTCTACCTGCAAAGTATTACTTTCCTAGCGCTTGGTGAATTTTAATTTTGACAACATAATATCAACATTTTAGGAAAGGGTAATTTCAAAGATAATGATATCAAAAAAATAAAAAAAAGAAATATACCAACAATTTCAGGAAATGGACATCATCAAAGATTAAGCATACTCATATCACCCATGGAATTCTCACGAATTAATTTAAACTTTATTTATTTAGTGTGCGAGGGGTTGATATTTCAAATCAATATTTTATGTCATTTCAAGATAATGATGTCAAAAAAATAAAAAAAAAATATATATACCAGCAATTTCAGGAAATGGGCCATCATCAAAGTAAAGCTACTCATATTACCCATAAAATTCTCTCGGAATAATCATAAATTCACTTTATTTAGTGTGCGCGGGGTTGCCAACTCACTATAGCTTACAATTAGAAAAAAAAAAATAACGGCTAAAAATTACTAATTTCATTTCTTTCTCTATAATTTTATAAATATTCAAGGATGTTCAACATTTAACTTCGATGCCGACGCTTCATAATAATGTTCTGTTATGTCAAAAAAACAATTTCTACCTAGAAAACTATTTTTTCTAGATTTTTCATTATTGGAAAGCCAGGATTAATTTCTCGGAATTGAAAATCTGACAGTTTTCCTTGAATCCATTTTGGGTTATTATGTATTTACTAAATATTTCGATTATTTCGGTCAAAGACAAACATAAATCGTTTTCTAATATCTTGTTCGATTTGAATTTATTGATCTGAAAGAAAATATATATTATTGATCTTTGAAAGTGACTCAAAAGATGTTCTAGGACGAAGGGGAATATTAAAGTAAATTTTACCTAATAAATATAGACTGTCTATTAGACCGTACCTTAAAAAAAAAGTTCGCCGTATACCACCGAATATGACGTATTTTTGCAAGACAATAAGGAAACAAAATTTTTTTTTACCGAACGTAGGGGTCGCGCATTGACATATAAATTCATATCTCTGGTGTTTACAGTCGGATATTAAAGTTTGGTATATCAATGTTTTTGTCTCAAGGAGACCAATATGACCTCTATAGAAGTCATTGACCTCAGGTGTACCGTTTTATTACTTACCCTCCAGATCTCAGTTTCTACCATCCTAATGTACCAACCTAATATTAAAAACATAAAGCTCCTAAAATATCATTAATCTTTTGCTCAGAAGTATATCGATATTTCCAGCAGAAGTAGCTATTTTTAAAAAATTTTTGAAAATTCATCGCCTATGCTACGCCCCTTGACAGCACTGCAGTAGGTGTCCAGAGAAGCATCGTGGAATATTTGAATAAAGAAAATTATAGCATGGATCACTAAATTGCAATTAGTTGCGACGGAACACCTGCCAACACCGGCTACAAAGGAGGAGTTATTGCAAGAATGTGAAAAAATAAAATAATAATACATTGTATATTTAATAAATCACAACAAAAATAGTGTTGATACCTCTTTTAGCATTGGCGTTACAGATTTTTTATTCTTTTATGTGCTTTAAAATACCTCAAAATCATTTTAAGGCCTTCCAAGGACTTGTAGGAATATTTTTTTTTTTATTTTTATTTTTTTTTTTTATTTTTTTCAGACAAAAAAATCCATATGTCATTCAATATGATCAGACTTTTAATACTGAAGATATGATGAAAATGAAAAAAAGGGAGCCCTACGTTCGGCAAAAAATTTACAAAATTTTTTTAAAAATACTTCTGCTGCAAATATCGATATACTTTCTGAGCAAAGGATTAATGATATTTTAAGAGCTTTATTTTTTTAATATTAGGGTAGTACATTAGGATGGTAGAAACTGAGATCTGGAGGATAAGTTATGGAATGGTATACCTGAGGTCAATGATCTCTATATAGGTCATATTGAGACAAAAACATTGATATACCAAACTTTAAAATCCGACTGTAAGCACCAGAGATATAAAGTTATATGTCAATGCGCGACCCCTACGTTCGGTCAAAAAAAAAATTTTTTTTTTTTCGTAATACGGTGCACTTTTGTTTTTTGCATAGGAGGTGGTACGGTCTACTGTCTATATATCCATGTAGAAGTTTAAAAATAAAACTAACATTAAGCATAGTTCTCCGATTTTTTAAAGTTGGAAGATTTAAGAGCTGTAATCGATATTCATGAGGTGGTAGATGAAAATCAGTTCTACAGTAAAAATTGTTTAAACAGAATATCAGAAATTTTTTCTGAACTGATTCAATGTCGTCAATGTAACAACCATATCGTGGACACCATACAATTGAGGGATATTCTAAGATAGGCCGCACTAGTGACTTGAACAAAGTTTTAGTTATAAAGGGATCATTAAACTCTTTTGACCATCGTTTAATAAATGCTAGGGTACTATTTGCTCCATTTATTATTTTGTTATATGAATATGAAAGCGTAGTTTAGGATCCATGATAACGCCAAGATCATGGAAACTCTCTAAAGATTCTAAAGTGTAATCACAAATTTTGTACTTGTGTCTAATCCATGGTTTACGTCAAAAGGTCATGTACTTACATTTTTTCAGATGGAGATTCATGTGATTTATTTTACACCAGTTATGAAGATGATTGATGGCAATTTGTAGGAGTTCGGGATCATATTTTTGTAAGAAAGAAAAAGTTTGACATCGTCCGCATACATCAAGATGTTAGAATACATTATTACAGATGGCAAATCGTTTATGAAAATAAAAAAAGAGAAGACGCCCGATGTGACTCCCTTGTGGCACTCCCGAGGGTTTTCCAATAGGGACTTGACAACTTTTAATTAAATTTCTGAACGCACCCTTTCCCTAATCATCGAACTGTCTCTGTCAATTAATTCAGTAAGCTCAACATTTTCGTCATGGTGAAGTACACGAACGAACAACGTCTGCAAATTATAAAAATTAACTACTGAATTTCGGAGTCGGTGATCACAATTTTAAGAGCGTTAACTGCAATTTTCGGTCGTAGACAGACGTTGTGTAATGTTGCCTTGCCAGTGAGACATCGGGTTGAAGTGTTGAAAATATCGCTGCCGTTCAGGTGTCTGTAGCAAACGATACAAAACAGTCAATTCCACGGTGTTCTCAAGAATTGCGCATCGACCAGACCACTTTATGGCGAATTTTGCTAAAGGAACTTGGTTTACACCCATACAAGATCAAGCTGACTCAAGAATTGAAGCCGATGGACCATTTGAAGCGCCGTAAGTTCTCCGATTGGGCTCTGGAAAGAAGGCCAAGATGATGAATTTCATCGCAAAATCATCTTCAGAGACGAAGCTCATTTTTGGCTCAATGGGTTCGTCAATAAGTAAACTATGCGTTATTGGTCGGGTGAAAATCCACATGTGCTTTATTAACCACCACTTCATCCACAAAAAATAACTGTTTGGTGCGGTTTGCATGCCGGCGGCGCACACTGTATCCGTGTAGTGTATTTGGCGGTCTTAAATCAGGGAGGAGGCGTAGCTTCATGAAATTTTGCACACATTTTTTTAAAATTTTTTTAAGAATTGTAATTTATTTTTTACAAAAATACGCCCACTTTTACGCCCACCTCCCATACAACTTAAATAGAAAATGTGGCCTAACTTCCATGATTTTAAATATATCAACTCAATTTTCACAGAACGTTAATATTATAATTGTAGAATTTGCTCCTGAAAATATGAACTTGATCCGCCCATTTTTACGCCCACCTCCCATACAACTAATATTTTAAAAAAGGCCATATCTTCTGTAAATTTGTAACTAGAATGGTTATTTTTCGCAAAAATGTATATAACCTCTATTAAATGCTGTTTTGAATATATGAAGAAAATCTGTCCACTTTTACGCCCACCCCCCATACAACTCCAATAAAAAAATTTTACAGTTTCACTCTATTTCATTTATTAACAAGTTTTTCACATCTTCGTGATAATCTAATTTTTTAAGCTTCAGTTTCGTTCTCAATGAATTGATATATGGGTCGGAGGATATCAGCAAATGATGCATTACGTCTTGGTTAGTAGCGCAGCGCCCAGTTTTGCGCGAGTGATATAACCTATAACTTCTGTAATCTTTGTTCCTCGCTTTCTAACGCTTGACCTTTGAGAAAACTCTAGCTCTCGAATCGCAAAAAGAACACCAACAATATCAATCAATACCATAAGTTCAAAAAATAGGTAAACCAGCATATAAGTTCTTGTTCTTCTTAAAATAATAAAATAAATACGTTTAATTGTTCTTAGGCTAAAACATGTGTTATATATATGACAAAGAATAAATACAAATCAAATCGAATCAATTTTATTTGAGTCTTATTGATAATTATAAGTACATTTGAAAATTCAAACAAAACGAATATCTTAGAACTATAAAGATTTTATTCTAATCATGTTTACAGTAAAAAAAGGTTTTTTATGAACATTATATAAAGAATAAATACATAATTAAAGTGATAGAGATGAACATATGCAAAACAACAACGAGTAGCAAAGAAAGAAATAATGCGCAGTTGTTTTTGCACGCGCAAAATAACGCATAAGCAGGGTTTTTTGCACTGTCATTTTTTGGTTTTTCATTGTTTTTTCGCGGAGGCGCAAAAATGAGCAGGTTTTTTTTTAATAACCTGGTAGCTGAGATTCTCAGCTTTAATTTGGTATATGACCTCATGTGTCGCACTGCTTCGCACACAACTAAAAGTCTACCGGAAAATCATAAATGTTGATTTTTTTGGTTAAAAAAAAATTTTCTTGTCAAATTAAAAAATTTTTTTTTTTAATTTACATAATGCTTAATGTCTATTTTAAGAGAAAAAATACTTATAAGGTACATTCGATGTATAGTTTGAATATGACATAGAAAACTATCACATTTGACACTTGTTCACATACATCAACTTTGCGCTGCTCTGGACAGAAAACCAATTGAGATATTTGCATGAAATTTTTCAGACATGAACTTTAGATATTTTTTAACAAGCTGTGCAAAAATCATCAAAATCGGAGAGATTGACCAAATTGATTTATTACCGCGGTGGACACAGTGTGCGGCGTCATTAGACCATATTTTTTCGCCGACGTTAACGATCATAACGTTACTGTGAATTGCCATCATTATCGCGCTATGAATACCAATTATTTTTGGCCCGAATTGGAAGAAATGGACTTGGACGACATGTGGTTCCAGGACGGTGCCACAGCACACGTTACAATCGATTTATTAAAGAGTAAGTTTGATGAGCATGTTATCTTATCTTGGCCGCCTCGTTCGTGCGATTTAACGCCTCTAGACTATTTTCTTTGGAGCTACGTCAAGCCATTGGTCTATGCCAACAATCCGGCGACGTTGGAAGAGCTCAGAGCCAACATTGAACGCGAAATAGCGGCCTTTTCGGCATAAATGTGTGGCCGAGTCATCGAAAATTACGTATCCGCGGTGGCCATATGAACGACGTCAAGTTCCATTCATAAATGTTTTGATTGTACTTCAAGTTGATTATTACGTTTTTGAAATATCTCAAATGGTTTGCGTTTCATTTAAAAACAAAGTTGTCAAGTCCCTAATGGAAAACCCTTGATTACTTAGATACGATTCAATCCATCTCACCAGCTGCATGGAAAATCCAATAAGAGATTATTTTAAAATTAAGAGTTTGTGATTTATAACATCAATAGCTTTGCTAAAATCCGCGTAGATGACATTAGTCTGAAAAGCTTTTCAAAATTTTCTATTGTTTTAGATGTGAATTCAAGTAGGTTAGACTTTACACAATGTGATAATTGTGATATAAAAATTGCCTCAAAAAATTTGGGTAAAGCACTCAATTTAGCAATTCCACGAGAGTTTTCAATTGAAGACTTGTTACCAGATTTATGGAACGGAATAATAATGGGTGTTTTTTTTTAGGGGTTTGTTTTTCGAATAGAGATAAAACTGGCATTTTGTGGTCAAATCTGGCAACTCTAATGTCATTTATGTTCAGTTTGGTTTGCCATTTTATCATGAACAGGTTGACAAAAGAACAACGCTTGCAAATCGTGCAAATTTATTTCGAAAATAATGGTTCAGTTCGCGAAGTTTACCGCAAGCTCCGTCCATTTTATGGTCGACATAATCGTCCATCAGAGCAATTAATTCGGTTAACCATGGGTCGTTTTCGCACTACGTTTACTCTATGTGATAATACGCATCCGCAGAGACGTCAAACAGTGCGCACCGAAGAAACAATTGCCGCTGTAATGCAAAATGTTGAAGAGGACCCGAATGAATCGATTCGCCACCGTGCACAGCAATTGCAGCTTTGTCCATCAACTTTATGGAAAATTTTGCGCAAAGCTCTTGGCTTGCGACCTTACAAGATCCAGCTTGTGCAAGAATTAAAGCCGCGAGACCATGCAATGCGTCGTGATTTTGGTGTATGGGCCGAAAATGAGATTGATCTCGATGCTGATTTTCATCGCAAAATTTTGTTCAGTGATGAGGCTCATTTTTGGTTGAATGGCTTCGTCAACAAGCAAAATTGCCGCATTTGGAGTGAAGAGAATCCACATGAGATCCTTGAGACGCCATTACATCCACAAAAACTGACTGTTTGGTGTGCTCTATGGGCTGGTGGAGTCATTGGGCCATACTTCTTCCGAAATAATGCTGGAGAGTCAGTCACCGTTAATGGTGACCGGTATAGAGTCATGAAAACCCACTATTTTGTTCCCGAATTGGATGGCATGAATGTGGATGAGTTGTGGTTCCAACAAGACGGCCTACATGCCACACAGCGCACGTCACAATCGATTTATTGAAGGAAACATTCGATGAGCGCATAATTTCGCGGAATGGACCATTCGTGTGATTTGACACCATTGGATTATTTTCTTTAGGGATATGTGAAGTCGCTCGTCTACGCCAACAAACCAGAAACGTTAGGGGACTTGGAGGCCAACATTCGTGGCGTTATTGCCGACATACGGCCCCATATGCTCGAAAAAGTGGTTGAAAATTGGACCTGTAGAATTGGCTTTATTCGAGCCAGCCGCGGCGGCCACATGCCCGAAATCATATTTAAACATTAATGGCATAAAATTATCCTTCCAATAAAGCCAAATTGATGGACATTAAAACGATTTTCTTGTGTTTTATTTCAATTCGAAGTTCTATACCTCTAAAAAAACACCCTGTAAATGAGGATTTCCAGGCAGCTGGAAAATATGAAGATTTTAAAGAGGAATTGAAAAGCAAAGTGACAGAGGTTACTAATTCATCGCAGCAGTATTTCAATATGCATGAGGGAATGTTGTCGGGACCAGAGAACGAAAATAAACAATAACGAATCGTTCTATTTTGTTACGTTCCGATCTTTCAAGCTTACGAAGCAAAAACGATTCAAACAAGGAAGGAACGATTGAGCGTCTGTTTTGTTTTTCGTTTGCTGTTGCTTCCCAGCGGGAAAATAAAAAGCGCTCCTAGAAACAGCGCATCTTATGCGCATTTTAGATGCGCTTGAGGATGCGCTTTTCAGAGTTCAGAGTTGTGGAGCTCATATTTTTATATACATTTTGTTCACAAGTGATCAAGCAAGGAAATATCAGAGCGTTAAGACAATTGACTGTAATGCCAGCAGTCCAAGTTCAATCCCCGCATTTGACAAAAAATAAAATTTTGTCGCTTTATTTTTAGTCCAAGTGCTCGGTTCTCGCTACGTTTTGTTATTTACTATAATGAGAGCGAAGCGCTTACATCTGATGACATACCAATGTTAAAAAAGGCTCTATCCACAAGGAGAACAAAGCGCTCTACTGCTTTTTAGGAGCGCTTCAAATGCGCTGATGAAGCGCTTGGTTTCCTACTGGATAGCGAAACTATAAACAAAACAAAAAGACTGAGTGACGAAGAGACACAAATGAAACCGAAACAATGAGTCGTTAAACGATCGTCGGATAACAACAAAAAATCCTCTACTTCGCATTCTTTTGCGCAGTTTGCATTTTTTGCAGGGTTCGTATCCACCATGATCTGGTATGGGCACCACTACATTTAAAGCTTCTGTGTTTGTTTTTGATTTGTTGCTGCGTTTTGTGTTGCTACATAAGCCTTTGCTCTCAATTCTCACAGCCCTATTCTGGCATAATCGTCACAATCAATTGATACTGAAAAATTGTGATCATTTTGATTCGGTCTCTATTGATTCGTATTCAGGTTGAACTGTCACAAGCAAAAAGCTTTAAAAATTCACATCATGTTGTAAAGCTTTTTGAATTGGTCACCTTCTTTTTATATCAACTTGCTCATCAGTTGTCACTGGAAAATAAATGTCGATACATTTTTTTGTAACAATGAGCAGTGAGATATGCTGAATTGACCGCGATACCGATGATTGGCTCATGGAAGTCGAAAAATGATTGCCGACATAGTTAAGATAAGAGCCATTAGCATAAACATAAATAGTTGCCAAAAACCTCAAGGCAAATGGTATGGACGACCTTCGCTCATCATGTGGTTGGAGTTCCTCAATTAAATTCCAACACACACTGTATTCGGCAGTCGAAATGAATTTGCAAAGACGATTTCGGTGTCCTAGAAGCCATCTTCTTAAGATATTTCCTTCTTTTTGTTATTATTGCTTTTTTATAAAATTAAAAAAAAAAAATAAATAAAAGGTCATTTCAGCCCTTGAAAGGACTTTGACCTAGCTTCTTATGATCAATTGTGTTGTGCGTGTTATTAAGTCTGTACACAAATTGACCGAGAAATGGACCTACAGGTTTACCGCCGACTCCGAACGGCAATGAATGGAATGCTCTTATTCTCAAGAAGCTTTACATGGCATTTTGATTACACTCTGAGGTTTGCCATTTTCTGCAGAGAGGTGGCGGCCGTACAGAAAAATCATTTTAATTAAAATAATTTTTTGTCGCTGCTGGGGTTCGAACCTGGGTCTCCAGGTTCGTTGACGTAGAGGCCACGCACTTTAACCAACTACGCCACGGACGCCACGATTTTAAAATTTTACGCCACGAAAATTTTATTTGTATGAATTTTTCACTTGTGACCTTCTTAACTGCTTGTCACTATTTTGATCACTATTGATACAAAAAAACTTTTTAAAAGTGCTCAGGATAGGAATTTGTATCAATTGTGACTTCTGTATCAATTGATACTGACGTGGCTTTTGTGACTTTGTTAGAATAGAGCTGTTACTCTCATCGCTCCAACAGCGCTCTCTACCCATAGCTGATCATGAACCAAGAAATAAAGATCATGCAACAAAAGAGCCGCCATATTGTAAATAAAACAAAGCTGATAGGTCTGACGTCATCGGCCACAAATTCTTTTGTATACGTGTAGCGATTGGATGTGAAAAATTGTTTCTTGAAGTTTTAAAGAATTATTAGTGTTTATAATTCAGTAATTTTTTGTGTTTTTTATAAAAATGAACTGTGCTTACTTACCTACTTACTTACTTACTTAAAAAATTACTTTAAATTTCGTTACTGCATGAAAATATAAACAAACAAAGTATTCAAACACTTTTTTTCTCGAATTAAACTTGTTAATTTTATAATTTTCCACTTTTATCTAAGTTTTCACATGTTTTGCATGAAAAACGTATGCAATATGGCTTGTTTTGTGACCGATGGCGTAGCACGAAAAAAATACTTTTTTCTCGCATTGCTGATTGCTTGATCTTTTCTTGTTGGTTCATGGCTGACCATGACACAATTACAAGGTAGGTTCATTTTAAAATGGCTGCTCAAATGTGAAATTTTGCAACAACAAAGCTGTAGGAGCTACAACCTGCTCTCCAATATGAGTCTAACTTGTAATGGTATCATGGGTATCAACAATGTTGCCTCAAACTTGTTGAATGTTTGGAGATAAAAGTATAGAAACTATCTTGATTGGTATATTCTTCAAAAATTGTCTTCTTTTTTTTTTCTATGTTCACAGTGATCATTAATGAAACGTTTGGTTTAGTTTCGTTTTCTATACTGACAAGTTAACAAAAATTATAAAAATTACGTTAGCTCTCTCTTCCACTGAAAGGTTTCGTGTTTCGTTTGCCCTCACTAACAAAACGAATGAAAAATAACGTTTTTGTATCACCCTCTGTGTGATCGGTTCGGATATCGTTTGGTTTATTTGCGTTTTCTGGTCGGCACCGCTTTTTTATGAAGTTTAAAGATCTTTTAAGAATGATAAAACTGTATTGGATGATTCCATTGGGAGATAAATATCTCTAGATGGAACATTATAGGGATAAATCCAAGATTTATCCTTGCACTTATTCTTGTCACTTTTCTTGTATCAATACCTGTCGTGCTCCTTATCCTTATGCTTTCCAAAATTCTTGTCTTAATCAAATAACAAATTTTTTACCTAATACTTGTGAAAATCCCATTCCTAATCCCTGCCCCGCTTTTTGACACAATCCTTGTTATAATCTTTATTCTAATTCTTATCCTAAGTCTTATTCTAATGTTTGTTGCAATCCTTTTCATAATACATTTTCAAAACATTGTATTTTCCTTCGTCTAAATCTGTGTCTATATTCCTGCCTGTGACTTGTCCTTATGCCCCTCTTTTTTCAAGGGGTCACATTTGGACACAAAACCATAATCGAGATAATTTAAGTCGATTTTGTTTTTATTTTTTGTACAATTTAAGATGGCGTCCGTGGCGTAGTTGGTTAAAGTGCGTGGCCGCTATGTCAATGAACTTGGAGACCCAGGTTCGAACCCCAGCAGCGACAGAAAAATTATTTAAATTAAAATAATTTTTCTGTACGGCCGCCACCTCTCTGCAGACAATGGCAAACCTCAGAGAGTAATAAAAATGCCATGTAAAGCTTCTTGAGAATAAGAACATTTCGTTCATCGCCGTTCGGAGTCGGCGTTAAGCCTGTAGGTCCATTTCTCGGTCAATTGTGTACAAACTTAATAACACGCACAACACGATTGATCATAAGAAGCTAGGTCAAATTCCTTTCAAGGGCTGAAATGGCCAGTTATTTATTTATTTTTTTTTTTTTACAATTTAAGATGCTTATAATATTAAAAATCGAAAAGATTCGACTGTTTTTTTTTTTATTTTTGATTTAATTTTGTAAATAGAAATTTTTTCAACGCCACTCCTATTAAAACTAAATAAGTACATCCAAACATACTGTGACCTACCCAAGACAAATAAGCCAAGTCATTGAATTTTATGCAAGGCGACCTTGTGCCAATGACCTTTAATCGTTACGCTCTGCTTGACAATAAAACAGCAGACAAAAATAGAAAAATAAATGAACCAATTATTAATGCAAGACTAAGCAAGAAATTTGAAAAAAAAATACACAGATTGTAGTGGTTCAATCGGGTTAACATTGAACCAGAAAGAATGAAGCTCTGATGAAATTGAATTAATACGATAAACAAGTTTGGATATTTTTAAATATCTTTAGAATATTAGTATAGAATACTTCAAGCGCAAAGGTCCTTGAAACAAGAAGAAGAAAAAATAGAAGGTCACAATCATATAAGTGCTGCATTCTTCGCCCTGTTTGCGTAGCTTTCTGTGAGCTTCAACCCTCCAAACCACGTTTCATTGATAGAAGTAGTCAACCGCAAGCAATTTATAAATATTTTGTAGGCCACAAAACCAACATTTTAGGCTTTTACTTGTTTTTTTTTTTCGACGTCATTTTAAGTAAGTATTGGCTTTGAAAGTTCACTACTTAAGATAAACAACTCATTTCTCGTTAAACGGCTCTTACTCACTTCATTGCAACCAAAAATATACACTTGCAAAAATTTTCATAGGAAGAAAAACCTTCCAAGACAATTGATAAAAAAAGACGGAATTCATTGCAGGTATTCTTAAAGGCATTCTCATAAATTGCAGAACATTTTACACAACAATAAAAAATTTATGTATGTTTGTAACATTTGCTTCTTTATGCTTTTATCTTTACTAAATTGCTAAAGCCATTCATGTTCTAAATAAAAGTGATTTTGTTTTATTTGCAATCAAAAAATATTTCTGATAGGATTATGATAAATGTAAAAAATGTAAATAATGGTAAAACCTGATATAATGGATTTTTTCAATGTTTTTTAACATGATAAAAAATGTATAAGTAAATGTGAATGAGTTTTATTGTCCTTTTCTTAAGTTTAATATCAACAACATCTTACATAAGATTAGCCAAAATCCCTTTAGTAGGGTATGGAATAGAATATTATTCCCTAGAAGGTAGTTTAAAATGTTCGGTTTGTTTCAGTTAGTTTAAAATTTATTATCTTCTCAATTCTGAAGTCGAGAATGATTGACAGAGGATTCCCAAAAAATTAGGATTAAAATTTTTTCTCTTGGGTTTTTCAAGTTTTTTCTATTTTCTTTTGCCCTTAATACTTTTTTGTGTAAGTAAACACAAAACATGATACTAAAAAATAACCCCACAACTCAAACTGTAAATATTTTTATACTAATTATCTGTAAATATTTTTCAAGATACCCATTATCTTTGAAGATATATGTGATGTTTCACAGGAAAAGAAACCTTATATTCCCAGACTAAAATTTCCAGAAGTCCAAAAATAGGCGTTTGGGTAAATTTTATCAGTTTTCAGGTTAAGGTGTGTAATACTGCCAAAACATGTTCTGAGCATTTTATAATCGGTTTTAAGTCGATTATTAAATCAATAATACTAAACAAAGAGATTTTCACCAACCTCTACCGACTTACAGGAAAAAAGCCTTATCTTCTACTAGGTGGTCTTCCATGGGGAAGTTAGGTCCCTTTTAATTGTCATACTTCGAACATCAATATCTCAAAACTTGCGACTTGATGCTAAAACTTCAAAATGCTATGAGTAAACTAACTAATTTTTTAACTTTGTTGGTGATTGAGGTATCTTTTTGTTTAAAATAATATGCAATTTTCAGAAATGAAAAAAAAAATGAACTTTGATTGCGGAAAGATTAAGTCCCTTTTTCTGTGAAACATCATATATACTGTGTATTGAACTTTAAGGTACTTTTATGAAAGGCAATTATTTTTGTTCACAC
Organism: Pherbina coryleti; assembly: GCA_943735915.1. Taxonomy (NCBI): domain Eukaryota; kingdom Metazoa; phylum Arthropoda; class Insecta; order Diptera; family Sciomyzidae; genus Pherbina; species Pherbina coryleti. The sequence continues at coordinate 142,348,490 of OX030948.1, read as the reverse complement.
ACTGTGCAAAAGATATTTTACCCCACCTGATCTCCACATTCATACATCAGGCCGAAAATGTAGTAGAACTCATACATTTGAGCAGGGGCTTTGAGATCCTATTTGGAGCTTCTGAACTGAATTCAACGGCGTGCGATGTATTTGATAGGGTTAAAAATATTTCATATTCTCTCAACTCTCTCGGGCATCGACGCAATGTTGGGCACCTGAGCCTTTAATATAGGTATTACCGTGGCAAGTGTTCAAGAAAGGTACACTAAGGGAAATAACGCATATTAGCATTATCCACGCTTGAGTATACATTTTATTTAAATATTTACGTGGATAAATCAAATGTTTTCCTTACAACTCGTTTTTTTCCGTGTTTAAATTTTATTTATACCACACACCTACACACATATTCCATACAAGCAAGCAGCAACAGCATCGCACACGTACACACATATTCCGACAAGCAGCAACAGCATCGCACTTTGTTCCTGCAGTTTATTTCTTGCAGTTGCAGGTTTCTTATAGTTCTCATTTTGTTATTGTTGCAAGGGTAATATAGCCTGGATTGGCAAAGAAATGAAATGATGTAGGGTGGAGTGACAACCTGATATTTTCTCACAAATATCTTGCACCGGTTGTCATTTACCTACATATTTTGCTTTTAATTTTTTATAATACTTTTTCTTCCTCTAATTTATACTATTTTTGACAATTGGTGCAATATTAGGGCACCAATCATAATTTATACTATTTTTAACACTTGGTGCCCTAATATTGCACCAATTGTCAAAAAAAATATAAATTAGAGAACGAAAAAAGTGAAACAGAGAATTGATGGACGCAATATTCAATTTAAATATGTTGTTTTTTAAATTCAATATTTTTATATAAATTTTCTTTAAATGCGATAGTTTTATTTTCAAATAGTAAATATTTGAAAGATATTTTAAAAAAATTCGTGCATAATTTTAATATATTTTTTATATTAATTCTGTTTAAATATTCAAATATTTTATTTAATTAAAAAAGTATTCAAATAAATTTTAAATATTTACGTAGTCGATTTATGCAAATGCGTTATTGGTACAAAATTTACTCGTTTTTTGGATATATTAAAAAAGTTTTGACAAATTTAATATTTTTTTCTCTTAGTGTACAAAACCTGACGCCCCCAGCTGGAGTGTTTCCCACGACCACTCGGTCAGCACTCCAAGACCATCCTAATACCATTGCATGGATGCTCAATAGAACATCGCATTACAGAGATAATTCGTTCTTCGGTCGCAAAGTAATATTGTGGAATATTTCTATGCGAGCGTGTTCCCCGATGGCTTCGAACTGTGTAGGTTCAAAACAAATTCTCACCGACACTACTCAATCTTTCTACCTTTCAACTAAACTATCACCCTTCTTCCGAATCAACTCAATGCTTACGCATTTAGATATAGTTCATAAATTACGTTACCAATTTAGGGGGAGGAAGAGGGGGAGGGGTCTTAAAATGCACTACGATAAGTAACGATTAGGGGGAAGAGATGTCAGATATAGTAACGTGACCAAAAATAAAGAAAACTCGAACAAAATTAAACTAATACACCCCACCATTTCAAAAAACTTTCAAGTTGCTGTTCTCTTTACCGGAGTAGTTTGAGAAAAATCTTGTTCCAAAAATTTCTTCCAACACCTTTTCCATTAAAACAAGAACGTTTTGGCATCCCTTCCGTATATCAATATACGTCTGAAAAATGTTCGTCTTTTGTTTTTGCGTTAGGCGTTGACGATAAGGCCTGAATATTCTCGATCAAAGGAGGTTCCATACGATTTGTACTGTCAAAATCGTACAAAAACACTGAAATTGGTGCTGGACGGGTGGAGTCTTTACGGGTACCCTCTCAAAGAGCAGGCGAATTTCTTTACATAAGTAATGAGGACACACCTGGATGGATCGACATGGAATCCGTTGAAGAATTCTATTTCGAAGAACCCCAAAAGTTTCCAGCTTCTTCAATTCCAGTGATTGAGAGCATCGACTCTTGGATTGAAGATGAAATAGTTTCTATTGATGAAAATAATCAATTTTAAAAATATTTTCTTAAATTTATCTAGTCATGATAGCACACATACTAAGAGCTAGTCAAGATAAAAATATTTTTTATGTATATTTTCAAATATTTTTTAATCAATTTTTTTATTTCGTATACTACCTTACTTTATAAGGGGGGAAGGGGAGGAGTTTTGAAATATACTACAAAGAGTAACGGTGGGGAAGGGAGGGGGTACAAAAAAGTTGAAAATCTGTCACGTCATTTATTAACGAACCCTTATAGGGGGCATCACTGAGCGTTCGGTTAGTCTAAAAAAAATTAAGTTACAAATAAAAAAGGGTTATTCATTTCGGGTTTCGGAAAGTTCAACCCTGTCATTTGGCAGCTGTCAAATTTTTATTTCATTTAAACTGGTTTTTGTGTAGATAAAAGTCTGTATAGAAAGGTGGCGGCCGTGGCGCAGTGGTTATAGTGCGTGACCCATACGACAGAGAACCCTGGTTCAATTTCCATCGGACATAAAAAGTATTTTTAATTGAATTAATTTTTCTGTTCGGCCGTCACCTCTCTGCAGACAATGACAAACTTTAGAGAGTAAATAATGTCATGTAAAGCTTCTTGAGAACATGTACGGCATAAAACTAGAAGGTCCAGTTCTAGATCAGTTGTGTCACAAGCCCTTGAAAGGACTTTGACCGTACTTCTTATGATCAAATTGTGTTGTGGGCGTTATTAAATGTTGCACACAATCGATCGAGAACTGGACCTACTAGCTTTATATGGCAGGTTTTACTCTCGGAGATTTGCCATTGTCTGTTGAGAGGTGACGACCGATCAGAAAATTAATTTCAATTGAAAAATTTGTCTGGTGAAATTTGTACTGAGTGGTTCTCGCACTTTAACGAACTCAGCCACCGCCGTCACTTCTAAAGGGTGGGCCATTTATTGGTTTCTTTTTAAATCATAGGTTATTTTGACACTGACACTTGTGTCCACTTGAAATCTTGACATAAAGTCAGTATCATAAGTCCGCGGAAAGGAATGAGTCACTCTACGCTTGAACAAGGTTGGGAAATATTGGAAACTTATTTTCAAAGTGAGTGCTGTGTAGCCTAAATGATTTTGGGCAAAAAAAATCATCTTTTCTGACGAGGCGTAATTTCATATCGGCGGCTATGTAAACAAAAAAAATACCGCATCTGGTGCTCGGAAAACCCGCACGTTATTGTCGAGAAGCCGATGCATCCACATAGAGTGACAGTTTGGTGCGGATTCTGGAGTGGTGGCATTTTTGGACCATTTTTCTTCGAAAATGAGACTGGGAACAATGCTTCGGTCAACAGTGGGCATTACAGAGCCTTGTTAACCAATTTTTTTTTACTGAAATTGGAGACATGAATTTGGACGACCTCTGGTTCATGCAGGATGGTGCGCCATGCCACACAGTCCATGTCACAATCGATCTTTTGCGCACCAAACTCCCAAATTGTGTTATCAGCCGCCTTGGCGATGTCATTTGGCCGCCTCAGAACTGTGATTTGATCCCTTTGGACTTTTTTCTGCCAACAATCCGGAAACGATTCAAGAACTTAAGGCCAATATCATCCAAGCAATCTGTGAGCTACACCCTGAAACAACCAACAAGGTCTTGGAAAATTGGAGTGACAGAATGCGCTACTGCAAAGCCAGCCGAGGCCGCCACTTGAACCACGCTGTGTTCCATAATTGAGGGGAATGTTTACTCGAACTAATAAATCCATAATACATGGAAAAATTTTAATTCTGTTCATTTTATTGCATTTAAAAGAAAAAACTTGTATTCGGCCCACCCTGTTTTTACAAGAAACACTTAAACTGTATCAATTTCAAGACGGAAGGTGAAGGGTTGATCATTTATAGAAAAATGTGCTATTTCCTAAACCAACCAAAAACTTTTCTACTTAGGCTCAAAAAATTTCGTGCTATGCCTAAAAGTATGATACGATCAAAGTTAACCTTGACAGGGTGCATCAAAATAAGATAAGAACTCTACTTACTAATATAAAGCGTTCTCTCTGCCAAAAAGAAAATTTTCGGGTAACTTTCTCGGCAAATTGGCAGTTAAATAAGACTTTAGTAGCTAAGTGGATGCCAGACTACTGATGAGTTGGTGTAGCGGCGAACGAAACATTCTGTCTAGTCTGCTGTATGATTTGCTCAATACAGAGCCGTTGTCGTTGTGAGTTGTGCTTATCACTTTTTCCGAATCTTTAAATTCAACATGAGTTTCATACACAAACAAGTTCTGAACAATGTTAAGCCAAATTTAAGCACATAGATAGCGACATTCTAAGTTCAAACTAACCAAGTTCGATGTTCAAACAAAAAAAACAATCACATTTACTAAATAAAATAAACAAATTTTCCGATAACGCCCCTCTAACAACCAGGTTAGAGACCTGCCTTCTGTAACAAAATGATCCTCCTGTCAATGGGTCGGAACAGCTTATATTAATTTCTGTTATAAATACCAACCAATGACGTTTTTCATAATTAATAAAAATATTTGATTAAAATAAGCGAAATATTTTTTTTAATTAATTTATTATAAACAATTTTTCAGAAACACAAAACTTATATTTTTTGTCACATTTTTGCTAGCTTTTGATGTAGCTTTTTTACGACATGCCTTTTATTTTTCTGTATACTTTTTGTTGTTTGCATAACTTTTGACGTTGCTGATGCGATGTGAATTTAATGTCACAATAAAGTGAAAACATGGCGGAAAACATGGCGAAAAATGAGTCAAAAATTTTACAAATTTTAATTAAACATTACGTCGAATAATGAATCAATTAAAATTGAACCTGATGTTGACAATGAAAATCGAGCGCTTAACAAAAATAGTTCATTGATGACGTTGATGCTGACGTTCACATGATTGAAGCTTAAGCAAGCTTCAGCTTGAGCCAATGTGGTCAACAGAATGTGGGGTTCAAGCTGCGTTATCCTTTCTTGGCGTATGTGTGTGTGAGTACAGGTGTGGCATGGTTAATGTGTGTACGTGTTTGCATATCGCAGGGAAATTAAAAATGGCAGCAACCAGCGCTTGGTTCCGTTTACACATTTAATAACTTAATTCCTAAAGTTCAATAAAAATTATGAAATGCTATAAAGGCAAGAATGCTAGAGAAGCGTTGTAGAGGAACGTTAAAACTTTCAACAAAATAAATCAAAATTTAAAACAAAGTTCAGAGGTTTGTGCAGCTGACATTATTGGAGGTCATTTACGGCAGTGCATAAAATTGAACAAAAACAATAAGTTTTATTCTGCTCAAAACATGCAACATTTAATCTAAAAATGCCCGCAGAGCTATTTTTGCACCTGATTGTTTTGCATAGTTTAGAGAGCTTGCGTGTTTAACCGACATATTTTGCTAACTTAATGACGTTTCACACACTCAAAAACACACACACACATTAGCACAAATGCAAGCACACGCAGAGACATATATTTTACGGTATTTACATTATAAAAATGCGCCTAAGCATATGCAATGCTGTTTTTTGTTTCAAGTAATTCTTTTAACAAACAACAGCCGGGTAAAATGTTGCACAGTGGGGTTTGTTTGCTTGACAAGAGGACTATTTTTGAAGACCAATTGTTAATCTTACACTTAAGTTGTTAATTATTGCATATGCCGATGATATTTCTCTCGTCTTTAACGAAAAATTTCCTCAACCTCGCTGTCAACTCATGGAGAGAGCACTCTTAATCCTTCCTAGATGGGCGTCCTCTGGTGGATTAAGCGTAAACCCAGAGATAACAGATCTCATCCTTTTCACCGCATAGTGATCACCGTTTCATCAGCTTGACCTGCTTTTTAATCATATTTACCGCCATAATTTTTTCTGTGTAGGAAGTATAAAATCTGCAACCTAGAACCACCGCGTATGAATGGCACGAAGTTGCTCTTTAGTGATAACAGTAGTACCTAGGAGTTATTCTGGATAAGAAACTTATCTGGAATGATAACATAAAGGAGCACGTTAAAAAGGCAAATATAGATCAATTTGCCTGTAAAAAATCTATAAGAAAAAAAATGGTGTTTTTCCCCCAAAATAGTACGCTGGATTTATATGGCAATTGTTCGCCCCATACTTGTATATGGTTCACTGGTATGGTGGAGGGACCTTGATAAGGCAACTGCACTTCAGAAATTTGCAAAGGTTCAAAGAAGTGCATGTCTCAGTATTACTGGTGGATTATCCATAACCCCAACTAGTGCTCTTAGTGTCATGCTTCGCCTTCCTCCTCTAGATATCTTTGCCAGAGAGTGTGCTAACTCAGCAGACCTCAGACTAAGAGAATCTGGAAATTGGATAGGTAAGAGCTGCGGTCACACGGTAATTCTGAATTCGTCGGTCCCAAAACAAAACAGATTACTGTGTACCTTGTTTAAATCTTGAAAAGAACTATGAAGTTCTCATCACTTCACGGCTAGACTGGTTTCACAAAACCCCCCTTTAAATTAACGGAATTAAAAGCTTTATAGACGGATCCAAGCTTCAAAAACAGGTAGGGGTATCAATTTACTTCCAAGATCTGGAAATAGAAGCTTCTCTTAGACTCCCAAACTTTTGTAGTGTCTACCAAGCGGAGAGGATGGTTATATTAAAACCGGTAAGATTTAAGGTCAAAAAGACTTTAGGGGAAAGAATATTTACATTTTCTCAGATAGTCAAGCTGCGCTTAAAGCGCTGAACTCGCATATTGATAACTCTAAAACTCTCACTGATTGCCGCACGAGATGGCAAGGTTATTCAGGATCCACCTCATATGGGTAACCGGTCATAGAGATGCAATAGTCGAGGGCAATAATCTGGCTGACGAATTGGCAAGGAAGAGTACGATCTCGAACACCCTTTTAAGTGAGGATTTTATTGGTATAGCCTTTTCCTCCTATAAACTCCAGTGCAGGAACAAATCCTTGAGCTTGCATAAGTACGTTGGGAGCACCTTGTCACATGTAGGGTAGCTAAGCTAACGTAGCCTCGCTACGACTTAAAACGCACTAAATCACTACTTGAATTAAACAGGGTAAATCTTTAAAAAATAGTAGAAATCCTCACGGGTCACTGTCTAATCGAAACACATGCTCTTCGATTTGTTGAGGACTTAATGATTTTTGCAGAAGGTACAAATGTGAAAAAGAGGTAGAAAATATTCAGCATTCCCTCTGCGAATTATATAACATTATATATATATCAAATCTAACATTTCTATACTAAGCCAAAAATTTATTTTGAAACAACTTTTTCATAACTCTCAAGAAAATCTTCGTAATTTTTGTGTTCTTTTACGTGATATTGTTTTCCGGTACTTCCACTCCATGCAATCTTGTTGTGGCGAAACTAATATTTTTTATTCATTATCTTACTTACTTACTTATATGGAGCTTACAATCGTTGGTCGGTTTTGGCCTCGTATAAGAAGTTGCGCCAGACATTTCTGTTTGCGCTTGCTGGTGCCAGTTGGAAACACCAAGTGTAGTCAGGTTATCCAACACTTAATCCTTCCAACGAAGATGTGGGCTTCCTCTTATTCCGAATCAAATATTTTTTCGATGGAGCGTCATTTTCCATTCGCTCAACATGACCTAGCCAGCGGAGCCGCTCGATTTTAATGCGCTTAACTATGTCGATGTCAGCGTACAGCTCATACAGCTCGTGGTTCCATCGAATTCGGTACTCGCCATTGACGCAGATTGGACCGAAGATCTTACGAAGGATCTTTCTCTCGAAGGCTCCCAGAGTCTTTTCATCAGAACTGCTCAACGTCCAGGTTTGTGTTGTATATAATAGGACGGGCATGATAAGTGACTTATAGAGCGTGAGTTTTGTTCGTCGAGAGAGGGCTCTGCCTACTCAGCCCAAAGTAACATCTGTTGGCAAGAGTTATCCTTCGCTTTATCTCAATACTGACATCGTTGAAAGAGTTTATACTGGATCCCAGGTAGACGAAGTCCATAACAATCTCTAAGGAGAAGTTGTCAACAATGACGTGGTTTCAAAGACAATGGGAGTGTTTATTTGTTGACACTAGGTATTTGGCCTTATCTGCGTTGACTGCAAGACCCATTCGACTCGACTCTTTCGCTAATCTGGAGAATGCTGCACTGACTTCGTGCGTATTATGGCCAATGATATCGATATTATCAGCATACGCCAGCAGCATAATACTTTCATAGAATATCGTGCCACTACGTCTCAAATCAGCAGCTCGGATGATCTTCTTCATGGTTAGGTTGAAAAAGTCGTACGATAAGGAATCACCTTGTCTGAAACCTCGTTTGGTGTAGAATGGAGAAGTGAGATCCTTCCCGATTTTAACTGTACTGCTAGTGTTGCTCAGTTTCATTCTGCAAAGGCGGATGAGCTTTGCAGGAATGTCAAATACAGACATGCTGGAGTATAGATGATTCCCTATTGGACTGTCGGCGTCGGCTTTGTAATTGACAAAAAGATAGTGTGTGTCGATTTGATTCTCTAGGGTTTTCTCCAAGATTTGTCGCAGTGTAAATATCTGGTCTTTGGTGGATTCGCCAAGTCTGAAGCCACACTGATGAGGTCCAATCAGCTGGTTAACGATGGGCCTCAGTCTTTCACATAAGGTCCTTTCGACAGGACATTATATGTGATATTAAGAAGGTTTATCCCACGGTGGTAGGCGCAAATGGTGAAATCGCCTTTCTTGTGGATTGGGCAGAACGCACTGAGGTTCCAATCGCTTGCAATGCATTCTTCCGATCATATTCCGCATTGGAGCTCGTGAATGCATTTTAACAGAGCTTCGCCTCCATTCTTGAAGAGCTCAGCAAGTAAGCCATCGGCTCCTGTGGCTTTGTTGTTTTTAAGCCGAGCTATAGCTTTCAAGACTTCACTATTAGTATTATTTCTTTATTTATTTATCTCTATTGTATTGTTGTCATTGTCACCATTTTACAAGCCTAGAGAAGTGTTCCCTCCATATCAACACTGTACTCTAATCACTAGATTCGCGTTTTCAACCTTGCACGAAGAGGCCCCGGTCTTGAAACCATTAGGCGTCTTATTTTTTCGAAAAATTTTCGGACCTCACTCCTGTCAACAAGCATCTCAATATTCTTACACTCACGCTTTTCGCTTCAATTTTCTTTTTCCTAAAAATACATCTCTCTTCCCTCTTCTTTTCTTTGTATCGCTCCTTAGCAGCACGCGTTACAACCGACTGCAGGGTAGCTTTGTAGGCGGCGTCTTTTTCTGTGTGGCGTCGCGACACTCTTGGTCTGCCACTGGTTTCAGTGAGGGCGGTGATAGCCAATCACCTCTTCGGCAGCCGTACGCATAGAGTGGGAAATGTGATTCCACTGCGTGCATATATCGTCGATCGGAGGAGTGCTTCCTTGAAGCAGGAGTGAGAGTCGAGTAGCGAAGTCTTCTACTGTTCGTTTTGATTGCAGCTTTTCAACGTCTAGCTTTCTCTGTGCTGGATTTCGCGCATTCTTGGTTGCGCACAGACGTGTACGGAGATAATGTTCGATTCTATATTGGCCTACGGATCGTGCGTACATCTAAAACACTGGAAGAGTAGCTTACACTTTGGCGTTGAAGTCACAAATCACAATTTTTATGTCGTGGCGGTGGCTGCGCTCATAAGCCTCTTTAAGGCGCTCGTAAAAGCTGTCTTTGCTATCATTATTCAATATCAACTTACTTAAAAAAAAAATTAAACGTCCGGATTTGAACCTAGACGGTCAATGAACGCTCACCAGGCTCAGCTTTCAGTTTAAACCAATATTTTTCGATAACTTTAATATAATGACGTTAAGCAAAACTTTTTTATTTAGAACGTTACATAAATAATTTGAATTGAATGCAATTCAATGCAAGCTTCATAACACAATGAATTTTTTCATAAATAATATGCACTTCTTTGGCTCAGTGTAGAGTAAAATATGATCAAGTATTTATGTCGAAAAATATACCTTTAAACTTTCCTCCGATTTTAAACTTTATTCCCATCAAAATCGGAATCGCGGCTGGGGTGGTACTTAATATAAGTAGCTCTTGTATCCGTCATACATCAAAACAATTTGCCCCACTGTGCGGCAGTTGCTACTAATTTTGTACAAGTTATTTTTACCCCAACCGTAAGCTATGTAATAATGCAATTTGTGTTCGCTGCTTCCGACATTTAAGTTCAATTTTTTGTTCTCTACTCTTGCGTGTGAAATTTTAATTGTTGCTTATAAATAACACAATAAAAATACTTGAATAAAAACTTTAGGCAAACAATTAAACAAGCTAGCTTCTAAATGTCAGGCGAAGGCCGGTTGATGTTTATGCCGGTTTGCATTAAACATAAATAATAAAATTATTGATGCTTGAGCAGCTCACCTCATCTTTTCCCTTAACGACGCACATTTTGACGTCGTCATCCGGTGATTGCCACACCAGTCGCTGCTGTTCCGTGAGATCATGAATGCTTAGATTGTAGACAATATTTCTGTAAATAGAGAATTAAAACAAATGATTAATTACAGTTCACTTTTCTGAATTGAATTTAATGAAGAAAGTCTTAATTTGAATAATTTGCATGACTTGCAGCTTATGTTGCATGTTATTGTGATTTTAAACCAATTTATATAAGGATACTAGAGTATATTTTCTTAATTGGTACGTATTCTTTTACACATTTAAGTTGACTCTTATAATCAAATGTCTTAAATGCTTTAATTGAATTTTCCTTTCTTAAGTCTCCTTTTAAATTGTAAAAGATGAAAAATAACTGTCAACAGAAGAATCAAAGAACCACAGACAAAAATGTACCCAGAACGCCCGTAGAATCTTCAGAAGTTGCATCCTTTAAATGTCTTCAAAATATTTTATAACCGGGTCCAAAGAATATACGAAAGTAAGAAAAGATCAAGACAGAACACCATCTAAAATAATAAGCGTGACATTTAGAGGACAATAAGAAACAGATAACTGATTTGCATATTGAAAATCTTAAACAAATATTGGGGTCTGGCCAGAATCTTTTAGGTTTTATTACAATTTTTTTAATACTTTTACTTTTCATATCGATTTCATATTTCACGAATTCCTAGAGAAACATTTTCTAAATAAAATTATAAAAAAGTATTTTTCGAAAATACAGGGTGAGTCCTGTTTTTTAAAAAATTCAAATTCTAGGCATAGTCGCAACGTTGGTGTCCAGCCAGACCCTATGCATTTTGTAAGGATATATTTTGGAATTCAGCCTTTTGTTTTTTGTTTCTTTGTTGTTTTTTGCTAGTTGGTTACCAGAAGTGTTGCCATATGATCCGTATAGCAGTGTTGTCATATGGTTCGCTATATATCGGATTTGTTACGATTTTCAGACGGGAATCAGACTATCTGATATTTTTCCATAATTCTGTAATATGTTACAGTTTCATAAAAAAAATCTTATCCAATTACACATAAATTTTTCACATATATGTATATGCGAGGCCGTGGCGCAGTGAGTAGATTGCGTGGCCCATACGACGGAGAACCCTGGTTCATATCCCACCTGACACAGAAAGCTTTTTCAATTGAATTAATTTTTCTGTTCGGCCGTCACTTCTATGGCAGACAATGGCAAACTTCAGAGAGTAAGAACTACATGTGATTTAGTTAATATAAATAAACTACCATATGCATAAAATGTACAACATCATACATTTATACATGAAATATTATTATTCTTGTTAAGTGTAAAATACAACTGAAAATATCTACGTTGTGGTTTTGTCAGAATTTCACAAATCAACACAGAATTTCACAATTCTTTTTTTTAATTTTGATCCAAGGATTTTAGGTGTAAAACCTATTCAGTCAAGTCTGCCTTGCTTCGAAATGGGGTGATAGATTAGTGGGAGGTAAGGAGCAATCAAGTGAAACATGTGTATGTTGTTTTAAGCGTGATGGAAATCCATAGAAACATGTGAATTTGAATCTGAGGCAAGTGTTGTGCCTTTACCGCAGTCAATTCAAGTTATAAGGTTATAAAATTGCAAATGCAAAAATAGAACTTCGGAGTAATGAGCCACATACTATAAAACGATTTGTAAGCCGATTAGCTATGGAAGAATTCCTTATCAGAGCAATTTCGGTAATGATTCAAATATGTATCTATTTTTGATATTAAAATTTTTTTGTTTTCTTCAGACAACAATGGACCAAATGTATTCCAGTGGGACCAATGCTTTGGAAAAAAAAAACACAGGTGCGTCACTGGACACACGAGAGAAGCGAAGCATTTTCGCAATTTCAAAGATTTAAGAATTTAATGCCTTTTTTCGATTAAAATAATTTTTGAATTTAAAACGTTAAAATAACAAAGTTTTTCGTTTTTGTATGGGAGCACCCGTAAGGAGAGGTCGGAGGGGATAGGTCCTCAAGGGAAAAATGTTCCCTTTGCAAAAATAATGGGGGTTGATAATACATATTAACCCTCTCCGGCCCTCCTGTTCAGTTGTAGGGAATAAATATACAAAAATCATTAAATTTGTTTGTAGCGTAACGACATCTAGTAGTAAGTAGAAGCAGCATTTGTGTTTTTTAGTACTCTTGTTTGTATAGCCAATACACAATCTATAGTGGTTATTGTGTATTGGCTAATGGTTATTGTAGGAGATGAAGGCTCGTAGCCAATACAATTCCTATAAATAGATTATTTTGATCTACTGCAACATAGCTTTAGTTAATTCTTGATATTGAATCAGCAATATTTACCATCCAAGGGTTTTGGTTCGATGGCTTAAGCTTAAAACCATGAGTTTTGGCATGAGTTCAATTCCTGCAGCGGGCAAGAAATTATTTTTAATATAACATTTTCTGGTTCAATTGATGCAAACAAAAAACAATATCAATTCTAAGAAAAAAGGTGTCGGAAAAAAGTGTCGTTTTTTCTGATTTCACTCTAGCAAATCGCAGAACGAGGCGTAAAAAGCTTCGCTTCAAAAACGTGATTGTCGGTTATGCCATGTCAATGATAAAGTACAGCGTAACACTCGTTTTTACTGCGAAATATGTTTGACCCTGTTTGCCAGCAGCATTCCTAACAATTACTCTTTCAAATGTTTTAAATATACTCGTATAAACAAGTAAAAAAATTAAATTAATACGTTTTTCATTACAATTATTCAGTACACCTATCTATATATTCGTACACCTCAAAAAATGTGAATTTTACCAGTGTTTAAAAAACTTAAAAACGTTCAATTGCTTTTGCTTTTACTTTGCTGTGCTTATTGAAAATCAAACAGCAACAGCCAAAGCAAAAAGCACTATCACAAAAAAAATTGTACTCATTTTGCTTTGCTTTCTGAATCTTCGAAAGGCTAAGCAAAAGCAGCAGCACTAAAAAGAATTTGTTTTGCTGCGTAGTGCTACGAAAGCATAAGAAATTATTTTAGTGCTTTGATTTTCATTTTGCTTTTCTAATTTGTCGCAGCACTACGAAAGCAACAATTATGCGCTTTGCTTCGTTTTTCTTTCTTAAGCTTTTTATTTTCATTCGTTTGGCTTTCGGGATTTACTTGTTTTCGTTTATATGCTGTATTTCAGAGACGCATGTCTTTTTGTACGGTGTTGTTTGTATAATATGCGCACTTGTACGCAGTCGCGAATGCTAGGTGTTGTTTTTGTTGTGTGTAACGGTTTCGTTATTGCATGAGTTTTAAAGGGATTGCAGAAATAAATTTGGATGCGCATACAAAAATCGTTCTAGAACTTTTAGAGATAGAGCAAAAACGATTTTGTTATTTGTTGAAAGTTGTTAAAGACATTATTGCTGTTTAAGTTGATTTTCAGTTCAGCGTAATCCTTATTGTGCATAAGTTGGAAGTTTTTTATCGGTAAAGTGTACGGTTCTTAATTTACAATTTATAAAAATGCCTCGCAAACAAAACGAAATAATTTGAAACTATTTTGATAATAATAAAGAGCAATGTATTGCAACATGTAATATATGCAAACAAACATTAAAAAATGATCGCGTTTATAATTTAAAAACGCACCTTTTAAAAGTGCCTAAAGTATGTGTAAGTGACACAGAAAATAATTTTTTACAGTATGTTTCTGACAATGCACACCTTAGCTATTATTTTGAAATATTTCTTTAAATTCCAAATAGGCGCTACTAAATTTATTTCTGCGATCTCTTTAAAACTCATGCAATAACAAAACCGTTACACACAACAAAAACAACACCAAGCATTCGCGACTGCGTACAAGTGCGCATATTATACAAACAACAACGTTCAAAAAGACAAGCGTCTCTGAAATACAGCATAAAAACGATTACAAGTAAATCCCGAAAGCCAAACGAATGAAAATAAAATGCTTCCGAAAGCAAAACGAAGAAAAGCGCATAATTGTTGCTTTCGTAGTGCTGCGACAAATTAGAAAAGCAGAATGAAAATCAAAGCACTACAATGGCTACGTTCCGCAATCACAACTGTTGTGCAACTGTTGAGTAAATGCCTGCGGAACTCGTAAGTATCAATTTCTGATCAGCTCAACATGTTGTGAGAACTGTCAGTTTTTGGTATCATTTTATTTTTCTGATACATTTACTCAACATGTTGAGCACAACAGTTGTGATTGCAGAACGTAGCCAATAATTTCTTATGCTTTCGTAGCACTACGCAGTAAAACAAATTCTTTTTAGTGCTGCTGCTTTTGCTTAGCCTTTCGAAGATTCAAAAAGCAAAGCAAAATCGGCAGCATACGCTTGTCTTGAAAAACTTTAGGTAGCACTACGCAGCAAAATTTTCGTTGCTTTTGCTGTTTTGCTGAAAGCAATTTAAACCCTGAATTTTACACGTTTTAAATAAAGCTATCAAACTATCAACTATCAACCTCAAGAATAGCTGACTCGCACTTTTTCTGGAATAAGTCTATGAACACCAACCACCTAAGGATAAAATCATTGCCATTGTTGAAAGCAATTTCAATTCAGTCATTACATAATTCTGGCAAATTTTTTTATATTCCTTGATATTTTTAATGGTTATGAAAGGTACCATGATAAAAAAGTTTCAAAAGAAAGACGTTAACTTCATGAAGACGACTCAACTAACATTTTGTCTCTATTGAGCTTCGGAAAAGCTTTACTTAAGCTACCCCGTAGAAAATGTTCTGTCCGTTTAGGGTGGAGTTCAGGTCTGATATGATCGAGGCCTAACTTGAAAATAGCCCATCATTTTTCATACATATGTATGTCGTCCGCCTCTTCAGACCTGAAAATTGATATTACTTTTTTGAATTACGAACTGCCGACATGAAAAGTAGTGGAAGCCTTAATTACATATATTCCAATTTCAGCCGAGAAATAACAACTGAAGAATAGAGACTTAATTATTTTTCGAAATTTCAGGCCTGAGTTCCGGGTTGAGTAAGAGAGGCCTAAGAGAGTTCTTTGCTGGGTACAACAAACATTTCTTCTATAAGCACTCTTTATGTATCCAACTTATCATCGCATTTTTTAACCTAGACACTCTTCAATGATAAAATCCCCCAAACAAATAACTGACATCCCTGTTTCAAAGCTAGAAAATAAAACTTGAATGTCTAAAAAACACATCTACTACACGGCGCACAGTGTTTTGTTTGGCATATTTAGAAAGAGATAAATCGGTAACTCGGATTGTAGGGCACGAAATGATTTGAAATTTGGACTTAAGCTTTTGAACAGCATATCTTCCTTACGTGTAAATTTCAAACCGATAGTCCTTGTGGAACCAAAGTTACAAAAATTTGTTTGGGAAAAGTAGCCTTTTCGCTTTCCTGCATAACGATTTCCCCAGTTTCTTTAAAATGGCATAACTTCTGACCGAAGAGTTCCACAGAAACTGTAGACCACTTTTTGAAAACAATACATTATGTTTATTAGTTTCCTAGCACACCTAAAAATTATTTATCCGTTATTTATACATGTTTATCTCTAAATTTAAAAAATATAGATCTTTTATCTAAATTTCTTTTTATTATTTTATAAAATGGAAAATCTAAAAGTGTCTGTACTTTGTCTAGGTCTTGAAATTTTTACTAACATAAGCTTATTATGTCTGTTTGTAAAATCGAAAGTGATTAGGTTGTTCATGACGGTACATCATATTTATTTTAAATTTTTTTGTGTAGTACCAAATTGTAACGTCTATGGCCGTCCCACATAGGGGTATTTCATCGGTTTAGGCGGCCAAAATTATTTTATTGGGTAAACAGTTTCTAATCATGTATGTTTTTCGATTTTTGATATCCTTAACAATAGTTATTGGGTCATATTGACCCACCCCAAATTTTTTTGTAGATGAACATTAAAACCGTTATGTTGCAACAATATTATTAATTGATGTTTGTTTACTGATTTTTTTTTTATCCTTAACCCTGAGAGAACAATGGGTCATATATGACCTATTTTTTTTCAATTAAATCTTAAACTATATTTTGTATAGCAGAAGTGAGACTGTTTTCAGTTTTTTACTTTTCTTAATCTTCTATTGGTCTTGGGTGATATATGACCCAAGTGATATTTGTAATAAAATGCTTTGAAATTCGCAAAAATTGCTTGTTTTTAACTGTAAAATTAAAATGCTTGTAACTTATATTCTAAGTAAGTAGGTAAGTAAGATATAAAATGGAAGGTACTATAGCCGACTGATCTGTTGCTTGCAAATACATAGCTAAAGGGTTATTTATCGGATATTTAAACTTACCTGATTCTTGAGATTCCAAGAAAAATATGTAATTTAAAGAAATAATTGAATTTTATAACGTTTAATAAAAAAACAAATAAAAACGTTCGTTTTTTCAAGTGTAGGGTAAGAAAAGGGCAAGGGTAAGTAAGAAATACTATTAACTCTGTTAAGTAAGCATATATTTGACGTCTACTTTTGAATTCGATTCGATTATAGCTTATTTTGTTTCTAAGATATAGCGCAAAATGTGTTTAAGTTGTATGGGAGCTACCAGCCCCACTTGTCCGATTGCGCCTTAATTTTGAGGATTGTTTAGAAGTTACATAACTGACGTTTACTATTGATTTCGATATTGTAGGTTATTTCACTTCTAAGATATAGCGCAAAATGTGTTTAAGTTGTATGGGAGCTACCACGCCTGCTTGTCCGATTGCCCCTTAATTTTGAGAATTGTTTAGAAATTACATTACTGACGTCTACTATTGATTTCGATGTTGTAACTTATTTCGTTTCTAAGATATAGCGTAAAATGGTTTTACTTTGTATGGGAGCTGCCACGCCCACTTGTCTAAAGTATCTTAAATACTGTTTTTGTTCTTTCTTATACCTTAAACATCGAAAACTATCAAAAAAATCTAAAAAATAATTTTCTCCGTCTAACTTGTATGAAACGAAACACTGTGCGGCGGCCTCGGTAGTAGGTAGAGTATTCGACCGCTACCCCAGAGGTCCCAGGTTCGATTCCCGGCCAGGCCATGGTCCTACGTATTAAGCTTTCGGTTTTTCTATCCTCTAAATTCATCAATGTTTTCGACTTGAAGTTGTAGTTGATGGTAAAGAAGTTTGTGGATGAGATTGCCTTCTAACTTGATTTAACTGCACGCAAAGAAATTTTTCGTTCCCCACAACTTAAAAATTCGCCAACTACACTTCGTTTGCGAGTAGTATTTGCTACAAACGTATATTCAGTTGTCAACTTAAAATATATCTTATATATTATATATTGGTATTATATATAATGACCGCAAGCTATTTCATTCATTATTATTTATAATATAAATTATCTTTCTCCCTATGTCTTCTTATGGATTGTACTCATCGCACCTCTGTTGCGATCTCCGTCCGCGTACTAAGCAAATTACCAATTTTCTAATATGACTAATAACGATCTAATAACGATTTGTCCAAAAAGTAACTCTGAACTATAAACGTTGTGTGTAAACAACGAAGGGAAAAACAAAGGAAGTTCTCAGTTGGGAAAAACAAATTTTTCAATTGCTGCAATTTAAAAATCACTCGCATTTATGACAAACGAAATTCATTTCCTGCAACTAAATGACGCGTTTCTCGCAACTTACTATTATTATGACAACTGTTAAAACGTTTGCAAATAACGATCCCAAGCACGACAAAAGAAGTTCGTTTGCGGCAAACTGGCAATAAACGTTTTTTTTCTCTGTGTGTAAAGATAAAGATAAAGGCATAACACTTGCCTCTGATTCAAATTCACATGTTTCTTTGGCTTTCCACCACGCTAACAACATCTTACACATGTTTCACTTGATTGCCCTTTCCTTCCTACTAATCTATCACCCCATTTCGAACCAAGGCAGATCCTTGGTTCAAAGTTAAAAAAAAAAGTCGTCAGATCATGAAGATAGCAGCTTATGCAACAAAATAGTTGTATCGTTGCATATTATTACTCGCTTATGTCTCCTAAGCTACTGTAAATTTTATTTAACGGCAGCATAGATGTGCTGTTAAGCCTCAAAACTAAAATATAAAAAAATCTTACCGTCATGATTTCAGGGTGGCAACAAATTATTGCAATTACGCAAGATAGGAGTGACGGTATTTCCATCTTGAACGAACTGTCAAAAATAGTATAAATTAGAGAACGAAAAAGTACAAAAGAAAATACAAAGCAAAATATACAGACAAATGACAGTCGGTGCAAGACACTCGTGAGAAAATAGCCGGTTGTCACTCTGACTTTATATAATTATATATCATATCTACAACAGTGAAGAAACGTTGCATGGATTTTGAACTCTGTGGCTACTGACGCAACGATTTAAATTTTATGGAACCAAAATGAAGGTGCATGATGAAAAAAAAAAATTAACGTAGCAATAGTCGGCAAAAGGACTATGACAAGAATTAGGATGTGGATTAGAACAAAAATTTAGACACACATAAAATACAACTTTTCAAACTAGGAAAGGGATTCGGACAATGGTTAAGTAAAGAATTTGGACATGGATTAAAACAAGAGTTTGGACATGAAGTAGGGAAATTATCAGGCCAAATGAAAAAAGAGGATAAGTTTGTCCATTTAATGACACAATCGAAATTGATTTTTAAATTTAAAATTATATTGTTCTCATAAATCTCCAAACTTCCAAATGAATAGTACTTTATTCGATATTCTCTCTCAACTTAATATACATAAAACAATTTATGAATATTGTATGTTTCTATTTTCAGGTGTCGAGAATATCTATTAAACTGTATGCAACTAATTTAAATTACAGAGAATATTTAAAATTTTCCAACATAATAAAATGTGGTTTAAATTTTTGCATAGCAAACGGAAAAGGTTTTGTTGCTGCTGCTAAGCTACGCATCAATGAATTTTTGAGAAGAGGACCACATACAAACAACACACTAACACACGCACACACATTTGAGCAAACACTCAATATTGATTATCAGCAGCTGCTGCAAGCAAACACTCGACAACATACAACACGCCCTTATCGTAGCTTCCGGATTGAAAAAAAAAAAAAAAAAAACATTCACCAAAATATTCATAATTGGAAAACGCTTTTTATGCTGCACCAAGAGAAAGTCAATTGCATACATACATACATGTATGATGGCATGTGTAATGTATATATGTATATATGACTGCGTGTGTGTGCATTTATTTGTAGAGCTGAATGGTTGTTTGTGCTGCTCGAGTATAAAGTTAAATAGTTAGATTTATGTGCGGTTGACTGTGCAAGTATTATCGAACACACAATATCCGCTTCCGGTGTTCAAAATGCATTTTATCAGAAAATGCATTGCTGCTTAAATATTAATAGAAACGGCAGCAACATGATTCCGAGTTATGCAACAGTAACATGGTCCACACATTCTACACATCAACAACCACAACAAAAACTTCTGCTAACACTCACAACAAGCTCACAATGCTATTCATATACAATTTGAAAAAAAAGCAAATCATTTGCTCTAAAATCAAGCCAAGTCCAGAAATTTTAACTTGCTTAAATCGTCGATGGTCAGTCGGTTGATAAGATGACGTTGGGTGAATTCAACTGTTTGAAGCTCATTGAAATAATTATTATCACATTATTATGAAGTCAGTCATGTGCCAGGTATTTTGAGAGAGTCTAATTAATCCACAAAATAGCAAATTTCCTTGCAGGTTAATTCAACAAAGATGAAAACAAGGCTATTCAAGGACTGAATCTTTAGATGAATGTCAACGTTTGAATGTGATACCAACGTATGTACAGTGAATCAAAAAAGTTTAGAAACAAAACAGTTTCTTTAAAACATTTATTCAATTTTTACCCTTTTAACACAAAACTAAAAGTTTTTTTTACATATCTTCTATCTATATATATAAAAAAGGAGCTTATGTTTGTAAGGCCGCAATAGACTCCTAAACTACTCATCCGATTAGCATGACAATTTGTGTATAGAAGTGTTTTTTTACGGTGCGTGTTTGTGGGCAATCAATTTTGATCCACCTTGAACACCAGAGGGCGCTGTAGTACAAATTTTTTACAAAACTGCCTAAAACTCATAAACTCTTAATGCGATTAAAATGAAAAGTGGTATACAATGAGTTTCATGTACGTTGAGTTTTTTGCTGCTATCTTTTTTGACCTATCTTGAACACCAGAGGGCGCTGTAGTACAAATTTTTCGCAAAACCACCTAAAACTCCCAAACCGCTCATGGGATTAGAATGAAAATTGGTATAAAGTAGTTTTCAGGTACAATGAGTTTTTCAGCACTATCTTCTTTGACCCACCTTGGACACCAGATGGTGCTGTAGTACAAATTTTTTACAAAGTCGCATATTTTTAGTTGTTACATACGCAAATATTTACAAAATATAAAATATTACTTAAATTTAGTAACATTAAAAAATTTCCGTTATTTTGACATCAAAAACATGAACATATCTTGAAAACTATGAAAAATTTTAGTACAACGATATATTTAATGCAACATCGTTGCTCAAAAATGAGAAAAAAACAATCAGAAATTTAATTTTGTGACGTTCGATTCAAATATCTCCGCTGCTTTTTTATACATTTTGTTAAATTTTTTTTTGTCTTAAAGCTTCATCAAAGTACTATGAAAATCTTATTGCAAAAATACCGTTAGTTGAGTATATATACATATTTTAAATATTTTTTTCAAAAATGGTCTGAAATTTTGGAGTTTTCCTCACAAAAAGGCTCAAAATTTGTTTTTGTTGTAAAAATAATTTAAATTCAAATTCGCAAATTTTCAATTCTATTTAAAAGTTTTAACATTTGAAAGTAAAAGTTGTTTCAATTTTACGCAAAAATTAAAAACCATTTTTGTGATTCAAAAAACAAGGTTTTGATTTGATTTTTTTGAAGAAATTTTTTTTTTCCAATATTGTGGTTTCATATTTTTGAATAAATTTACAAGCTAAAATAACAATTTATTAAGAAAATTTATCTCAGTATCTCTTACCATTCAAAAGTTATAGCCAATAATCTTTATCCAAATATAAATACAAAAAGCAAAACGCTGTCTGTGTGATGGCTGGAAACTTCAAAATGACTGAGCCGAAAGAGCTGAAATTTTGGCAGAACATTTATTTCAAGTACGAGATGGTTTAAATTTCTGTCACATCACCTTTTACCGCCCACAAATCAATAAAAATGCTATATATCCTACGGTTTACGTCGATTCGGCTACATTTTGATAATTTAGTTTGTATGCTCACTGTCGGCAACTGTACTAAAACTGGGTAATGTCCATTAGGGCGTATCGAAAAATTTAGATCGTATTCTAAGAGGTCTCAAAAGTTGCATGGGGTTGTCCAGATCACCCTAAAAAAATTTTAAGAAAAAAAAGGATGTCTTCCTGCCCCGCAAGGACAAAGTCGTTTTTTGAGGAAAACAGTTATTTTAAAATACCAGCTTAAAGCCTTTTTTTTTTTTTAACTGTCAAAATAGAAAATAAAATCGTGGCCTTAAGCTGGTATTTTAAATTAAAACTTTTAGACAGGGTGTTGTTCAGGAATATTTAAAGAATCCAAATTGAGCAAAGTTTCTTCTTTCAAAAAATAGGAAAATGCATATGCAAAAATTATGCAAATTATTAATTCGGCAACTCTAAGGAATACGTTAACAGTATACTCAATACCATCAAAATTTAGACTATTGAGTAACAATCAAAAGTTCTGTGTTATCTCAATTACAACTTTTGCTTCGAATATCCTTCACACAGGACACTGTGGATAAGAATCGTGAGTGGCATCGTGTTAACCAGTATATTGTTAGTTTAAACCCATACCTACTTTTGCTTTAAGACATACGTAGTTTTTTTTTATAAAAGTCAAAGCATTTTAAGGTCGTTATTTTTTACTGTTTTCCTCAAAAAACAACTTTGTCCTTGCGGGACAGGAAGACATCCTTTTTTTTCCTTAAAATTTTTTTTGGGTGATCTTGACAACCCAATGCAACTTTGAGACCTCTTAAAATGTGTAATTCGATACGCCCTAATGTCCATCTACTAGAAAACTGGGATGGGGGTGTGGCTCCGCCCATACAATTTGTAATATCGAATAGCTTTGAAAGTAAAAGTAGCAGTACTTACACACAAACTTAAAATGGAGTTACTATTTGGTGATCTCCTGCTACTGGGAAACTGTAACGGGCAGTGGAAAATTACAGTGGTGTCAAACTATGAGTCTAAGAAAAAGTTTTAAATACACCTATTATGTTCCCATATAGTTGCAGGGTGCAGCAACGCGCGCCGGGAAAAGGCTAGTTTAATATACAGCCGTGGACATATAAATAGCACAAAAATACATGTAGGGTCTTTCACATGAATTTAAATAAAATACATAGAGGAAAACAAGAATTTATTTCATGCTATTTGAGTTTAAACATTAAAAACTTAAAATCAGTTGTAACTTTGTAATTATGAATTAAAAATTAGAAAATTAATCAAAAAACTGTAATTGCTCCTTAGCTGAGGTGGACATATAAATAGCACAATTTGGATTCTGAAAAATAGACATAGTAGTTTCTTTTTATTTTACAAGAGCTTACGAATATGCTTACTAGTACTTGGTACTGCATCCCGAATTGTCCAAAACAGCCCCACATATTCGTCCTATACTCTCCACAAGCTTCCTGACCTTATCCTTCGGAATAGAGTACCAAGCCTTCTCAATTCCACTCCATAACTCATCTAAATTTCGAAAATTTTGGTTGCTTATACTGACCTTCACATCATTACATAAACTTCCTATGGAATTGAGGTCTGGGCTTTGAGCCGGCCAATTAAAAATATTCCATTTTTCCTTTTTTAGCCAATCAATCACAATTTTTGCCGTGTGTTTTGGGTCATTATCGTGCATAAAAGTCCACCTAATAGGCATGTTCTCAAATGCAAATGATTCCATCTGGTTATTAAGAATATCTAAATACATATTTTTGTTCATTATTCCTGGTATACGGAAAATTGGCCCAACGTCGTGCCAGGAAAAAGCTCCCCAAGCCATTAAATTCCCTCCTCTATGCTTTAATGATTATGTTGTATACTTAGGATTCAACTCTTGGCGTTTGGGGCGCCGAACAAAAGTTTTTCCATCTGGTCCAACCCTATTAAATTTAGTTTCGTCAGTCCAGACCACGTTCTTCCAATAGTGGTCTTCTTTATTCACATGGGCCCTTGCAAATGCTAAACGATCCTTTAATTTTTTTTTTTGTTAAGAGCGACTTTCTTCGGCTAATGCGTCCATAAGGATTAGCTTCATGTAGTCTCGTAGATACTAGTTTTCTTGAAACATTAAGGTTATTTTCTTCATTTATTTCCCTTATAATTTGCTTTGCTGACTTGAAAGGATCAGCCTTACTTTTGTGAACTATAAGTCTATGAGTAGAAGCGGTGGTTTTACGCGGTCTAGGATTGTTCTTATTCTCGAAATTATTTCAACCATTTGATTTAACCAGCTTGAAAGCATTATAGACCATTTTTCACGAAATTTTGAGAATATCCGCGATTTTAGATGGTTTTTTGCCTTTTCGACTTAGTTCGTGAATTATAGACTTTTTTCCCGGAGTGCAATGTTTGCCACGACCCATTTTATTTAGAATCGGCGAAATTAAGTGAATTCAACTCTAAAATTTTTACAAACACCCGATCTTGTTAACTTTTATTCACCAACTAACATGTGTGCTATTTATATGACCACAGCAGACCGTACATGCCTATACAGAAAGAGATGGCCTGAGCAAATAAAAGTAAGTAACGGTATATCTCTCTCGGAGTTTTAAACAACGTCACACTGGAATCTCAAAAAATTATAACTACAGTTAATGAATGCATTATTAGGTTCAAACGAAACGTTTAAAAAATAAGTTGACATTTGTGCTATTTATGTGTCCATGGCTGTATGTATTATATATATTTTTAACGCAACATCAAAAATTCAAACCAAAAAACAACTATCTTATGACTACAAATGAAAAAAGAAACAAAAAACTAATCATTTCATAGCCAAAAAAGTTTAGAAACATTTGTGCTTTTGATTGAACTTTGCATTGCTTCGTTTGAAAAAAGCTTTAAAATAACGGGATCTAAAGTCTTTAGCTATAAATGTCAGTAATATACGCATCAGTCACTCGCTTTTTTGTAATAAACGCAGATTATTTGTCTTTTTGTCTTAAAAATGGGAAAAATACCGAAATCTCACTAGACGTTCGTAAATTAATTCTAAGGCTGTATTTTCAAAATAATTAAGAGCGAGATATTAAATAATCGGGAGAAGCCATTCTAGTGTTCATAAAATTATAAATAAATATGTATACACGGGATCATTACAACTAAAACTTTGATCTGGTCGGCCAAGTTCTTTAACAGCTCGCCATGAACGAGTTATTTTGTCAGAAATAAAAGCAACTCCAAACTTTTCTGCTCCGAAGATTGCTGCGACACTAGAGAAATTTCATGATGTCCACGTAAACGCCAAAACAGTTCGAAATACGCTCCATAAGGCTGGCTATCATGGTAGAGTTGCTCGAAAAAAACCTTTCATAAATAAGCGAAATGCGGATAAACGCTTGGAATTCGCAAAAAAACACATCAACCAATCGGAACAGTTTTGGAGAACTGTGGTATTCAGTGATGAGTCGAAATACAACATTTTTGGTTCGGACGGACGTTGTATGGTGTGGATAAAGTATGGAGAAAGCAATTTTTTTTTCAATTTCAATTTATTCATCCAATATTTCTATTAATACAGTGCTTATATAAAATAATATTTATGAGATCTATCAGAGATAGATGTAATCATCAAATATTACTTATATCTAGTTCGATTAACGCAATGACTTTATATAACAGCAATCACTTCTTAAAGGCAAAAATGGGATAAAAGACCTTTATTTGAAAAAAAAAAGATAAAAACATAAATGTCAAAAAATCTCTCAAAAAAACTTAATTGCATAAAGCTTGAATATTTTCGAAAAATAGTCGGCTATATAACAAGAGTTTTTTTAATTTTTGATAAATTTTAAGTGTACATAGTTCTAAATTATGTTAATTCTAAGCAATCTCTTAATATAGCATAAGAAGAGTTCCTAATTCTGTTAAAATAATTATTATTTTGTCTTCGGATGAATTCTGTGAACAATTCATAACCCGATTCATTATGCAACGCTTGTGTGGAATACCTCCAGTCCTTGTTATTAATCATTTTTAAACATTTGTTTTGTATAATTTGCATTTTTTTTAGGTGGCATTTCGCTGATTTATACCATACAGGAGAAGCATACGACAGAATCGGTCTTATGACACATTTGAATAGTAAATTCTTGTTTCGAAAGTCGAGTTTTGAGCGTCTGTTTAACAAAGGCCATAATGATCTTAATGATTTTACTGCTTTTTCGCAGGCTGCCTCTATATGTTTGCGGAATAACAGTTTTTGGTCAAGTATTATAGCTGAATTACAATACTGCGTTAGGTCGGTCGGCCTTTGACCGTACTTTGGTCTCCGTTGTAAAAACTTTACGATATAAGCTGTCAAAACGGACGACCTCAAACTTTGCAAAACTAAATGTTGCGTTGACAGATCGTGCGTCTGTCATTTTGGTGATGCCAATAAAAGCAGCTATACTAAAAATCCCACAAAACGTCCCTTTTTCCGAAATCATGCAATTATAATTGTAATCAATGAAAAATTAAAAGATAGTGTCATAATAGCGTTCAATAGCGTTAAAAATCTTTTTTAAATGCTTTATAAATGAGATAATTTTAAAAATGGAGGAAACCTTCAATAAACCCTCGATAAAGCATTTTTAAATTTTATTTTGTATTCATCTGAGCACAAATTATGTCAAAAATACATCAAATTGTTTCATAATATATAAAAAAATAACAGAAAATGTAAAAAAAAAATTATTGAAAATGTTTGTTTATAAATGAGAGGATTTTTAAAAATGGCTGAACATCCAATAAACCCCTCATAAAGCATTTTTAAAATTATTTGCTCTCATTTGAGGACAAATATTGTGAAAAATAATTAAAAATACTTAAAAAATTTGGATAATATGTCAAAAAAATTCAAAATTATAAAAAAATTCAAAAGAAAAACAAAATAAAAACAAGAAAATTGGTCAAAACATTTCAAAATATTTACAAAACAAGATAATAAAATGACGATGTTTTCAGTGCAGAGAGTAGCTTCGAAAAAACAACGATGTTTAAACATCAAAATGTTGACGAAATTGTGACAAATAAATTAAAAGTCATTGAATTTATCAAATACACAAACCATTATTGACACTCTTCCCACTTCAAATCGAAAGTGTTCCTATTTTAACTACAAAGCAGCTACAACATTTTTATGAATAACAAAATTTTAAAAGAGTTTTTAGCATTAAAAAGCTTTTTAAGTATTGAACGTTTTAAAGTTATTTGAAGATATTTTTATGGATACGGCTGAAAATATATAATGTTTCTTAAATTTAGTAAAATGAAAAAAATTTTCGCTATTTTGATACCACAAATACTAACATATCTTCAATACTGCGAAAATTTTAATTACAATGAAATTTTAGAAGCAAAATTTGTTTTTATTGTAAAACTAATTTAAATTCAAATTTGCAAATTTTCAACTCTTTTTAAAAACTGTAACACTTATCAGCAAAAAATGTTTAAATTTTACGCGAAAATTAAAAACCATTTTTGTGATTCAAATAACAAGGCCCACCCCTTGAGTTTTAAAAATAAAATAAATAAATAACTGGCCATTTCAGCCCTTGAAAGGACTTTGACCTAGCTTCTTATGATCAATTGTGTTGTGCGTGTTATGAAGTTTGTACACAATTGACCGAGAACCGGACCTACATGCTTAACGCCGACTCCGAACGGCGATGAAAGGAATGTTCGTGTTCTCAAGAAGCTTTACATGGCATTTTGATTACTCTCTGAGGTTTGCCATTGTCTGCAGAGAGGTGGCGGCCGTACAGAAAAATTATTTTAATTCAGATAATTTTCTGTCGCTGCTGGGGTTCGAACCTGGGTCTCCAAATTTCGTTGACATAGCGGCCACGCACTTTAACCAACTACGCCACGGACGCCCCTTGAGTTTTACAAGTTAAAAAAATAGTTTATTAGAAAAAAATTGTCTTAGAAAATTGTAAGAATCTTTCTTTTGGTGCATAAAATTAAAGATTTACTTGAACTTTTATCGTGTTTTTTCTATGATATAATGATTTGCCCTTGTACGGAATGCTATAAAAAATAGGGTAGATAACGATTTCTGGAACGCCACGATTCGACAGTGCATTTGAGAAGTTCTCTTCATAAAAATAATAATGGCTGAAGGTTTTCTAGTAGATGGACATTACCAAGTGGCAGCTCCATACCAAGTTTCATTATTATGTGGCATTTAACTCCAAAGCTATTTGATACCATAACTTTGACTTATATGGGCGGTGCCATGCCCCCTTGTCCAATGCTCACTCAATTTTTCCAGTCAAAGGACAAGACTAAATAGTACATTCTTACCGAGTTTCATTGATGTGTGACTAATAGTTCGAAAGTTATACCCACAATTTGGGAAGCCGAAAAAGTGCCACACCCTTTTCCCAACGCCCATAAAATTTTGCCAGTGGAACGGCACATGTAAATCGAGGCCGAACACCTAATTCCAATGTTGTGCGACCTATAATTCCAAAGTTATTCAATATTGCAGATTCGAGCTGCCACGCCCCCTTGTACAATGCTCGCTGAATCACTTGTAATTAGTGAGTACTTGGGTACAACTTTACAAAAACAAAGTGAACGGCATTTGCCAATCTACCTTACCACAACATTCCTTTGTGTGTTATATTATTCAAACAATGATATTAAGGGTATTCGTCCTCAACCAACCTCATTAAAATATCTAATTGACCAATATATAAGTTTGCCATTTTGCATGAATACCCTTATAATATTATTTATAATATACTAAAAAATGCATAAATTTTAATATGAAATACAATTGAATAATATTAATATCATGCTAAATTCATCAAAATCATTTTTATACTACTTAAGCAGCATGTTAATTTAAAAAATTTGATCAATTTAAAAAAAACTCGCATCAAAATATAAATTCCCACGATAATCCTATGAAAATCTGAGTTTTCCATCGGAATCCAAGAATACCCACATTTTAGCATTGCTCAACGAAAATGCAACCCAGCGTTAATATGGAATGTCAAAAGCACGACCTAGCTTGAGCATGTCGCTACTCATAGCGTTGATCGTACGTCACCCCCTCAAATTCATATTTACGGGATGAGGTCGACGCAATGCATGAGGTCATATTTTGTGTTGCTTCATAAGAAACCATTGTTTCTAGTCGAGCTGTCAAAGGCCGACCGACCTAACGCAGTATTGTAATTCAGCCATGACACCGAGATACTTTACTTCGGTTTGAGTTCTTATAGCAATGTTATTAAAATTTAGTTGGCGCATTGGTAATCTTTTTGGTGATTTATTATATGGAAATATTATAGCTTGCGTTTTATTTTGATTTATTTGGATCTTCCATTTTGTGAAATAATTCCTGCAGGACTCAAGGCTTTTTTCCATTTTTTTCAAAAGCGCGCTTGTTAGCTTACTTGTTGTGATCAGAGCTGTGTCGTCGGCATAATAAGCTACATTCATTAACTTTGGGGCCTTAAAATCTGCAGTATAAAGCACATACAATAGCGGAGAAAGTATTGAGCCCTGAGGCAGACCAGCTGGAATACTTCTGGTAGAAGAGAGAAAGTTGTTCACCGATACCGAAAACGTTCTGGTATGGAGAAAATCGGAGACTAGTTTGCACAGGTACTTAGGTATATTCATGGACGCCAGCTTGAAAATAAGACCATTATGCCAGACTGTATCAAATGCCTTTTCTATAGCCAGGAGTATTATACCAGTTGATTTTTTGTTCTGTTTGTTTGTTAGTATTTTGTTTTTTATTCTGCTGATTTGGTGTATTGTACTATGATCTTTTTTGAAACCAAATTGCTCTTTTGATATTAAACCACGAGAAGATACAAAGTCACTGATTCTGCGGTGAATAAGTTTTTCGAAAATCTTTCCTAAATTGCTTAAGGTTTGTGGGGTTTGTGGATAGCGACCACTTTGGCTTTTTTGAAGGCGGAGGGGAAATAATTCAATCGAATGCAGCTGTTGAATAAAGTTAGAAGGATTTTAACACCTTTATCTAGAAGTTTTTTTAGTAAGATGTTTGGTACGTTATCTAATCCTGGGGATTTTGATGTTTTTAATTGTGATATCACGCCTACCAGTTCATTTTCAGTGATAAATTCTGCTCCTTCTGCGTTTGGCGATTCAATTTTAAGATTTTCTGCTGTTAGATTAATTTTCCGCTCTGATGGATGAAGATAATTGGTCGTTAAATAGTGAGAACGCGCGAAAGTGCTTGCAAGTAATTCAGCTTTTTCTTCATCTGAGATAAGTTTGTTGCTTCCATCTTCAAGAATAGGGATTTGTTTATTTCGTTTTCTTCTCAAGCTTTGGCTTAGTTTCCAAAACCGCTTGTTCCCCGGTTTCATGCTAGTCAAGAGGTTTGTCCATTTTTTATTTCTTTCAAAATATATTCTTCTGTTAATTAAATTGTTAAGGAACTTGGTGCATTTTTCATAAAAAAGTGCATTTTGATGGTCAGTTGCACGCTGTTGTTTCCTCTTAAACTTATTCCTTTCGCTTATATATTTTAGCACGTCACGCGGTAAGGAGGTATTATGTGAATAGTTAATTTTGGGTGTGGAAACATCTCTTGCAGACATAATTAGATTAACGAAGGCTTCAATTTCATTGTCGATGGCTGGTTTAGAATTGTATCTTTCTACAGATAATATGGTATTACGATTTATTTCGTTTTTGAAAGTTGGCCAATCGCAACGATTAAGATTGTATTTACTGAGATCGATTGTACTGAATGTCGTACAATCTATAGTACATACAATTGGACGGTGATCAGACGGTATTTCGTATCCTAAAGTTTTTAGTCTCAAGTTTAAAGATGTATTACTTAAAACTAAGTCAATAATAGAAGTGCTTCGGTGCCTTTGGTGTGGATATAAGGTAGGACTATCGGGGTTAAAGACAAAAAAGTTGCAATATTGTTGCAATGTGTTCAACTCAATTCCAGCAGCATTGTTAGTGGTACAATTCCATGCAGTATGCTTAGCATTAAGGTCGCCAAGTATTATAAATTCTTTATTATCTGGAGTCAGAGCTAAGATATCATTATTAAAGCTATTCGTATATCTAGGCGAATATGCAGAAGTTATTATGACCCGTCTTTGGTTTATCCAAACCTCAACCGATAAATTTTCTATTCTTCTAGTTTTCGTAAATGGCATTAGTTTGTGCTTTATGGATCTGTGTATCAAGAGAGCCACACCACCACCTCTTGTCTCAGTTCTGTCTTTCCTATAAAATATATAATTTTTAAAATAAGGTTTATGGTTATCATTGAAGAATGTTTCATTCAAAGATGCTACATGAATATTATGGGTTTCTAATAGTTGTTCTAATTGTTTAAGTTTTGAGAAGTTGGTAATTCCATTTGAATTCCAGTGAAAAAGCTTAAATTGTGCATGGTTATTTGATGTCATAAGCATGCTTTACCATTGACATGACTACATACATTTGTTGTACTTTGGATGTACACTTGCTAAGCTCATCTAGAGCCGAGGTAAAAATATTGAATAGTTCGTCGATATTAAAGAGATCGCTGCTATTATTGTTTTTTAGTTGACTAGCATAAGAGCGCCGATCATCGATATGGCTACCCACGTTAATAGTGTTGCTTCTGCTTGTAGAGGGTTCAACTTGCGAATGTGTGTTGTAAGAGCTTCTGCGGACAATTGCGGCTCTCTTAGGCTGTCTGGTAGTGGCTCGTTCTCTGATCTCGAGATAATGCGCACGAAGTGGACAATTTATGCCATTAGCAGAGTGATCAGTTCGGTCTTTGCCGAATTTTTTGCAATTGAAACAAGAAAAGACGGCGGGCCTTTTGTCATTTTTGTTATATGGACACTTACTGGTGAGATGTTCGTTAGCACATATCATGCATGCCGGTCGTCTGCTGCAGTGCTCTCCCCCATGGCCATACATTAGACAGTTCCAGCATTGAGTTGGTTTGTTGTTGTTTTTTGGTTTCTGTTTTCGCCAAGTAACCATTACATTTTGTATTGTTTTAATATTTTGCAAATAAGTGGGACTAAAATTTTTGCGTACAAACTGTACTTTGTAGAGAGCATCATTTACAGAGCTATATCTTGTATTTACCTCAGTTACTGATGTTGGTGTGACGTTGTAGCTTTTAATATCATCGGCGATGTCTTTCGTGTTTATTTTTGGTAAGCCGTAGAGAAATGTTGTAAACAATCGGTTTTCTTTAGAGTTGTTAGAGTGAAATTCTATTTTATTTTCTGTAAGCGCTTTCTTACAGAACTCGTATTTTTCGGGGTTTGATGGAAACACCTTAGTTCCAATTGAGGTACGTTTGTAAATACAATCGTTTCCTAATATGTGTTGTACTTCTCTGAATGGGAAGGTAATGTCAACGACAATTGGTGGTGGTTTCGGCTGTCTGTCTTCTTCCACGATATTTGTCTCTTGAGATACTTCCATATCACCTTGGTTGGATAGAGCGCTGAACCTGTTGTAGCGCGATGTTGATGGTCGATTTGAACCAAAGCTCCCTCCGAACGTCATAGTTGATTTGGTATTTTTAAATATGGTTGCCCTCTTTCTAGGTCCGAGGAACTTGGGCCCACGGCCCATATTGTCTTTAATTATTTTATACTAATGTACAAGAATTTCACACACGTTATTTAACGGAATGAGTCTCAGTCTTATCGGACTGAGCAATAAATAATAATGCAAACTGCGTTTGGTTTTGTTCATACAAAAAGAGCATGCGACCGCACGAGACGAAAGCAAGAGTAGAACTGTATGGAGAAAGCATGAAAGTATGAAGTATGGAAAATATGGAGTTCAATAAAGAAAACATTCAAGCAACAATAAAACATGGAGGCGGTAGTGTGAGGGTGTAGAGGTGCGTTTCAGCGGCTGGCGTGGAAAACTTAAAGTTCATTGAAGGAATAATGAATAAAGAACATATTTACCCATTTTCAGAGAAAATTTGCTGCAAAGTGTGAACAAAATGAGGCTAGATGAAATCAGTTTCTTTTTCCAACAAGATAATGACCCCAAGCACAAGTCGCGTTTGGTCATGGAATGGCTGCTTTTCAAAGTCCCACACCAGCTGCATACACCCCACAATCTCCAGATCAATCTCCAGACAATCTCAACATAATTGAAAATGTGTGGGACCTTATTGAAAAAAGGATCATGCATCATCATATTACATCCAAAGAGTCGCTTAAACAAGCCATATTAGAAGAATGGAATGCAATTACCCCACAAGAGCTCGAAAAACTACCTTTGGGAATGAAAAATAGGCTCAAAGCGGTTCTTGATGCGAAAGGCTATCAAACGAAGTACTAATATTTAAAAAAGTAGTTTCTTTAATTTTTTTCTGTATAACTTTTAATTTGTTTCTAATTTTTTTTGGCTATGAAATAATGTTCTTTTTGTTGTTTTTATCACTTGTGCGAATATTGTAATTGTTTTTAATTTAATTTTTTTGGTATTGTGTTGTGAATATATATGTAATAAAAATATATGAAAAATATTTTTGCAACATCTTAAAAAGTGTAAAATTTCAATGATTGCTTGAGAAAAAAATGTTTTGTTTCTAAACTTTTTTGATTCACTGTAGTTATTGGCAACTACAGACCAAATTTATTTAGGAAAGTTTCGGGTAAAATTTCGACTACGAACATTTTACAAAAATTCTCATTCCGATTATCATTTTGATTTTGCCTTTGCTTTTGGGTTTGCTGTTGCTTTTGATTTTGATTTTGCTTTTGATTTTGATTTTTATTTTGCTTTCGATTTTGATTTTACTTTTGCTTTTGCTTTTGGTTTTACTTTTGCTTTTGGTTTTGCTTTTTCTCTGCCTTTGCCTTTGCTTTTTCTTTTGCTTTTTATTTTGATGTTGCTTTTGATTTTGATTTTGCTTTTGCTATTTCTTTTGCTTTTGCTTTTGCTTTTGCTTTTGCTTTTGCTTTTACTTTTGCTTTTACTTATGATTTCGATTTTGATTTTGATTGTGATTTCGATTTTGATCTTGTTTTTGTCTTTAATTTGTTTTACTTTTGTTTAAGTTTTGCTTTTGCTTGGCTTTTGCTTTTTCTTTTGCTTTTGCTTTTGATTTTTCTTTTGCTTTTGCTTTTTCTTTTGGTTTTGATTTTGCTGTTGCTATTGCTTTTGTTTTTGTATATGCTTTAGGTTTCGCTTTTACTTTTGATTTCGCTTTTGCATTTACGTTACTTTGGCGGTTCCTTGAGAGGTCTCATGACTCCATTCGTTTTTTTTTTTTTTGTTATTTTGTCATGTGACCGAAAACATCACCTGTATTGTCGTTCCATAAAACTTACCGTCAATAGTACGGATTTATAATTTATGCAAAGTTTTTTGAATGTTGTAGCGCAACTAAATTTTTTAAAGTTTTAGTTATGGAATCTAATCTTTTCTGTTGTAAAATAAAATTTACCATAGCACCTTTCTTAATGGAGTAATAATTCCATGCAACAATATTGCATGTAGTCTTGTTACAATCCAAGAATTGACGACTTCATAATTAATTGTTTATTTTTGTTTTAAGACCAAGCACAAATCCTTCATATCCGTTTTACTACATTTGCCGTAGCGCTTATACTCTCCAAGTAATCATTTTATGCAACGCCGTTGTATACTTGTTGCATTTCCGACCTTGGAGCGGCTCTCCCGCGGCCTCAAGATGAGAAAATGATGTGTATATTTTTGTCTTGAGGGTTTATAACTGTTTTTTCTGGCGTATAATATTGTTTATGTAGGACCTTAATAGATTATGTACACGGAGAGAAATGATATTTTTACTAAGCAAATATTATCTTGATTCAAGAATATTTAAAATTAAGCCTCATTTGGATCAAAAACCACAAAGAAAATTGATCATGTTGTGATCGACGGAGTGTTCTGGATGTGCATACATTTCAAGGAGTCAACATCGACTCCGCCCACTTTCTTGTTGAAGCCTATATCCGCATGCAGTTATGCAATGCCAAGAACATACTCACAGGAATGCAACGAAAGCTAGAAGTTGCTAAGCTGCAATCTCAACGGACAGCCGAGGTCTACTACGCTCAACTCTACTCCGGTAAAGCTGAACCAACCAACCTCTCGACCCGATGACGCCGGTGGATTGGTTTCCGGCGCCAGCAACTTCGGAACCAATGATACGACCAGGAGTGTCATGACGCAACAGCAACAAAAAACACCGCATATAAAACAAAAAACACTGCAGTCAGTTGCAACGTGAGCCGTGCGAGAAAAATACAGCGAAAAGAGGAAGTAAGAGAGGCGCCTTTTCAGACGCAAAAAAATGGAGCAAGAAAAGCGTGAGCGTGAGGAAATTTAGAAGTACCAGATCAAGAAAGATACATGAAAATTCTACCAAAAGTTTAAGATGATCCAATTCCGCTCATGGAGAATGCAGTTCGATACAACCATTCGATGATGACGGAGTAGAAGTTCCACCACCCAGCCATGACAAGGTTCGAGTTGCTACCCATCGGCTCAAAAACAACAAACCAGCGGGTGCTGACGGCCTGCCAGCTGTTTAAAGCCAGAGGCGATGAATTGATAGGCTGCATGCATCAACTCATCAGCAAAATATGGCTACGGGAAAGCATGCCCGACGATTGGCATCTCAGCGTGCTCTGCCCTATTCTAAAGAAAGGAGAGCAGACAACATGCTCCAACAACCAATGTATCAGTCTTATTTCAATCGCATATAAGGTCCTCTCGAGCATACTCAAGAGGTGTGAAAGACTCAAGCCGCATACAAAAATACTGATTGGGCCCTATCAGTGTGGCCTTCGACCCGGTAAATCCACCATAAGCCAGATTTTCACACTGCGCCAAATCCTGGAAATAAACCCAAGAACCAAATCGACACGCATCATCTCTTTGTCGGTTAAAAAGCTGTGTTCGATAGCCCGAAGCGGGATTGCCTATACGCACCAATGTCTGAGTTCGGTATACCTGTAAAGTTGATAAGACTCTGCAGGATGACGTATGAAAGGACCACTCCGAAACCTTTAATACTGAACGAGGTTTCAGACAAGGCGACCCACTATCTTGCGATCTCTTCAATATCACCATGACGGGGATCCTACGAAGGGCCGGTGTACATCGCAATGGTATCATTTTTTACAAAGGTGTTCAGCGACTTGCGTATACTGATGATATTGAAATTATCGGTCGGACCCAGAGAGATGTCACTGCTGCTTTCACCGCTATGGAAAAGGAATTAGCCAAGGTGGGCTTTTTTTTGCTTTTGAATCAAGGATTTCAGGTGGAATACCTATTCAGTCAAGTCTGCCTTGGTTCGAAATGGGGTGAAAGATTAGTGGGAAGGAAAGGTCAATCAAGTGAAACATGTGTAGAATGTTCTTAGCGTGGTGGAAAGCCAAAGTAACATGTGAATTTGAATCAGAGACAAGTGCTATGCCTTTACCTCAGTCAATTCAAGTTATAAGGCAAACTTATCCACAAACTTCTCTACCATCAACTACAACTTCATGTCGTAAATATTGATGCATTTTTAATTTCAGTTGATTAGAAATAAGGATAGAAAATTTAGAAAGGTTTAAAGCGAAGTACGGGAACCGAACCCGGGACCTCTGGGGTGGCAGTCGAGCACGCTACCAACTCGACTACCGAGGCCGCCAACGAGGAAAAAACGAAGTATATGCTGCCTGCAGGCAGGGGAGCGGAATTTCCCTACCTTGGCATCGCCGTTTACAGCAACAACGATGTCAGCCTGGAGATAAAGCGACGAATCTTTCTCACTTCAACTTATATTGGCATGCTTACAATTCACAACATGTTTAAATGAAAACATGTTTAAGATGATGCGGATGGACAAACTATTTCAGGGTTCGAAAGCGCAGTGTCTTATCTGTTACCCTACTTGGCTTGATTTAAGCACAGAATGCTTGATTTTTTTCTCCGTCTAATAAATTCATGTAACAAATTTCAGTTTCGTAGCTTAAACAGGTCAGGTTTACAGGTCTTCCCAATCATATCAGCTATGCTCAGCGAGTAAAAATTCCATGCACTGAAGCATTTTGGAAAAATGTTTTTTAAATTTCTTTGGAAACCTGCGGTACGGTAAAATGTAACGTTGTCGAATCAACAAATGCAAAAATTAAAAATAAATAAATAAATAACTGGCCATTTCAGCCCTTGAAAGGACTTTGACCTAGCTTCTTATGATCAATTGTGTTGTGCGTGTTATTAAGTTTGTACACAATTGACCGAGAAATGGACCTACAGGCTTAACGCCGACTCCGAACGAAGATGAACGAAATGTTCTTCATTCAAGAAGCAATTCTCAAGAAGCTTTACATGGCATTTTGATTACTCTCTGAGGTTTGCCATTGCCTGCAGAGAGGTGGCGGCCGTAGAGAAAAATCATTTTAATTGCTGCTGGGATTCGAACCTGTGTCTCCAGGTTCGTTGACATAGCGGCCACGCACTTTAACCAACTACGTTACGGACGCCAAATTAAAAAATTATGTATCGGAAAAAGTTCGTAAGAACCTCACTCTTCGCAATGCCTTTGCTAGTGTTCAGTAGGAATGTTTCACTTCAAGTTTGTTTTAGCATTCAAAGAAATATATCTTCGCTCTTAGTTTTAAGAGAGTACTTCGATGAATAAAGGAACTATCCATCTATCCATAAACCAATCCATCTGCTACTGTTTTTGCTGCTGCCTTGGTATCGATTGATTGCGGACAGCTTAAACTTCAAACGATCTGAGAATAGAAAAATGAATGCAAACAAGCCGCTCAGCACACTTTGCGGTTATCAGCAATTCGGATATTTACAAATTTCCTAGTCAAACAAATTAGCACAAGCTTAAACACACTCAGACTCACCTACACATACACAAACACCCAAAAAGAACCGCCTAAAAGCCAAACAACTTTTCGAACGCATCAAGGATTATTATTTAAAATGCAAAATTGCGAAAATGCTATGAGGCGTAAAGTGGTTATCAAAAAGTTGCGGACAACGTGCACGTACAACATTTTCTAATGATTATCCTAAATTAACGCACACACGCACAATTTATAGGTTTGTGCTTTGGCACACAAATGCAATCACATACATTTTCTCTGCATGCGGAGCATTTGTGTTGTGCAGTTGGTGCAAGTTCGTGGAAGTTGGTGCCAGTGCTGCTTGTTGTTAGCTTTTGTCCTTCCACAACATATTTGTTCAGTGTCAAAATTTAGGATATTAGAACTCAAATCTAACGGAAACAATTTCGAAATACTTTTATGCTTATATAAATTTGTTAATACCTATGTGTGTGTGTGTTTGTGTTGGTGAAAATAAGTTTTAATAACACAAGAACTCTTGAGTGGCATTAAATTTAAAATCAAATAGTAAAATTTAATTGTTTGCTTTTTATCCTTTTTTGGTTGATTTTATAAAACTTCTTATTTTCGAAATGATTTGTGGTTTTTGTGTCGTTAAAACTGAGATTTAATGAGTTTCATTAAAACGTCCTTCAAGGCTCTTCTGTTCCTGCAGTCATTACGAAAATCAGTGATGCTTGAAAACATTCAAAAGAAGCAGAAACAACAGCCGCAGCAGCAGAAGAACTGCCGAAGGACAGAACTTTGTTATTTTATGCATGTTGATTGCATCAGGAAAAAATTTACCAAATTAAACTCAGCTCGTCAGAAGCAGTAACTGTCTGTCGACTATGAAGAAGAAGAGGAAAGATGAAAGCAGACGTAAATCAGTTCAATTGGAATTCGGAGAACAGAGGCAAAGGCAAACGAAATAAAGCCTGCACAGCCTGCATACGGAATTGATTTTCTTA
This sequence comes from Pherbina coryleti, assembly GCA_943735915.1. Lineage (NCBI taxonomy): Eukaryota > Metazoa > Arthropoda > Insecta > Diptera > Sciomyzidae > Pherbina > Pherbina coryleti. The sequence continues at coordinate 142,309,885 of OX030948.1, read as the reverse complement.
CAAACTAACAAACATGTGGTTGCTTTCGGCTCTCCCAGGTCGGGCCATAGCCGTTTTGACATGATGACGTCAGGAAAAATAGCGGAGTTGCGTTTTGGAAACTTAAGCGGCATGCGATTTTGAAAGAGAAACTTTTCATTCAACTAACACTACGGGTTGTTTAAGTGACTGTGAGTACAGGAGGTGTCTTTTAACAGAAAATTGGGGGGTTTACCATCGATTCTTTTCTTGGTTTTGACAAAACTTCAAACAGACAAAATTTAGGGTATTTTTATTGACTAATATATGGACTTCTTAGGTTTTTCTAAGGCTTACCCATCTCTTTTGACTGGCAAAAATTCATCATTTTTATCTTACTATTATATAAAAATGAAACTTGAAATATTGCCTTTTTGGCGTTGATGCAAGTAAACTCAAGAATGGCTGAACGGATTTAAATGAAATTTTCACTATTCAAATTGTAATTAATTGTAGATTGACACCGTATACTTAAAATTTTTAAATATTCCAAAGCTTAGAAGTTATTGGCTAAGAAACTGGCAAAATTCAGTATTTTGGAAAAATTTGGCGCTTTTTCCATTTTCTGCTAACCGTAAAAGATAAGTGAATATGATATATAGACAAATGAAGGATCTTGTCGATTCCTACAAAAAAGTCAATGGTGACGTGCATCTTAGATCAATAGTTTGGTCGTAAAATTCATATTTTATTGAAAAATGAAATCATTTTCTTGCAAGCATTGATTTGTTGATTGTCTTCGACGCTGTCATTGCTTGCAGCTAGCAGAATGTTGCTTTGGTTTCGCTACAAAATGCTGCACAATGCTCAGAAAAGAGTTTCTCTGCATGGAAGCAGAGAGAGATAGTTCTTTGTTCGCGAACAGCAGAATGCCCGACAATTAAATTTTAAAGCATTTTCTCCAAGCGCGTCGTTTGTTGCTGCTGTTGTTTCATTATTCAGAGAGAGTTTTTCTATTCAAAATGTTGAAAAGCTGCGTGCAGAATTCTTAAGCTGCAAAATAGAAGTGCATGAAATTTATGGTAACAATTTAAGCTTGAATCGAAACGCCGTGCGATGCAAATTACATCGCTTTGAAGCATTGGTGGCTTCTTTAGCATGTTTTTACGGCATTACATAGCGTAAGGGTATAATTTCGTCACTGAAATAAGACATATGAAAAAAGACAAATTTTTACAAAAAATGCGTTACTTTGTTTTTAGATACATACAACGTGGGCAAAGCCGCGGAGGGTTGCTAGTTACTTAATAAACTGCTACCTCAACATTTATCTGCATTTCGTGCTGATCACAATTGATTAATGGCTACCCCTAAAATACTGTTAATTGCCCATTACTCAAAATGCAGTTCTGAGATCCTAGAAATGGGCCTAATTTTCCTAATTTTTGTTATTTTAAAAACAAAAAGAAATTAACTAAGCCTATGTGGAACACCTATTTAACCCACTAGTAAATGTTTAAATAATTTCTTGAATGCCATAATCCATTAACATAACTCTAATCTACAAATTTTGAGTTAAGAGCATTAGCTTACTACTATTGTATAACATTTAAAGGAATGTGAAAATTCAAAGAAAAGTAAAAAACTTTTTTGAATTTCAAACTTTATTGGTTTAATTTAAAGAAAAATGCATCCGCAGCTTGTAGATTGCTTCTCGAAGAACATGTCGATAAGAACAACCATCGATAACAACATGTTAGGAGTGGTTTGCCCCTTTCAAAAGTGATGATTTTGATGAGGAATTGGAGGATTTGAGGAATTGAGGAATTAAAAAAGTTCGAAGATGAGGAATTGGAGGCATTGCTTCATGAAGAACGCAAGAAGAACTTGCAAATTCGTTGATTAGGGCAACCATATGAAGCCGTCTGAAAGTATTGGTAATGATCCAAAAGCAAGGAAACCGAGAGACGCTGAAATACGATTTTTCGCATATAAACAGCTGCTCCAACGATACAGTCGGAAAGGTTTTTTGCATCCTACTGGCGATGAAAAGTGGATCCATTACGATATGTTAATCCCAAGCGTAAAAAACCATATGGTTACCCGGGCTATGACTCAAAAGCGACAGCAAATCCGAATATCCATGATTCCAAGCTCATGTTCTGTATTTGGTGTGATCAACTAGGTGTTATTTATTATGAGCTGATCTAATCTAACGAAAAAATCACAAGAGATCGCTAGTGACTACAATTGATGCGTTTGATCGAGCATTGACAGCCCCAATTCCGAGAAAGACATGACAAAGTGTGTCTTCAGCATGACAATGTTCGACTTTATGTTGCAAGGCCTGTCAAAACATACTTGGAAGCATTGAAATGGGATATCCTACCCCACCCGCCGTATTTACTAGATATTGCCACTTCCAACTACTACTTGTTTAGATCGATGACCAAGGCTGAGCAGCACTTCCGTTCTTATGAAGATGCCAAGAAAATGGGTCGATTCGTGGCTAGCCTCAAAATACGTATCCTTTTTTCGAGACAGAATCCGTTCATTACCAGAGATATGGGAAAAAGTAATGGCTAGCGAGGGATAATACTTTGAATAAAATACATTGTAAAAATTTTTTAAAATAAAGCCCCCGTTTAAGCAAGAAATGCGCTGTTATTAAGGCATACTCCCTACAAAATTCAAATTATAGTATATATAAAATCGGCGGCTTCAGTGGTAGCATGTAAGACTGCCACCCAGGGGTCTAGGGTTCAAAACCTGATCATGCGTTGGTCCCACGATTTTACCTCTCTCGGCATTTCATTCCTCATTTCTAATCAACTGAAATTGAAAATTCGTCAATATTTAAAACTTAAAAGTTGTAGTTGGAGGCTTCTCTTTCACGGATGGGATATCTTAATAACTTCATTTTAACTGAGGCATAACACTTGCCTCGGATTGAAACTCACATATTTCTTAGGCATTCCGCATCCACGCTTAGAACATCCCACACATGTTTTATTTGAAACCTGAACCTCCACATTGAAACTTCGTCCCTCTGTAAACCCCGTGGTACCGCCGGAGAGCATGACTTCGCGGGACATTGGAGCATCACTAAGCAATAAGCTGAATAGCTTATGACCGTCGCTAAAATAGAAATTATGTACGTTACTAAACCACCTGTCTTTTGCAAACGCTCAACTCTTCGCAGTTCTTCCGTTATAAGCTTAGCGAGAGTACAATTTACCAGTTTGCTTTGCTTTGCATCCTTAATTGTTTTTAAAGTACAGTGTAAACTAACGTGTGCTTAATTTGAACGAGAATGCTATGAAGCACCCGGGACTAATCAAAATCTGTGTCAGATAAAAGTTTACTGAGCCGTGACTTCTTCTGCACCAATCGGCTATGTTCGTGAGGATCTGTTGCGTCCACCGAACCATCGGAGATATATTCCAGTGGTCTTGCCACTTCAGCATGATTCTTTACCAATGAATTTTCTTGATAACGAACGCATTGCTGTTGATAACGAACGGTAAGAAGCGTCTCATCCACGAGGAGGTCGATTGGTGTACAGTTTGCTAGAACTAGTGCTGCAAACTGTTCTGAAGGGACAACATACCCTGAGTGCGCCCAATATGTAAATATTCAAAGCCTCTCCGGTAAAACTCCGTCTTCATTGCTGCAGCCAATACTGTTGACCATACATCACAATGGAGCCTACTACATTAAGAAGCAATGTCCTGCGAAATTATTTGGGCCTCTTGTTTTCGGCATTATCCTCGATGAAGCCATAAAAACATTGGATTTTTTTTTGTGTTTTGCAGTTACCACAACCGCTAGGTCATCCGCAAAGCCGAGATCTTGGCGCTTAGGAACTGCGAGTCTGAGAATGTCGTCATACATAACGTTCCACAGCAGGGGACCTAGGACCGACCCCTAAAGAACACCACCGGAGACGTTATGGTATACATCTTGATGCTCTCGTCTGTTGCGTAGTGTAGTACTCTACCATCGAAGTAGTTCACTTTTATCCTAAAGAGGTAGCATGAAATTCCAAATTCTGCGAGCGCTTTCATTATCTTCTCCCAGTTGGCGGAGTTAAAGGCGTTGCGCACATGCAACGTTGCCACGAGAGAATACTGCTTTGCACCCTTCTTCCATATTTCACCTTCAATAGCTTTCTTTGGTAGGCTTTTTACAAGTTTTATGGCTTGGCTTTTTACATATGTCGGATGTTGAATGTGACTTTCGGAACTCAAACTGTTGATTTGAGAGTCCTCCTCTGGCTTGGATTGCTTCTTTAAAACGTTAATCGCCATGTCAGTCATATGTGTCTGACGCTAAGAAGTTCTACATGAGCCATGTCAGACATATATGTCTGACATTATTATCTAATAAAGTTACCATGGCCCATGTGAAAATTTTTCTGATATTATCGTGTTAATGCGGTTGCACTAGCTCGAAAATCTTGCCTATCGAATCGAGCAGACATATAGGTCGGTCGACACTGCACAAGCTTCTGCGTCTTTGATTGTAGGGGGAATATGCCCTTTGGAAGACAAGCGTAAAACAGCTGTGGAAAGCTTGTGTCTGTGACGTGATGGCAATTTTTAGAACGCGGTTTGGGATTTTATCTGGATTATGGTTATGGTTATGGCTATGAAAATGGTTGTGGTTATTGTTATGGTAGTGGTTGTGGTTATGGTTATTGTTATAGTTATGGTTATGGTTATGGTTATGGTTATGGTTATGGTTATGGTTATGGTTATGGTTATGGTTATGGTTATGGTTATGGTTATGGTTATGGTTATGGTTATGGTTATGGTTATGGTTATGATTATGGTTATGGTTATGGTTATGGTTATGATTACGGTTATGGTTATGGTTATTGTTATGGCTTTGGTTATGGTTATGGTTATGGTTATGGTTATGGTTATGGTTATGGTTATGGTTATGGTTATGGTTATGGTTATAGTTATGGTTATGATTATGGTTATGGTTATGATTATGGTTACGGTTATGGTTATGGTGTCAACGGTGTGAATAAATTATATTTTAGGTGAACATTTATTTGAATTTCGATTTCTTCTGATATGGGCCACTTCAAATTGAATATCAAATAAATAATTATCAAAGAAATAATCATTGAAGACATAATTTTGTAATTTTGCATTGTTTTTTTTTTATACAAAAAACTTACTACAAGGACTCAGTGTTTGCAAGCAATTAGATTGCATTCATTCAAAACGCCCCACAAAGCCACTAGCTAGATGGTCGCTCATCCCAACCAAAGCAGCACATAGCGATAGAGAAATACACGCACAGACACACATGCTCACATCTATGTGTGCCCAGTCATGTGTACGTGAGCGCTTGCCATACAATTGAAAAACCGCGTGGATGCACAAAATGTTGGCAATATTTATGAGTGCGGTGCGTTGCTATACGGTGCGTTGTTCTGCGTTATTTCTCATGGCGTTGATATATTGCCGAGCTGGTTCGCCATTTAGGGGTGTGGCACAGAGCGTCACGTTGTGGTTATCCGCTGAACGCATATTATAGTTAGTAGTGTTTATATGTTTGTGTAGCATTCGGACGCAATACCGCAATGTGCACTAAGCTGAGGCTCGAATCCTTCTCCACACACACACGCATACACGCTCATCCAACCTCTATGCCTGTACCTGGTAGGCATCAAAATTATAGTTTTTTCCAGCACACGGCGGTAACAAAGTGTGCCTCGCAGCATATCCGTAACGAATGGATCGCTATGCAACGCAAGGATATAGCGCTATGATTAGATTCTGCTTTTCATATCCATTCGCAACTCATTACATCCGAATTGCTATTGTTTTTAGAAAATCAAACGTTCTGCTTAGACGAAGGCGCGCACAGAGTTGAAATGAATGCCGTTGTGTAGTTGTTGTTGCTATTGCTGTAGTTGTTACCTTTTTCGCCATCCGCTGTTGCTTTAATTCAAACGCATTGAAGCAGCTTAGCAACAACAACAGCAACAAATGCAACTAAAACAAATACACTTTGACTTTACAGCCCGTCGTGTTGAGTGAAAGAAGAAGTTGGCCCACATTTGCGAAGGAAAATGCGTGGAAGTAATGAAAATTACGGAAATGGTTAAATTAGTAGGGCATAATGATAAAAGCACACGCAATCCCACACACATACGCAAACACACACACACTCATATGTAAGCAAATATCCACACAATCCCACACACTCACTCAACATGCTTACCTGCATGACTACCTTTGCATCCAGACTAGCCTGATGGCTGACTGAAGTGGATAAACCTCAATCGATATTGCAGCAAAGAATAGAATGACGCTGCCAAAAAACCAAATAGAAGCATTGCATGCTTTTCTTATAAACAAAAGACAGAGATACTGAAATAAACACAAATAGAACAGCTGGAACTGGCTCGGTAAGGACGATACAATTAACCTTTGCATGCAGTGAAATAAACTGATGGTGAACAGGGAGAGGAGCATGAACTCTCAAGTTAATGTCATTTTGACTATTGATTGTGTGACGATACATACAACAAGCCGAATGAATTCAAAGCTCTTGGAAAGGAATACTTATATCAGCGCTTTGCATAGAAAGTCCCGTACGCCTCAATAAGATAATCTGATAGTAGCCAAGTAGTTTCCACGTTTTTCGTTTTAAGGAGTAAATAAATAGGTCCCAAAAATTTTAAAAAACATGTGTATTGTACAATGCATATTTACATGTATATTGTTTGAAATAAAACCTTATCTTAATTAAAAAAAAATAATATATGATATATATAGGAAAATTTTAACAAAACCCGGTATACACTCCTTGTATCTTAAAATAAGCTGTAAGTATCTTTAAATGGTTTATATACCTTAAACTATTCGGTCTATAACTTAATTTGTGCGGTTTGCTAAGAGATGGAGTAACTTAAGTATTATTCCATCGTTCCAATATTCCGAATATGCGTTGGAAAGCTACTGTCATTGTGCGTCTTTTTCAGTATAACATATGTCATTCATTTGAAGCGTAAACAACAATATTTTTTTTCCACTCAAATATGTCGAACTTTGTGCCTGAAAAAGTGGTTTTGCGGGGAGATCTTCTTCATTACTTTAATATGAAGAAACCTACTGCCGAAAGTCATCGTATTTTGGTGGAAGTTTATGGTAAACATGCTCTAGCTGAGCGAACGTGCCAAAAGTGGTTTGCTCAGTTTAAAAGTGATAATTTTGGCTTAGAAGACGAGGAATTAGAATTACTCAATGAAGATTGTTTACAAACACAAGAAGAACTTGCGAAATCGCTAGGAGTCACTCAAGCAGCCATTTCAAAACGTTTAAAAGCAGCCGGATATTCAAAAGCAAGGAAATTGGGTGCCATATGATTTGAAGCCGAGAGATGTGGAAAGACGATTTTGCATATCCGAAATACTGCTTGAACGCTACAAAAAGAAGTAATTTTTGCATCGGATCGTGACTGGGGATGAAAAATGGATCCATTACGACAATCCGATGCGCAAACATTCGTATGTGAAGCCCAGACAACCAGGAGCTTCGCAGCCAAAGGCAAATATCCATGGTGCCAAGGTAATGCTCTGTATTTGGTGGGATCAGAAGGGTGCGCGCTACTATGAGCTGTTAAAATCGGGCCAGACAATCACAGATGACCTCTATCGAACACAATTGATCCGTTTAAAGAGAGCCATAGCCTAGAAACGACCGGAATATGCGACCAGACACGAAGCCATAATTTTTCAACAAAGCTCGGCCACATGTTGCAAGACCAGTTAAAAACTATTTCCAAAATATTGGTTGGGAAGTTTTGGCTCACCCGCCTTGTAGCCCGGACCTTGCCCTGTCCGACTATCATTTATTTCGGTCTATGCAAAACGCTCTCACTGTGATACGCTTCACTTCGGAACAGGGTATCAGAAATTGGCTTGATTGGTTCCAAAACCGGAGCAGTTCTTTTGGCGCGGAATACATATGCTACCAGAAAGATGGAAAAAAATAGTGGCTAACGATGGACAATACCCTGAATAATACTATTGTACATGTTTTTCTTAAATAAACGTTCAAATTAAATAAAAAACCATACGAATTAAGTTATAGACCCAATAGAAAAGTTACAAGCAAATGATAACTCTAGGTTGGCAGAAGACCGGCCCTGATAACAGTGCACTTGGTGGTCAATTCCATCACAATCTTTAAAAAATTATTTTCTTTTTGCAGTTAGAAAGTCAATCAGGGGTTCCTAAACTTTTTTTTTCTCATAGACCACTTTCAAAATTAAGCTGGTTCCGGTGGACTCCCTGCAGATACATTTCTACCATGTTCCCAAAATTCGGAAAAAAATGTGAAGATTAGATCTACTAAGGAAATTTAAAAAAAAAAAAAAGGAATTGATTGGTTAATTAATTAATTGATTGTGCTGTGAGTGGATGTCAAAAGAGTAAAGTTGGCCAATCAAAAAAGTGATTCCATCTAACTTTCCTTTTTTGACATCAACTCACAGCACAAGGAACCAATCAATTCTCACTTATTTTAACAGTCCGCTCAAAAAATCCATAAGATGACACATAGATGGCGTTACTTGATTTTTTCCATACGATTTTTATTAACTAACTACTAACCTTCAAACGATACGTATATACATTTAAAAACAATCTGACTATTGATTCGTGAGTTATAGCATTTTGTGTGCAACTTTTGTTATTGAAAAAAAAAATGGAAAAAGTGAATTTTGAATTTTGATAAAGCATTGCTTTTTGATGAAAAAAAGAAGGTGTGTGCCTATGACCACACGATAGAAGTGGTTACTTCTCATTTTCTAATTCCAAAAGATATATCTATGTACATAAATAATAACTTTTATGTTATATAAAATATTACAGTACAGATTCGATAATCTCAACCCTTGATACACGCATTTCCTCGATTTTTTCTTTCTTGATTTATTCGAGAAAAGTTCTTAGCACGATTATAGGTGCACAAGTCGACATTCACAAAAAAAAAATAAGATGCAGTTCTATAAGATGCATGGGCCACTCAGCCGTAAACTTTTATTTGTCCCACCCTGTATGTACGTACACACTGCAAAAAGCACAAACCTACACAATAGAGTGATTCATATAAAACCAAAAAAATTTTTTTTTTCTTTTTTCTACTCTCAACGTCTAAAACTAATCTATTCCACTAAAAACAAACCAGGATTTTTTTTATATTTTTAAACTGAAATTTAGAGGTCGCTACCGGACTTTTGAAATTTGCAAAAAAAAAAACAATTAATTTTAAAATAAAAGTTTTTATAATAAGAAATAAATTGTATGCATAGATTTTATGGATAATAATAATATTACATTACATCTATAAAACTTATTTAATTATTTTGTAGAAAAAAAAATATATTAAATTTGACTTGTTGACATTTGGGTTTTTCTGTCTATAATTCTTAACTAACAACATTAAGTACTGCTTCTGCTCTTCATCGTTAGTCTGTAATTTATTGTACTCTTCCATTAGAGCAACACCCCTTTCAGCTTTATCGTTAACAACTCGTATGTGTTGAACAATTTCTTTAGCCATCTTGTAGCTTTCTTCCTTTTCCCATAGCTCAGGATCTTTATGAATGAACTCGCATGGAATACCAGTAATGTCGAAAAATTTCATTGTACTTGTTGATACGAAATCTTCGATATTTTTCTTAACGATTGCTTCATATTCCAAGGATGCTCTTTTAGGATTGTTTTTGGTTCCTTCCTTTTTTGTACTAAAATCATTTTCCGTTTTGTTTCCTTAAAAACTCGTTCGTCGAAAAAAGCTAAAGCAATCAGCTCTTCAGAAAGATACCAAGGATGACCCAATATTTTTTTTTGCTATAACTTTGTTATATTTTTCGAACTCAACTGTAGGTTGAATTTTCTTTTAAAATCTGTAGGTCATTTACAGGGGCCATATAAACCATTGGCGCTAAAAACCAATGTTTTGCGTAAACAAGCACAACAAATATGCAAACATTTGTAACGGCATTCGCTTAATTAATTGTTATCTTGAACTGATCCCTAAACCAAAACATTTTCAGTGCGTATATAGCTTTTGCCATCCACCGAGCACGGTGCATTCCCGCAGGAGCTTGAAATGAGATTCCGCTTTTAGGAATCCCTCCCAAAAAGATAATAATCAAGTGAAGGAGCTCCTTGTAATCGTCACGAGGCTGAAATTGTTGCAATTTGTTTTGAGCAAAAGTAATGATGTCTGTCGCGACAGTTCGAACGCAACTCCAAGTGAATGGTTCGGATATTGCTGTCTTGAAGTCTTTCTGATTTATTTTTGTCCAATTGCTTTTAAATCTTTTGAAAATCAAAATTTCAGGACCACTGGAGGGTTTTATAGCTGACACTACGGCAGCTTCAAGTACGATTTCTAGGATGTGATGCCGACAAGCAGGCCTAATAAATTCCTTTTGCATTTTCTGTTCTAAAAGAATACAAGTTCCACTAATTCGACCTGTATTTGATGCTGTCTTATCAAAACCAGAGAACGAAAATAAACAAAAACGAATCGTTCTATTTTGTTACGTTCCAATCTTTCAAGGGAACGAAACAAAAACGATTCAAACAACAAAAGAACGATTGGGCGTCTGTTTTGTTTTTCGTTTTCTGTTACTAGCGAAACCATAAAAAACAAAATGATTGAGCGACGAAGAGACACAAATGAAACCGAAACAACGATTCGTTTAAAGATTTTTTTTATTGTTGTTTTTTTATTTCCTACACTTGAACAGGGAAGCTTTAAAGAAGGGCCGGAGAGGGTTAATATGTATGACCGACCCCATTTTAATTTTATGATTTTTGTATATTTTTTACATACACCTGAACAGATGACCTTTAAGGAAGGGCCGGAGAGGGTTAATATTTATGACCGACAAGTCAAAAGCAAAATTCAAAATCAACTTGATAGACGAGGCAAGCATCATTCGCATACTGACTCTTTCCACGGAGTTTGAGTTCAATGCCTTTTGCATACCAGTGATCATTAATGAAACGCTTTCTTTGGTTTTGTTTTCTATACTGACACGTTAGCAAAAATTATAAAAATTACGTTAGTTCTCTCTTCCACTGAAAAGTTTCGTGTTTCGTTCGCCCTCACGAACAAAACGAATGAAAAATAACGTTTTTGTGTCACCCTCTGAGAATTTGGTTCGGATATTGTTTCGTTTATTTTCGTTCTCTGATGAAAACACATACATTTTATTTTATCATATAATCCCCACGATGAAATGTTCTCAACAATAGCAGAGGCAATGGTTTCCCCTTTGCCATCTGGAAGCTTAGGAACAGCCAAGAGCTGGTCGATTCCTTTTCCAGATACTAAGATTGGTAAATGATCTACTGAAATGGTTAAGTAATCACTGTCTTCAATTCAACTTGTATAATATTGCAGTAAGTGCTGTTTTGGAGATAATTTAAAAACTTTGAAAGTCGGTAGCGACCCGTAAATATTTGTGTTGCTGCACGTCATTTTTTTTATTTATTTTGGTAACCAGCAATGTTTTTAACGCATTCATTAATAACGCTAGCATAGCAATTTTTATTCATTTATTTGTCTCTATTTTCTTCTGTATTTTATTTATTCGGCAGTAATTAGAACAAAGGTTCACTGCACTTTGTTCGACACAAGTTTAAATTGTTGTTCATATTAAGCGAACAGAAATTCGACACCTGTGTTGTTGCGAATTTCCGTCCGCGGCTTTAATATTGAAATATACATATGTAGGTTCACAAAATATGCTATGCCAGCGTTCTTACATTAATTTAAGTTTTGTTTTTTACTATTGATATTTTTTGATATTTATATTATGACGAGTTATGTATTAAGATTACTTATATGCAGCTTTGTTATAAATAATCAATAATAAATGTTAATAAATTAATTGAAATCAGAAAGCAAAAGAGTCAACTTGGTTTTCATTTCATTCATCGGGAATTTCTAGTTCAAGTACTAGAAATTCAAATCAAAAATTCCTTTCGACCTTAACTTCCAGTTCAAGTACTGGCAAGTTAATCCATACATTAACATTTTTGGAGGCCCCGGCGAGATATCCTAGTTTATGTGCTAGAATATCTTCACGAAATAAAATTAACCTTCAAGTTTTGACTCAACAATTCAATTCAACATAATTTTTCAGTTCAAGTACTGAAAAATTCAATTCAATTCAGCATAATTTTTCAGTTCAAGTACTGAAAAATTCAATTCAATTCAACATAATTTTTCAGTTCAAGTACTGAAAAATTCAATTCAAGTCAACGTAATTTTCCTGTTCAAGTACAAGAAAAATTATATACAAAGATGACATCGACATCGGAGCTAGTGGATCATCAAAAGGAGCTCGGTGAAGAAATCTCCCGAATTATTAAAAACTTCAAAAAGGATTCGGCAGAGCGGAAGTCAACTTCAGCTTACTATAACGAGCGGTTAAGACGATTGGAACAATGTTGGGATGACTTTGAAGTAACAGATGGAAAGTTAAGGATGGTTACAGAACAACCATTGCAACAAGACTACTTTGTATCTGGATACTACGATAAAATCAGCAGCATAGTTACCAACTATCGAGAAATCTTCCAAGCAGAAGCCACTCGGTTCAAGGCAAATGAAGAGATGGAAAACATGCCAAGCATAGCTCCTCGACAGATAGCACCAGGAACATCGACCGTGAAGACAACAACATCTCAACACGTAGCAGAAAATACACCAAGTTTGAGAGAATCATCTGGAGTTTCCACCCAACACGGACTGGTTCGAAAGATGACTGCTCGAATGGGCACATTGAAGCGAATACTCGAAAACCTCGAAGCAGTCCAAGAAAACCAGCCAGTGCAGTTTTATCAATTTAAGTTAAATAACATAAGCCATCTTTGGACACAAATTGAACTGGTGTACGACGAACTTTGGGAACACTTTGAAGATCCTTCAGTGGCAGGCTTCGACCAAGCGGAGTACGAACAACTAGAAGAAATGGTACAATATCAGCTAGTAGAGCTCGCTATAAGAGCAGATCAATGTCAAGGTAACAGATTCGTTGATCCAACAATGCCACAAGAACAAACCATGCGAAGTGCAGTTCATCTCCCAAAGGTAACTCTCCCACAGTTTAATGGCGATTACCTGAAGTGGCAACAATTCTCGGATCTGTTTTCCCAAATGATCGACAAACAACCAATAGCAGCAGTGCAAAAAATGTGGTACCTAAAGGCCAACGTTACAGGAGAAGCGGCAAAACTAATCAGTCATTTTTCGTCAACAGAAAACAATTATGTAGCCGCTTGGACATTATTACAAGAACGGTACAACAACAAAAGGGTAATTGTGGCTACGCTAATCGAAAAGTTAGTGAATCAGCCATCAGGAACCTCAACTGCTGCAACAATGAAGAATTTACACGACACAACACGTGAATGCATCATGGCCTTAGACAACTTAGAGGTTGATACAAAAGCATGGGATCCGATCCTTTTTCATTTGCTTCTAAAGAAACTTGATCGAGCAACACACATGAGATTTGAACAATCATTGACAAATCCAAAGGAATTACAAAAGGTGGATGACTTCTTGCGGTTTCTTGAAGGACAATTTCATACACTGGAAGCCATCGGCTTTAAGGAGAAGGCGGCATTGCCACAACTGCCTACTAGAGTTGTGTCTACCATAACAACATCGAGCAAAAGCTGCAAATTATGTGAAAATGGTAATCATCCATTGTACTACTGCAAGAAATTTTTACAGCTGTCATCTACAGAACGTCAATCATGGGTCAAAAAACAACGATTGTGTGTCAATTGTTTCAAAACCGATCACACGTCAAATAATTGCAAATCGAGATGTTGCTGCAAGTGTGATAAGAAACACAACACTTTGCTACATGTGGAAACCGCAAATCAAAGGCAACAAACCACAAAAATACCACCAGCCGATGTAGCTATTAGTAATATTCCAAATGCAACCGTTTCATCAGCAGCAGTAAGTAACGTGCCAACTCAAGCATACGTACTACTTGCAACAGCAAAGATAAAAATCACTGCGACTAATGGCAATTCAGGCGAATTTAGAGCTATATTGGACTCCGGATCGCAGGTCAACATCGTCTCAGAACGTCTCATGAGAAGACTATCCATAGCACCGACCAAGGCTTCATTGTGCATTGAAGGAATTGGTGATGCTCAAAAGAAGGTCACTCAGAGAATTAATGTCAAAATGCAATCCACTAATGGCAGTTTTGCCACAAATTTAGAAGCGTTTGTACTCCCAAACATTATTACCGATCAACCGAATCTTCAACTTGATACTTCAAAGTGGAAGATCCCAGCCAACTTACAACTGGCAGATCCAGACTTTTGTAAGCAAGGTAAGATTGACATATTGCTTGGTGCCGAGTTTTACCTCAGTCTCCTGGTACCTGGTCATATAAAGTTAACAACTACCGGCCCAATTCTCCAAAACACTTCACTTGGTTGGATTGTGAGCGGAAAATGTAGATCATCTGAACCCTCGGCTGAATCACAGACATGTGCAGTTTTCGGTATAAAAACAGATACCGATAGCAGAGATGGTCCACTAATCGAAGCAATTGAAAAGTTATGGAAAATGGATGAATTCGAAACAACTGAAAGGAGTATGTCACCAGCAGAACAACAATGTGAAGCACACTTTCTTCAAAACATGCGCAAAAATTGCCAAGGGCGCTTCATAGTAAAATTTCCATTTCTCGAAGATCCAGCAGTATTGGGAGAATCAAGGATGATGGCCCACAATCGATTTCTTGGTCTCGAACGTCGACTTCAAAGGAACCCAGAAGTACGGAAACAATATGTGGAGTTTATGAAAGAGTACGAAAGATTAGGACACATGAAGAAGTTGAATCTTGACTCAATTCCAACTCCTAAATATTTCATTCCTCATCACTGTATCCTGAAACCCGAGAGCACCACAACCAAATTGCGAGTGGTGTTCGACGCCTCCGCCAAAACCACGACAGGGTATGCATTAAATGATTTAATGCATACGGGGCCCACAGTTCAAAGCGAACTATTTTCAATATTGCTACGTTTTCGGTTGCCACGATTTGTCTTCACAACCGATATTGAGAAGATGTATCGGCAGATCCTTATACATCCAGATGATCAACGGTATCAAATCATCATTTGGAGAGAAGACCCAACAGCAGAAATCAAGTACTATCAATTGAACACCGTCACATATGGTACACGGGCAGCACCATACCTGGCGACCAAATGTCTGCAACAAATCGCAAACGACAACATGCTAAGTCATCATTTGGGAGCTCAAATGTTGCAGGACAATTTTTATGTAGATGATGGTCTTGGAGGATCAGACAGTCTAGCTACAGCCATAGAAATGCAACAGCAGTTGATCAAAATACTGAGCATACATGGATTCAATTTACGAAAATGGTGTGCAAATCATCCTAAACTATTGAAAAATATTCCACAAGGTGACCAGGAAGTAAATTTAGACTTCTCTAAGGACAGTAATGACTCAATAAAAACGCTTGGCTTATTGTGGTTACCGAAAGTTGATGTATTCTGCATCAGAACAACGCTGGATCCTGTAAGGGAAATTACTAAACGAACAATCAGTTCCGATTTAGCACGACTGTTTGATCCATTGGGGCTATTAGCACCAGTAATTGTAAAAGCAAAAATATTCATACAGCATCTATGGCAAATCAAGTTATCCTGGGATGAAGCTCTACCATCAGATCTAGACGCCACATGGACAGCATTTCGAGAAAATTTGAGCAACCTAAACAACCTCAAAATACACAGACACATTTTTAAGGGAGAACCGTCATCATCAACTCAACTACACATCTTTACTGATGCTTCTGAAAAGGCCTTCGGTGCGGCAGCATATTTAAGAGCAACGTTGAAGGATGGCAGGATAATAACGCGATTATTATGTGCAAAAACCTGTGTTGCACCGCTCAAAACACAATCCTTGCCACGACTAGAACTTTGCGCCGCACTAGTCGGTTCCCAACTCGAAGCTAGAATCAAAACAGATTGTCAGATAAAAAACGAAGCCATTTTCTTTTGGACCGATTCAGAAGTTGTACTTCATTGGATTAATGCACAATCATTCACATACAAAACTTTTGTGGCAAACAGAGTAGCAAAAATTCAAATGTTAACTCCACCTATGCAATGGCGACATGTTAGTTCAAAGGCAAACCCAGCTGATTTACTATCAAGAGGATGTTCAGCAAAGGCATTGGCTGACGATGCACTTTGGTTTCAGGGACCAACGTTTCTGCATGGCAAACAAGAACTATGGCCCCCAATGTGGTCCAATTAGCTGAAAATTCCTTCTGACATCGAAAAGAAAAAGGATACAGCCATATCATTGGTCACTGGGCAAGCAAATGGAGAATGGATTTATCAAATCAATCATCACAATTCATTTGGCACACTTCAAAGAATCATTGGATACGTTTTAAGATTTATAAACAATACAAGGTTCAAACAGAAGTCTAGATCAGAACACATTGTTCTATCGACAATCGAACAAGACCATGCATTGGCGGTCATCGTCAAATTCATTCAGGCCTATGACTTCAAAGAAGAAATCCAAAACTTGAAGCAGCATATTGAGGTCAAAATTAACAGTTCACTGTGCAGTTTATCACCATTTCTAGATGACATGAATATTCTCCGAGTGGGGGGACGTTTAGAAGCGGCTGCACTTTCATTCGACGCTAAACACCAAATGGTGCTTCCGTACAACGACCCGCTGGTCAAGTTACTCTTCATCAAAGTGCATGAAGAGAACAAGCACTGTGGACCTCAAGCGTTGTTGGGAACCTTGTGGCAACGTTTTTGGCCTATAAAGGGAAAAACAACAGCTCGATCAATTGTCCAGCATTGTATTCGATGCCATAGGGCTCGCCCTCAATTAGTACAACAAATGATGGGAAACCTGCCAGCTACAAGAGTGACACCAGCTCGACCATTTATTAACACTGGTGTGGACTTCGCGGGACCTTTATGGGTGCATTATAAGGTCCGAGGAAAAAGGCCAACCAAGGCTTACTTAGCTGTATTCTGTTGCTTTGCCTCCAAGGCAGTTCATCTGGAGTTGGTAACCGATCTGTCAACAGACGCTTTTCTTGGAGCTCTCAAAAGGTTCATAAGTCGAAGAGGTCGCTGCCTAAACTTATATAGTGACAACGCAACAAACTTTATCGGAGCAAGAAATCAATTAACGGAACTATCAT
Source organism: Pherbina coryleti (assembly GCA_943735915.1). Classification (NCBI taxonomy): domain Eukaryota; kingdom Metazoa; phylum Arthropoda; class Insecta; order Diptera; family Sciomyzidae; genus Pherbina; species Pherbina coryleti. Next base: position 142,292,629 of record OX030948.1, on the reverse strand, counting down.
CAGCAATTTACTCATTAAACGCTCAAGACCAAATTAAGAAATCATGCAATGAGAAGGGAATACAGTTCCATTTTATTCCTCCCAGATCTCCCCATTTTGGTGGACTGTGGGAAGCTGCAGTTAAATCTGCAAAACATCTTCTACTAAGAAGTGTTGCGTCAGCTTCATTGACTTATGAAGAATTGGAAACTGTTATTGTAGAAATCGAGGCTATATTGAATTCTCGGCCACTAACGCCACTTTCATCGGATCCTTCTGATTTGACTGCATTGACGCCAGGGCATCTTCTCATAGGAGAAGCACTCACCGCCCAAGTAGATAGTAGGGCAAACTCAACAAAACTATCTCTGTTGTCACGATGGAAGTTAGTGTCGCAATTAAAACACGATTTCTGGAAGAGATGGTCCAATGAGTACCTTAATGAACTCCAACAACGCCAAAAATGGACAAAGCAAACAGATAATGTTAAACTCGGGGAACTGGTAATTATCAAGGAGGACAATGTTCCTGTCATGCGTTGGCCTCTTGGCCGAATTGTAGAGGTATATAATGGACCTGACGGAGTAGTACGTGTTGCTGATGTAAAGACTGCAACGGGAACATATAAACGTGCAATTCACCGCCTCGCTCGACTACCCATAGAAACAGACACTGGCACAGAGTCAAAGGAAGATATAACCACAAGAAAACGAAAGGACGAAACAAATGAAGAACCACCACGGAGCACAAAAACGGCACGAAATTACAATTTAATTACAGTATTGGCAATACTGTTACTGTTGCCAATAGCATGGTGCGATCCAGTTAAGATAACAAAGTTTGATCCAAATGCAGGCATTCACTTTGAACACATCGGATCAAGCAAAATCATTAACAGTGAATGGAAACTGGTTGTGTACTATGATCTGAAACCATTGCATACTGAAATCCAACTACTAAAAAATGGCACCACAACTATGAATCACATGTGCGAACAAATACAGCCAACAACAATATGCGATGAACTAGTCACACAGTTTCAACGCACAAATACAGAGCTAGACCTTGATAAAGGTTTGTTAGGAAGCCATCGTCAAAAAAGAGGTGCACTTAATTTTGTAGGAAATATGGCCAACTCGTTGTTTGGGGTTTTAGACTCAGAATATGCCCATCAGATTTCACAAACGATAACTGCCATCAATGACAATGAACAACATTTGACAAGCACGATGAAAAAACAGATCTCGGTAGTTGATTCAACCATTAACATCATCAAACATGATCAAACCACAACTCAAATGGCCTTCAAAAGGCTTGAAGGAAGATTGATAGACATCAAAAATCAATTACGGCATAATGAACAGGAGGAGCAGAGAGAGCAGACATTTCAGATGTTCTTATCATTAGCCTTTCAATTATCTATTATGACATCAAACGTTCAACGTGTGCAAGCAGCACTCATAAATGTCCTTACAAATGTTCATAACGGACAGATCAGTCCTCAGTTGCTCTCACCACAGCAACTTAACGATGAAATTTTAAAAATAACAGCACATTTAGCCCCAACCATGCAGATCCCAGGCTATCAAGGTGATCTCCTATCGATATACAAGCTTATGAAAGTTAAGGCGGCGATAACAGAGAACCATGCAATTTTCCAGATAACTGTTCCTTTAACCAACCTCAATCAATTTAATTTGTACCGGCTGATACCAATTCCCACAAAAATTAACAACACTATGGTGGCAATAAAATTGCGTACAACAATTCTGGCAATCAACGTACATAGAGATCAATACTTTCCAACCACAGGTGAAATGTTACAATCTTGTTTTAGAATGGAAAACGAAGTGTATCTATGTGCCAACAACCAACCCACATACAATAAGGGATCAGAAGTTTGTGCTTGCGAAGTAAGTTTGTTCAACAATGAAACCCGATCACATTGTAATCTTGAGAATAGGGAAGATCATGTGTGGATACAAATCAATGACAGAAATCGATGGTTGTTTGCTTTATCAACCCCAATTCAAATGACAGCAGTATGTGACAACCAAGTCTCACGAATCTCATTGGAAGGGTCAGGTTTTATCGAGTTAACAGCAGGATGTGTGTTAAAATATCAACTCTTAACCATAAAAAGCAACCTGATGCTATCATCATCTACAAAGACTTCCTACACTGCATTTGGACACATTGCCAACGTAAATGTAACGAAACCAGCATCACTTCCAGTCTTGGATACCACAGAGATTGAATATGAACCCACATTAACAGAAATGTCAAAGCTGCAAGAAATTTTGGACGCACACGAAATCAACGATTTCTCCAATAAACTGCAAACTCATCATTATCATAGCTTCGCAGTAGGTTACTCGGCCTTGTTCCTAAGTGCTGTTATTATCTTGACCATCGTTATCATGCACAAGCGGCACAAAAGGCAGCACGGACGAGCTCCATCAACGTCTACCCAAACAGCCCCTACAAACTCACCAATGGAAGAACTTCCACCGTCAGATGTAGTTCCTAACGCCCAGCCATTCTTACAGCTTCTGTGTGGACATATAAAACCACAGGTGGATTGTTGAACATTCATTCAACGCGGGGGAGGATGTTGCTGCACGTCATTTTTTTTATTTATTTTGGTAACCAGCAATGTTTTTAACGCATTCATTAATAACGCTAGCATAGCAATTTTTATTCATTTATTTGTCTCTATTTTCTTCTGTATTTTATTTATTCGGCAGTAATTAGAACAAAGGTTCACTGCACTTTGTTCGACACAAGTTTAAATTGTTGTTCATATTAAGCGAACAGAAATTCGACACCTGTGTTGTTGCGAATTTCCGTCCGCGGCTTTAATATTGAAATATACATATGTAGCTTCACAAAATATGCTATGCCAGCGTTCTTACATTAATTTAAGTTTTGTTTTTTACTATTGATATTTTTTGATATTTATATTATGACGAGTTATGTATTAAGATTACTTATATGCAGCTTTGTTATAAATAATCAATAATAAATGTTAATAAATTAATTGAAATCAGAAAGCAAAAGAGTCAACTTGGTTTTCATTTCATTCATCGGGAATTTCTAGTTCAAGTACTAGAAATTCAAATCAAAAATTCCTTTCGACCTTAACTTCCAGTTCAAGTACTGGCAAGTTAATCCATACATTAACAATTTGTTTAAAATTCCGAAATGAAAAACAAATAAATATTTTGGTAGATAGAACGAAATTATAAGTTGAGAGGTAAAAAAATAAATACTTGAATTTTATGAATCACCCTACTACACACGCATGATAAACATGTTGACACAAACAACAACAACAAAATACAAACGTAAGATAGTGTGTAGCAACGACTACGATGCGAGTGCGCACATGTTCGAACATACAAAAGTAGCGGCAGAATCTAACTGTATGCTGACGATTGAATCGAGAAAATGACTGATCATAAATTGCCAAACGCACCTAAAGAAGTTATCACTTCAAAAAAATATGGTATTTTATGGTATACACTGAACCAAATATTGTTCTTAAAATCAAAGAATCTCGTTCATAAAGCGAAATTCATTGTTTTTTAAGAACTATTCATTGCCCCAAAGAACGAATTCTTTGGCTCAATGAATCGTTGTTCTTAATTTTAAGGAACAGTTCATTGTTCGTTAGGGTGGCCCTTAACTGTATGCGCAATTTTTTTTTTTATAAATTGAATATGTGCGGTGCCCTCGTTTGTTTCTTATCATGCCAAAATTATATTCTGAAAATTTCAGGAAAAAATATTAATATTTAGACGTGCCGCAAAACGAAACTTCATTCGAAATACACATTCATATAGGAAAAAATTGTTTTTTTTTTAACAATAATTAAAATTAAGACAATTTTGTGTGATTTTTTAATCAACGAAACATAATATCACATTAGGCATATAATTTATTTTTCCAACGTGCTATCATTCGTCGAAAACGGTTGACTAATACGAAAATTACAACATTGTTATTGTTTTTAAGAAATATTTTTTTTCCGAAAACAAATGAAATTAATGTAATCATTTTTTTTCCAATCTTTTATTGGCGTATGAGTATAAACATTTCTTTCCAAGGAGATATTATGTGTCGGAATCGGGAAAAAAATGCGGAAACTATAAATTTTTTGTGGAGCAAAAAAACTTTTTTAAAAAAATACTTTTTTCGAAAATACATATGTAAAATTAATTATTTTGAAAAAGTTTATGTTTCCAATTATAAATTGTATAAAGTTTGTACGTTCCTAACACAACAATAACAACAAAAAATAAAATCTTAATCAATAGATTTGTTTTTTTTTATTTTTTTTTTTTTGTTTATTTAAATTTAACACCGTTTATTATTCATAATTGTTTTTACTTTAGTTATTGCTCGTAGGGCCGAAATAAAATTTCACGACTGCATCCTGGATATTTCTTACGATAGCCCCGAATAATCTACATTAAAAAAAGTAAAATCTTTAAATTCTCAATCAAACAATCAGAAATACATATATACTTTTAGGAGATAATCCCGTTAGTTAGTGTTTTTAGTTAGGAGGCTATTAACCCTATTCATGTCACGCTATTTGAAGAACGTAAACTGTCACGGTGTGACTTAGAGACACTAATACAAAAAACATAATTATTTTATTGAAAAAAAGAAAGTTTAATACAAAATATCGTTCATGAAGAATAAATTTCTTTTAATAAAAAGAAAAATTAAATTATTTATAAGCAATGTGGATATTGTTATTAAACTATTAATTTGTACATTTAAGACAAACTATACTTTTCTGTAAATGCTCGTTATTCATGGGTTTCTGAGTATTACCACAGAATTGCTTAGAAAATCGTCCTTTTTTATAAGAGGAACAGTTAAGTTGACGCCTCTTCTTTGATTATACTGTCGATGCATTCTAAGCTGGGTTTCATGATGAGTTTTCCATTATAACGTCTTTTGCAGATACCAGTGTCTTAGAGATAATTTTATTAATAGGTGTTTGTATATCTTCTTTGGATAAAAATACTTTCTTTCTGCTATCACTTTCAAACTGGTCATCTTCCTGGATTTTTTTAGCCATGTCAACTTCAATTTCTGTTGTTTCGTCGAACAACACAAAAGGAGGAGAAAAGGTACATTTGTCTATCTGGGTAGTACTAATACTCATGGAAACTGTAATTCATATGATATTTTGCCTGTGCTCTTTCTACATTATAATACTCGTAAGATCACAAATAACGAAGCTAAACCAATTTTTAATTATTATACAAATCATACTTCTTTCCCGCTTCTTCTTCTCGAGTTTGCGCTTCCTATGTTTTTCTTTTTTTTTCCCGATTACGTTTCAGCTTCTGCCATCAGACGTCATCAACGTCAATCATGCAACCGGGTCTTCCATTTTCTCTCTGGAGTAGTAAGAACTGGCTGTCTTCCTCTATTCGGATTAGGTGCAGAACGTCCCTGTGTGAAATATCAAATAGATTGTCCAATTCATCGCAGAATAAAGTTTTTTCTGTTGTGCATTTCTGACTTCTTTGTAAATTTTTCGAACATTTGTGCAAATCTAACAACTTTTGAACACATCGATGGGGGAACTCGCAGGTATGCTTGCCTTTTTCCAAAAATCTATGCAAGTTAAGATCACCTTTTATTCAATAAGTAAATTGTAAATGTAAACGAAATTGTATCTTAAAGATTCAAGAATGGTTTTGTCTTAAGATTCTTTTTTTAAGCTTAAAATTTGTTATGTCAGCAAATATTCTGGCTGATGCAATATTTCATCTTGTCATGAAATACTTTTGTTTATAATAAAGCAATCAAGCCATCCTCACTTTTGTTTATATTAAAAGCCTTTAAATAAGAGAAGAACTGATTTTTACAGATAGGTTTTTAGTCCAGCTCAGCCACTTGAGTTCCTAGGGTGTTTAAGTGAAGTGAATAAAAAATAATAAACTTGTGATGAAATACTTTTGTTTATAATAAAGCGATCAAGCCATCCTAAGTTTTGTTTATATTAAAAGCCTTTAAATAAGAGAAGAACTGATTTTTACAGATAGGTTTTTAGTCCAGCTCAGCCACTTGAGTTCATAGAGTGTTTAAGTGAAGTGAATAAAAAATAATAAACTTTTTTAAAAACACAGAAAGTACAAGTGTTTAATTAATTTGCATTCTTCTATAGTAAGACTTGCACTTGAATTCAAAGATAATTTCACTGTTTTTATTTTAAAAAATAATACTTGAAGGACATATATGTTAGAAGGTAACCAGTGTTTTCACTTTTAATAGATTCAATTACATATATTTTTTGTTTTAAATGTAATAAGTTGATCGGTAAAACATAATTGTTGAACGTTAGTTAAAATAATTTTCGAAAAAAATTAAATTTTTTTTTTCGCTCGACAAAATAGTTGTAGTTTTCTCACTTTGTAGCCAATTTCAACAGATGATAGATCGTTTGTGAGATAATGTTATGGTAAATACGATATTATGTTGAGTAGACTAGAAAAGAACATTAAATTGTCTTAATTTTATTTATTGTTGGAAAAAAATCAGTTTTTTCTAATATAAAGGCATATTTTGAATGAAGTTTCGCTTTGCGGCACGTCTAAATATTAATATTTTTTCTTGAAATTTTCACAATATACTTTTGATATGATAAGAAATAAACGAGAGCACCGCACATGTTCAATTTCTAAAAAAAAAAATTAAGGGCCACTCTATTGTTCGTGTTCATTAAAATTTTGTTCCAGCTCTTGTGCTGTAATATCTAAAAAACCATTAGAGAATTTTATCTCAATAAGAAACTGATTTTTTAAAATATATCTTGATATTGTTTTAAAATTTCTAAGGACAGACTAACTTATTGTAACAGTTGTATGTGTCATTAATTAATCATTTTTCTTCATAACATATCAAAGAATTAACGTAAGAACAAAGATTCATTGAATCAAGGAACTCGTACTTTGGACCAATTTTAATGTATAATACATTGGAACAAAGAACTTTTTCTTTGTTATTAAGTACGTTTTTGGTTCTGTGTAGACGGCTTATTTTTTTTTTTTTTTAATAAAATGAAGTCACGCATTCGTATTGACATGTGATTGGCTCTAACCTAATAAAATTATGGTTACCAGCAATTTTTACCATATTGAGCATGTAACCTATGTTACATTATCTTGTGCGCACCTACTCCTTTTATTAAAATGTAGGTCAATAATTTTTAAGCTTTAAACTGTTTGATGAATTTTACAATTTTTTGGTCAAAAGTCAACCACTATTTACTGAGCTCACTCAAACATACATACATACATTATATACATGCACCGAAATAATAAGGATAACAAGTCGAAATGTATTGGTTATCAGTAAATTTCCATCGTAAAGAGTAGAAAATAAACAAATCATGGTTGAAATACATTTGAAATTAAAAAGTTTACAATTTCGGACTGAGTTTTTATTAGAATTTAGATACTTGGTGAACCGCATAGCTTGCTTCTTCACCCAAGAAGAGTAAATATATTCAGGATCTATTTAGAAAACAAAGGTCTAAACCAATACTAGGCCCAACAACACAAAAACAAATATTTTTGCTAAACATTACAAATGAAATATTTTAACACACATACAAAGAACCGCACAGTTGATGGCAAAACAATCAAGTTCAACCCAACTGCTAAATACAAGCTCCAAACGAGCTACGAACTTGACCGCAGAAAATCAGTCAACCGACAACAGGGTGAGCCCAAAAATGAAAGTTTGAAAATGTTTAATACAGAGTTTGTCTTCAACTTGTTTTAATTAAAAATTATAAATATACAACCCCACGCATACACGCTTATATTAGTGAACATGCATAATATGTGCAAATGAGACATGCTTGTATGTGTTTCAAGCGGCAGCGGCAGCCATTTCAAACCTGAAACCGCATTAAGACGAGGGCATAATTTTACGTCCATTAAGGCAAAAATTGTGATTAGGATTAGAGCGTAAAATACGCATGTTAGGCAAATGCGTGAAAGCACAGAAACACACTCGCACGCACCCAGAGTCATAACGACGACAAGAGTTTACAAAACAAGGCCAACCAACACACACGAGGCAAAAGGCAAAATAAAAAAAAAAAATATATGCGAAATACACAATTCAAAGGATAAAATAATGTGTAGCACTTAAAAAAGTTGGGGAGCTGATGGCAGGGTATGTTGCAAGGACACACACAAACACTAACTCCCAACCACATTCACATACACACACACATACATAACAAATAACCGCATTTGTATGCGGAGCACTGCAAAGCACACCGTCAGTCGCCGCCACTAACGTGATTAATGGTTTTTTAACAAGTTCCGCAAGCTCGACGCTAGAATCGTTCTCACTTCAAGCTGCAGCCTGCGCCATGTTGAAAAAGCCAAAAATTCCTGCGGGTCGGTGTTGGAAGAAATAAAGAAATAAATAAAATCTAGAAGGTAGAAAAGAGCGAAATGAACAAATCTATGATGGCATGAGTTGCCAACAACGATAAAGCTTTAAGATGATTGGAGCACAGAAAGAAGAAAATAAGCACGTGAAAAACAAAAACAAAAGAAGACCTCGTTCCACTCTGAGTGCCAAATAAAAAGTTAAAAGTGCCAAAAAGATGAAAATTAAAACGCTTCTCCTAGAAAAAGCAAAGACGATAACGAGAGCTGAGGCGATAGCAGTTTGCAGAAATCAAGCATGATTTGGAAGAAAAAAAAACACATCCTTTTTTTCCGCTAAGCTGATTTTTAACCACACATTATAAACCACTTTTGCCAACAAATACCGAGATATGGTCTCTCAGAAAGCTATTCTCGCACTGAATATACCACACGTCATTATTATGTGGATTACTGCCCATATCGTGCTAGTGTAACTGACACTTACATGGGCTAAAATTGGTCGCCTTTATATGTCAACTTTTCTAAGCTTTTCAATCCATCGTTCAGCAAAAATCCATCATTCAACATTTGGGTCCCAGCATTTGTGCTGTCAGAAACGGATAAACGTCAAATGAAGTAGGTACGTCAGATATTTTGCCTGATATTTCAGTCAAGGTTTCGGTTGCTGGTGCTTATACCGCTTCTCCTGACGCACAGGTAG